>JAWWMP010000068.1:5651333-5803367 GCA_035047865.1 Dendrocincla tyrannina | reverse complement strand
CCCGGCCCTCGGCGGCTCCCGCAGCCCCCCAGAGGAGGGCACGGGGGATGCTCGGGGGGGATGCAGCATCTCCGCTGTGAGCGCGGGATGCGGGAGCTGGGTGTCCGGCGTGTAAAAGGGGAGGGTCCGCGGGGAACTTAGAGCCCCGTCCAGTGCCTAAAGGGGCTCCAAGAGAGCTGGAGAGGGACTGGGGACAAGGGCGTGGAGTGATGGGACATGGGGGAATGGCTTCAAACTGCCAGGACAGGGTTAGATTAGATATTAGGAAGAAATTTTTCGCTGTGAGGGTGGTGCTGACACAGGTCGCCCAGAGTGGCTGTGGCTGCCCCATCCCTGGAAGTGTCCAAGGCCAGGTTGGACGGGGCTTGGAGCAACCTGGGATAGTGGAAGGTGTCCCTGCCCATGGCAGAAGGGTTGGAATGAGATGAGCTTTAAGATCCGTTCCAACCCAACTCATTCCGTAATTCTATGGTTCTACAAAAGTCATGGTGTGTGTGGGGTGCTGCTCTGAAGGGGAAACACTTCGCTGGCTTTGAAACATCCCTTCACACACTGGACAGCAGGGCAGGGCTCTGCACCTGCCAGGGAGGGAGCAGGGAAAGCAGCGAGCAAGGAGCAAACTGCTGGAGCTCCTCTGGGGCCAACAGAAAATACACACGGGTGAACTGACGAACACAGAGCAGAAGCTTTTGTGTCCTGCTGCCTCCTGAGGGCAGGAAGGCAGAGCTGGGAAAGGAGCTGCCATGCTGCCAGGTCAGGTGGCCCCGTTCACAGGGCTTCAGTCACATCACTCAGCCAGATCGCAGGGTCCGCCCAGGCCAGGGTGGACAGCAGGGACACTTCCAGCCTGGCCTGGCTCAGTCGTGGTAGCACCTGGTTTGGTTTCAGGCACGCTCAGGATCTGCTGCCTGCACTGGCTCCACCAGCATTTAGCGGCTGCAGAAAACCAGACCCTTTGGGTCTTAGCCAGAGGTGGTCGGGAACCAGCACACACTTCAGGCAGCCACAGCTGCCTGACAGGAGAGGGGCTGGACAAACGGTTGCTGTGAATGCCCTGTCACGGAGTTTTGTGGCAAGTCACCAGTTTATTCCCATCAGACAGCTGGGAATGTGGGGAGGAGCAAGCCTGGGAGGGACATACGTGTTTAATATAGGCTGTGAAATGGGAACAGGGTGCTGGGGGCACTGCTGGGCAGTAGCCAGCTGCCAGGAGCTGTGGGCACTGCTCCCTTCCAGGACAGACTGGCACACCCATGTCTGTCCGGCTCCTGCTGCTGCCCTGGAGAGCCATTTCTTCTCGAAAAAACACCTCAGCAATGCTGTCACCACTGAGCTGGCTCATCCCATAATAACTCAAATGCATCTTAGATAGAAATCAGGCAGTGACGGCACACAGACTATTCTACAGCCATTTCCCAGGTTCCAGTAAAGCAGAAAAAGAAAACAAACCAGCACTGGCATTTCAAGGCAATTATTCGACGGGTCAAAAGATACAGACCAACAGTGAGGAGCTGGACAACATCAAGTCTCTTTAATGCATAAGGATAACATGATAAGGCTGTCAGTTACCCTGCAAAGAGGGAAGCTGGGATCAAGCTATTATAATTGAGTTTTGGGCTTCTCTGACCTTATCTGCCTCTCTGCTGTCATTATCCACAGCACACAGTAAAACATTCAGGTGTGACCATGCCCTGAGGACTGCAGCAAGCATGGGGGGTCTCTGCAGAGCCCTCAACACACATCCCCCACACAGCCAGGGCACAGGGCTGGGTGCAGATGGATGTGCTCTGTGCTCTCTGTCCCTTGGTTCTTTATTTGCAGATTTCCAAGATGCTGCCCAAAGGGATTAGAATGGAAAAAAATGGCAGTATAGATTTTTTTTTCCTCTACAAACTCAGGTAAAATAGAGACCCCCACTTTGAAGGTGGGAAGGGTCTGCTGTGCTGCTCCCATTAGAGAAACACAGCCCTGTCAGTCACTAATGGTGAACATCTGCTCCCCAGGCCCTTGCTGCTGGTGAGACTGTACTGAGCTCCAGCATCTTTTCTGGGCAAACTGGGCCAAAAGTAATGTGGAGGCCAGGCACGAGATGCTGATTTATGCTAATGAAGGGACTGGGCTGATCTCCTTAGCTATTTGAGTTAACAGGACCACTGCCAGTGTCTTCAACAGGGCATGATTTCATCTGAGTGTGTGTCCCTTACCCTGGAGCAGGCGTCTCTTCCCTGCGTACTGGGAGCAGGGATGGAGCCACTTGCTCTCCAGAGCTTTCACTTCCAATTTCAAGGTCGCTTCCTGTAATGCCGGGCTTGCAAACTGCCTGTTGGGTGGCAATGCAGCCCTCAGACTGCTCAGGGACACAGTAGAACTGAGCAGTGACTAAAGCTGTGTGTAGCCATAAGGTTGTGTGTACCCCAATAACATCATTTTCCATCAGGCCCAAGTCATTCCCAGTGCCCTGAAGCCCTCCAGGAGGGAGGGTCAAGCAGTGGCTGCACTGAAGATCCTGCATTCCCCTGCCAAGCACAGCCAGCACTGATATTGCACACGATGAAGTCCAGCGACTCCGTGCCAAGTGATGATGTTACTGACCATGGAAGGGAACCAATCCCAAACTAGAGGAAAAACATTTTTGTGGAGAAACATCATCGCTGAAACCCTATAAACAAATCTGTTTTGACACAGCAGAACAAAGAGCTATAAAAGGAGAGTTCGGGAAAACCACCACTAATGGGCGGTAATTCACGTGGTGCCCGCCAGACTGTATTTTTGTAACTTATATCCCTTGGGGACACTGGCCTATGATTTCCAAAGCATGGAGGAACATGGGAACAGCCCAGCCAGATGTAGGGCCATACTCAGCACCACTTTTCTTGAAAGATGCTCCAGATCAGGATGTATTGAGCAAGAAAAGGAGCTTTAGAAGAGCCACAGCTGATGGCTGGGTCTGTCCCAGGAGGCTCCTCAGGGCTAGGCTGACACTCAGCACATCTGTACTCCCCCTGGGTATGGACAGTGCTCTAGGAGTGGAGGCAAAGCAGTGTCCAAGGCTCCATCTACGCAGCATTTGGAAACAGCACAGGCAGCCGTGGCCAGGCGGCTTCACGGGAAAACTAATCACTTCTAATCTGTTTAGAAAAATTCAGCCCTTGGGAAAACATAGCACACTCCCCAGGGCCTGGGAGGAGACACCACTGGATGGCAGGTTTAGAAGAAATAAATTAAATTTGTATTAAGGGCTGAAAGTGTTGCTCTGCTGTGAGAGACTACTTCAGAAGAGAATAACCCCTGTGGAGGTGAAATCCACAGCAGAGGAGCAGGTCCCCAACCTGTTGAAATGGAATTATCACTGCTGTTCCCAAGAACACAGCTCCAGCAAGATCAGCTCTTAGTGGGTTCCAGTTTTTGTGTTATTCTTTCTGAAAAGATCAATTTCTCCAGTAATAAATGAGCTGCTGCTCCATGGGGCACATTACAACTTATCAGTAGAAACCCCAGGATCCCAGAGAGCCTCTGGACAAACATAATCGAGGTCTGTGACTAAAAACCCATTGAATTCCCAGTTTAACCAGACCAACATAAAATGGGGAAGGCATGTGGGGCCCCTATTCTTACTCAAGATCAGCTGCTTCTGTTCATGGAAAAATCTGTTGTTACCACTGCACACGCAGGGTGGTCTTTGTAACATGTCCAGCCTCTGTGTGCAGGAAGCCAGAACCTTCCATTCCTCCTTGGAATTCAGCAGGTTTGCCCAGGCCCTTTTCACGTGTTATAAAGTGAAAACAGTCCCCCGGACTCTGCACACCCTGTTCTTCATGGGAGACTCCTGCATCCGTGGGAGATTTCTGGGCTGCTGCTCTGAAAAGGGATTTGAGGTCAGGCTGACTCAGTGCTTCCCAAAAGGCAGTGACTGGCTTTGTTTTAGTTCAGGTCCAGAGCAGTCACCCAGCACTGCCCCAAATCCACAAGTAAAGAGAAGGATTTCACTCACCCCTCCCTCTCAGCAGGCAGGTGGCAGCCCAGGTGGCCCAGGTGGCAGGGAGAGGCATGTGCTTTCTGCACACCTAGAGCCAAGCTAGACTTCCTATCCCAAACTTCAAACACAAACCACAGCTCTCTGCCTGCCCATAACCTTTCCCATGGGAAGCAGTCAGCGCTGAAAGCCCAGAAGATGCTCCCAGGAGATGAGGGATCTAAGACACCCCTTTTCTCCCAGCCATGAGCAGTAACTCAGAGGATGAAGGGCAGGAAGGGCCACTCCATCTCATGCACCCACAGGAATGGTGACAGCCAGGCAGCAGCTCGGGAATGGATGGACTTTGGGGGTGCTGAATCCTCCCCAGACCTTCGTCTGAGGGCTGCACAGGGGCACACAGGGCTACACTCCACTGCTCACTCCTGGGTACTGACTCCAGGGCAGCCCTGGGGCATCACAGCAGGGCCATGCCCAGGGTGGGCAGACCTCTGCCTGCTCCCCAAAGATCCCTTGGTACTTTGGCACTGAGACTCACCATTTCCTCTCCAGTCCATTCAAAAGAGCCATTTCCAAGTGGAATGCTGCTAAAACATTTATTAGAAGAGTGCAGGGTGGCCAGGCAATCCAAGACCCTTCTGCAGCTGAACATGTGGCTGGGGAGAGGAGTAGCCAGCCTCTGCTCACCATGGAGGACCTCCCACGGCACCTCGTGTGCCCCCAGCATCCACAAGGACACGCGGGCACTTGTTTCCTTGAGGGAAATGTGTCCCTGCTCCGGCATGGCCAGGGAGGTGAGGCTGGCTGTGCCATCCCTGCGTGCCAGGCAGCCAGAGGGAGGAGGCAGCAATCCCGCACGGCCACTGAGCTCACAGCAGGGACATCCAGGGCTGGCTCATGCTGGGCAGTGCCTGGCAGGCTGGCTCCTCTGCATCACACTCCATCTTGGCCTTTGGCCGCTGCTGGCTTCTGTCACACCTCCCACAGCCACCCCTGGAGCGCAGACCTGCCCCACAATGCTGCCAAATCCTCCCCAGAGCAGGGTGGGGACCGAGGCTGGCTGCAGTCCTGGAGGGATGTGCTGGCTCAGACCAGATCCATGGCATGCAAAAATAAACAAACAGGTGTTTCTCTCACAGGGAGGAACACTGTGTAAAAGGCATTTCTTAAATCTATCTGCAAACATGAGAGCAGCAGCTGCTCCTCCTGACGGGTGGAATAACTGCACCTCGAGGCTCCCTTTCGTGAGAAAGCCATGACTGTGCCCTCAGAGGTGTGGGCAGTGTGGACACAGCTGCCCCATCCCACACCCCAGGGTGGCACAGCTGGGATCTCAGTGTTCCCCCAGTGCAGGCACCCCACTTCCATTGACAGGCACCACTCACAGCCACCAAGGGTGCCAGAGTGCTGCCAGGAAGCACTTGTGACACTCTGTCCAGACAGGTCTATTTACGGGAGGAGAACCACAGACATGGGGTGAGGAGGTGCCCCCAGCCAGCATGGCCAGCTGCCAGCACGGGCTGTGTGCCCCTGGGGTTGGCTGGGTGCTGTGTCCAGCTGCCACCAGGTCACCCCCTGGCACCAGGTGAGGGCAGAGTCACTTCACAGATGCCATGTTTTCAGAGTTCAGGGGCAGCAACAGGTCCCTGGCTGTGCAGACAGTCCAGAGAGAAGTGTGGGATTGGCTGGTAGCATCGTACCCTGGCAGCATCCCAGGGCAGTGGCCTGTGCCAGCTGGAAAGGCACAGCCCAGGCAAGTGTCCATCCTGCTCTTAGTCATTCTCGCTCTGCAAGGGAGAGAGGGGAAAGCAAGGGTGAGGTGCCAGGGGCTGGGCTGGGGGGGTACAGCCCCTCTCCATGCACCCAGAACCTTCCTGCCCAAGCACAGCCCTGCCACCTCACCTCCATTTTGCTGTATATCCAGCTGAGGAGCTTTGTCACACGTGTGTACACTCCAGGCTTGTTCTTCTGGCCACATCCTGTTCCCCAACTCGTCACCCCAGCCACAAACCAGCGACCATCGTCCTCGCAGACCAGGGGCCCTCCACTGTCACCCTGGCTCAGAGGGGCAGAGCAGTGAGGAGGGGAGACAGGAGATGCCCCTCTGTGAGGTACCCAAAAGCGGGCAGCCCTTTTCTGGCATGGCACGTGCCCCCAGCTCACCTGGCATGCATCTTTCCCTCCCTGCAGGTACCCGGCGCACATCATCCGTGGGGTCAGGTAGCCCTCGTACACCTTGTCGCTGTTGCAGATCTTGTAGTCGATGAGCTTCACCTCAGCCTCCCGCAGCTTTGGGGATGTGTTATCTGCAAGGCAGAAAGAGCTGTGGGGCAGGGGGAGCCTCACACCCCACCTCCCCCAGGCCCCTCCACAGCAGCGAGGGAGGAAGGTGGTGTTTCTCATGGGTCTCATTTCTGCAAAGCCTCACAAGGTGGGAGGGCAACCCCTGAGAGTTATCCCTGTGGGAATGGTACTGGAGTTCCACAGCAGAGCTCTGCTCATGGACAGGAGGCACCTGCAGAGAGCTGGTGTCGTCCCTCACCTTCATTCTCCCTGGTCTTCCCAAAGCCCGTGATGAAGCAGGACCTGCCGGTCTGGAATTGCTGGCCATACATGGGGAGGCAGGCTGGGCGAACCTGGGCTGGAGGGAGACATGATGAAAGCCAGGCCAGGAGGGAAGGATGAGTCACCCCGGAGCAAAACAGCCGCCAGTAGTCAGGAGCCCTGCAGCCAGGGAGGAGCATGGGGGGCAGGAAAGGCGACCCTCTCTGCCTTCCCAGCAGGGTCTCACCAGCAACAACAATGCTGGTGGCACAGCTGAACCCATGGCTGCATGTGCCAGCTCCTTCCTGGCCACAGGACAGGCCAGGGAAGGCAAGGTGGCCACAGCATAGTTAGATGCTCCTGCTGGCAGCAGCCTCACACACCCCAGAGTATGGCTCCAAGGGGACCCGAGCTGCCTTTCACTCCTGCCCATCCTCAGTCCCTCCCTGTCCTCTGCTCAGGTAAGCTGGGAGGCCTCACCTGAGAGCGTCAGTGGCTTGGAGAGCTTCATGAGGGCGATGTCGTAGTCATCGTGGTCATCACTGTAGTTGGAGTTGATGATGACCTGGGAGACAGGGATGCCATCCATGGGCTGTTTCAGATCCGACACCCCACCGTATACCTTCCAGTCGTCCAGGATCTTCATGCTGTTCCTGGCGGGGTGAGATGGGGCAGGAAGGGGTAAGACACGGGGTGTGGGGCTGGGCTGAGTGCCCCTGGGCTGGCAGCAGCACTCACATGAAGAAGCAGTGGGCTGCAGTGAGGACCCACTGCGCGTCGATGATGGTGCCGCCGCAGATGTGGATCGTCCCGTACTGCACGCTGACCTGCCACGGCCATTTGTTCACTGAGGTTTCCTTTCCCCCTATGATCCGGCCAGAAATCCTCTGCCCGCAGGCTGGAAGGGAGAGCAGGGCTGAGAGGAGGGCTCAGGGGGAAGGGGAGCACGGATGGGGGACACACACAACATCCCCACCACCCGCAGGCACCACCTGTAGGGGCAGTGGGGACCAGGGAATGCTATCTTTGTAGTTTACTATTACCCAGAAAGTGTGCTGGAAAACGCCCCGTTTGCCCAACCCTGTGCAGAGAAGGGGGGAAAGCATCCCCAAGCCTGTGAAAAGGCTCCCTGCTCCTCAGCCATGTGCCAGCCAGCCCCTTACTTGTGCATCGGAGGGAGACGTACTTTCCCGTGAGACACTGTGAGCTGCAGGAGAGAGGAGGGAGACACAGCCTCATCCCCATTCCTGCGGCACCAGGGCAGGGGCAGGGCAGGAGGTGACACTGCCTGGTACCTGTTGAGGCTCTGCTGGATGGTCTCTCGCTCGTCAGTCACCGTGAGGCTCTTGCCAGAGACACGCAGGGGAAGGTATTCAGTCTGGGATGCACTGGGAGGGGAGAGAAGGGGCAGTGAGGGTCCCCGTGGCCAGGCACCGGTCTGGCCCCTGCCTTATGCCCAGAGCAGCGCTGGACATGCCACCTTCCAGCGGAAAAACACAATGCTGGCAGAGAGAGCACAGCAGATGCTGCACACAGGCAGGGCAGGAGGCCAGAGCAGCAGCCAGGGGGCTGGCAGGGCCCCAGAGCCCTAGCAGAATAACCCATCCTCGGGAATTACTTCTGAAATCCCAGCTGCCGGCAGGTCTTTCTGGAGAAGGACTCATCCCAGCCGCTGCTGCACACTGGCAGCCACTGGCTCTCGGCGCTGGAGTAGACGTGGAGCAAGGACTCCTCGGACGTGAAGCGCACTGTGGGATGGAGCAGGAGGGTCAGGGGTGCCCAGCACCCCGGGGCTCTCCCCGCTCCCACTGCCCCAGCTCCCAGTGCCTCACCGCAGCCCAGCTCGTCGCTCCGCTGGGAGCAGTCGACGATGCCGTCGCAGCGCACGGCGCTGTCCTTGCAGCTCTCGGCGGGCTCCTTGTACACAATGCCTGTCTGTGACCGCCAGAACATGACTGGAAGCAAGGAGATACCACAGTGAGGCCAGGGCTGGCCGTGGGTGAGGGGCTGTGACCCACCTGGATGGGCATCCAGAGGTATTCCGGGCACGGGGGTGCTCCCAAACACCAGGCGTGAGCATGAGCTGTGTTTGAGCTGAGAGCGAGAAGCAGCTGCACACAGGGCTGGGGGAGGACTGGTCACCCTGAGAACCCCTTCCTGTGCTGCCCAGTTGCTGCAAGCCCCTCTCCCTTTACCCACAGAAAGATGCTTTCTGTCTGCGAGTGCTTCAAGCCCACCAGCTGGAGAATGGCAGCTGGACGTTCCCAGGATTAAAGGGATTCCCTGGTGTCTGTGCCTCTTCCACCTACAGACCACAATTTGTTTGGCAGACCCTGCCCCAGGTAGGGCAACTGGGGGTGCTGCTGGGGGTGCCCTGCTGCCCATCAAAGCGAACCCAGCAGAAGGAAAGCACATTGCAGCCCCAAGCCCCACGAACACCACTGTCAGCCCAGGTAGGAGATCTCCTTTCCTGGGCTCCTGTCTCTCCACCAGGTGTCAGGAACACTCAGGGAATGGGAAGAGCACATTGCTGCCTCTGGGTCCAGGGGTTTCCCTCTGGCACTTCCTAGCAGAGGTATTTCCAGTCCCTGCTGGCCCCCAACCCCTCTGAGATCCCCTCCAGGAGCCACAAGCCATCCCGTGCTGGGCCCTCACTCACACAGCAGGATGAGGGCGATGAGCAGCACGATGAGGACGGAGACACAGAAGATGAGTGCAAGCCGCCGCTGGCTCATGCAGGGAGCTCTGAACATGGAGAACCCTGGCAGCAGGGCAGAGGCAGGGTCAGGGGGAGCAGCTGCCTCCCCAGGACACCCAGACCCTGTTACCCACTGGCTCCCCAGAGGACCCTCGAGATGTGGAAAAGCAGGACCATGCACACCCTGCACTGAGCTGTGGTCATGGTCCTCCTCCCTGGCCCTCTACACCCCTCACACCCCCAGGGAAACACCAGCCGGTGGCCAGGGCTTGTGCCAGCAGCAGGCACAGGCTCCCACCCCTGCTTGCCTCCATCCCTCCCCACCCAGGGTGGGAGCAGGGCCAGAGCAGGCAGAGACCACTCTGGGCAGCATCCTTACGTGTGCTCTCACAGGCTGTGCAGGGGGTCGGGGCCGGGCTGGACTCGGAGCTGTAGGGTTTGAAGCTGATGCCCAGGACGTTCTCTCGAGGCTGTGGAGTTCGGGTGCCGAAGATGCTGCTGATTGTGGAGGCATGGAGGCTGGGAGGGACACTGCTGGGTGATGCAGTGGTCTGGGAGCAGAGGAGACTGTTACTGGCAGTGACTGATGCCCACTGGAGGGTCCCCCAGATGCCACCCTGCCAGCTGTGAAGGCAAGGGTGACACAGAGCGGAGTCCCCTGGCACCACACTGAGCCCCCCAGCACCACCAGCTGTGGCTGCTAGTGGCTATTCCTCACAGCACCATGAACCTCCTGGAGAGTCACCACTCTTGTGCCCCTCTCTGCACCAGAGCCTGAACTGTATCCCATCCAGGATGGCCCAAAACCTCCCTGCCATGGAGCTTTTCCCATCAGGTGGATGAATTCCCCAGACCCATCGCTGTGATCGGAGCAATCAGCCGGGTATTTGGCATCGGGTCAGTCACGTTGTGGCCCAGTTCCACGGGGCTAGTGCCCCAATTTATGCATCTATCCTTAATTAGCCATTTGAAAAATACAGTGTAATTTCCAGCTGTTATTTAGTAATACATAATAATCGGTGTTTTCCAAGCCCTGAAACGTCCTGCACCCTGGAATGCTGCTCTGCAGTTGTGTCACTCCTAATCCATGAATTTGCCAAGGAATAGGTATCTGTTTCCTTTCCTCAAGATACACTCTTCCAAGTGCTCCATCAGCTACAGACGCCAGAGCCTCTCATTTGCCTTCAGACAGGACCTGTGTACAAATCCCAAAATAAATGCAGCTTCCTCTGACTTTTGTAGAACCTCTGTAGGATGGAGGGGGCTTAGAGCAACCTGCTCTAGTGGAAGGCATTCCTGACCATGGCAGGGTGTTGGTACTGGGTGAGCTTTATGTCCTGTCCAACCCAAACCATTATAGGATCCTGTGATGCTGCTGATGTCCCACTGAAGGGGCACCCAGGAAAAGTAGAGCCATCACTTCCCAGGGTTCACTTACCAGCCAGGGGTGGGCTCTAACACATCCCTCTGGAAGCCTATCTCTGATTTTTGGCCCTTTTGATGCTAGAGATCATTTTTCCCCAGGACCAGAAAATATTCCTTTCCCTGTTAATCCAGCAAGCAGCAGCACCCAGGCTGGATCACGGCTCTGGGACAGGCAGAGGATGGAACACAGGCAGAGCAGGAGCAGTGGTGGGAGCCGTCATCGCCCTTCCAGCTGGATTTTCTCTCCCCTTGTGTTTCCTGCCACACGGGAATCAGGAGCCCTAATGGGCAGGTCGTGAGGCTGCTGGGGCTCATGCTTTGTAAATACGGCTGTGCCCTTTCTTGCAATGTGGTGGTGTAACTTCCTGGGCATTATCCATGGTGAGTCACACACCCGGCGTGGCCACGCGTTCCCGCACTGGGTCAGCCCCCATCTGCACACCAGGGACACACACACCTCTCCTGGACTGTGCCTGAGGAGCTCATCACTCACAGAGCCAGCGGGCACAGCATCCCAGGCTCCAAGGAGGCTGCCTGGCCACCCACCCTCCTGGGCACTGACCTCCTCCCACTGCCTGCAGGGCCCCTTGGCACAGGCAGCACTAACATCTCATGGCCGTGGGGAGCCACTCGTGTCAAGCTCCCCGGGCTCTGGTGCATGAGGAGGAGCAGAGGCACTTTCTGTTTCACAGCATCACCCCACTCTCACCGCTTCCCCTCTACGCAGGGAGAAACAAGCCTGGATCTGCTCAGCCTGCAGGCTGAGGTTTCCCGACACCTGGAGTTCTCAGCAAGCCCAGGATGGCCAAGCTGCAGCCTTGCCTTCTCCCAAAGGTGCTGGGGAGCCCCTCGGTGTGCTCTGTGGGGCTGGGAGGGCTGGGGAGTGCCCTGCACTGCCCTTCCCTGATGAGCCTGAGCAGTCACACAGATGGGATTGAAGTTCTCACATGCTCACATCGAGGGGCATCCCTGGGTACCCTCAGTGCCCATTGTTAGACAGCAAACACAATCAGTGAAAGCCAGAGCTGTGTCAGGTCCTGAACTGCTGATTTGCAGAAACAAAGCAGTGTGTGGGTGCCAGGAACCCTTCCTGGGAAAAGGATTTCTCCTGTCTATGTATAAATTAAATCTTTTTTAAATACCCTTTTACAATGGCATTTGTGCGCTCTCTCCAGCCATCTGATATTTCACGTCTCACCCTGCAGCAAGCGTAACCCTTTGCTTGTCAGACCAGCAGAATTACAATCCTCCAAAGGACAAACCTCTCTATCACACTAGAAAACACAGCCCAGCTTCCCCAGGGAGCCAGTGATGCTGGGTGCCACTGCACTTCCACTTCCAGTGTGTAAATATATCAAATTAACACCGAAGTACGCTATAGGTCAAACTGCTCTGAACGCTCCTCAGCAGGAAGCATGTGCCCTTTTACATGCAAGTGAACTTTTAGCTACTTGTTTCCTCAAAAGTCTAAAGTCCAATTAATTTCGTAGGCCTATCAGAAAAGCTAACAAAGCTTTTGCCACGGGCTCCAGGTAACCAGCATACCTGTTGTAAGGCCACTGCAACAGAGAGAAAATAACAGTGGTTTTTCAAAGATGTTTCTGTTAAGAAGAGCACATAACCCCGATGAGTGAGTGATAGCTCCTGCCCACAAAACCTTTACTCATCCTTTGCTGGCTTTTGAGTAAAAGTCAGAGGCAGAGCTGAGCCTGTGTCGCACACACGACTGTGGTTTGAGGCCTTTCCCTGACGCCCTCTCTGCAAATGTTCCACCAGCCCCGAGAGCAATATGTGTTAAAGGCAGGTGCAGGGAGGGGGAGCACAGCCAGCCCCTGTCTGTGGCAGTGATGGATTTCAGAGAGCAGTGAGGAGGGGGTTTGGGGGCACAGGGACTCCTGGCCAGCTCTGCTCACCTTGCAGTGGAGAGTGAGTGGACAGTGACTGTCTGCAACACAAGCCCTTTGCTAAAGCTGTCTGAAGTGTAAACACCACCTCACTTCTGTCTGCTCTGAGGCTCTGAGCAGAGCTGGGGAAATCACCTGAACCACAGGGACGCTCATCCCCTCTGCACCGTGAGCTGCCACGTGCACTGACCCACAGCTCAGCTCCCTGCTGCAGAGGGAAGACCCCCAAATCCATGGCAGCAGGGGACAGTCACCAAGGGAAAGGTGATCCAGGCTGGGCTGGAGGCTCAGAATCTATCGGTGATGGGGAGGGAAGCAGGGAAACCAGCCAGCAGTCACCTGCAGTTTCAGAGTGGGAGGGAGAGTGGAAGCCAGGTAACACCTGGGTGTTGCAACTGGACCCAGGGCCCAGCCGTGCCTTGAAGGAGCAGAAGGACACAGCAGCTACTCCAAATCTGGAGCATCAAGAGGAGGGGGAGGCAGCCTGCCTTAAATAAGCTGGAAGGAGCTGCCTCAGTAGGTGATCCTCCCCCCTTGCTGAGCTCGGCTGCTCGCCCTCACCATCACCCCCAGCTGCTCACAGACCAGTGTCCAGGCAGGGAACTGGCTCTTTCACCTGTGATTGTGCAGATCAGCTCAGCCAGAACACAATGGAGACATTGTCCTCGCTGGGGACAAAGCCCTGCTGCTGAGCCCCTGACGCTGTAAAGGGGCAGCACACAGGGAAGTGAAATCCCAAAGCACGGCAGGACCATTTTGCAAGCGCAGGTGACAAGCCATTGTCAATTAAGTCAGCCTGATGTGGTCAGGGACAGGCCGCCCTGTGTGAGCAGCCCTTTGGGCAGAGGTCCGAAAATGTTCCAGGGGGTGAGTAATGGCTGCTCTCCCCATTCCACGGATGGGCAAACAGAGGCACAGAAACACGAAGTGACTCTCCCGCAGTTACAGAGCCAAAGGTGGCTCCTGGGACTCCTGACGGCCAATTTAATCCAAGTGACAAAGCCAAGGTGGACCAGTGGGGATGCCCGGTATTGGGCAATTGTCTCTTTATGTAGCCACCCCAGTTTCTGCCCTGCTGTCACCAAGATGCAGTGATGCTGCTTGCTTTGGGGCCACCCAGAGCTGAGACCACTCTGCAGAGCAGTGCTGGGGTCAGGCTGCTCCTCTGACCCACCAGCATCCAGCACAAGCCCACTCTGCCCTGCCATGCCAAGGGGCTGGAAGGGGATGGTGTTCCAGCTGGCCCTGGCTCCCCCTGAGCCCCATCCACCCCATCACCGATGGCTTTGCACGTTCCGGACATCGCTGGCACTGCCAGCAGCGGCACTCGGCATGGTAATTATTCCTGGCCTCGCCCGGGCGGGCTGAGCCCCGTGCCCAGCCAGGATGGATGTTTTTCTCATGACAGGATGCTCAGCAAAGTCCCACATCCTAGGCTGAGCAGGTCCCAGTCAATCCAGCCCAAAAACTGCCCGGAGAGCAGGTGGAGGGGAGCAGCAGGGCTGAGCCCACCAGTGTGCTGTGGTGAGAAGTGCCAGAGGGCTCAGGAACATGCAGCTCCCACGGGTGCCAAGCAGCACCAGGTCCCACTGATGGCACCAGCTGGTCCCCCTGATTCACAACTCCACTTCAATATGGCAAAGAAGGGTGCTGGGGGCCTGACACCTCCCCTGCCAGCATGGGACTGACACTAGGGATGCTGGTGACTGTCCTCCCTCTGTGTGCTAAGGGGTGCTGGAGGCAGCAGCCCCCCAGACAGCTCATCCTGGCTCCTTCTCCCCACTGGCTGCTGTGAAGGCAACACCCCAGAGCGCAGAGAGGAGAAACTGGGCTCTCCAGCAAACCCCGAGGAGAGCAGGTCCATCCAGCCCCGCAGCACCCCCGTACCCCCAGCCGGATCAGAGCAGGGGAGCTGCCCGCACCTTACCGGAGAGGTTTTGCTGTCCATCGGCCGCCGCAGGCTGGGTTGGGATCACAGCTCCGGCACAGCCATCCTGCTCAGCGCGGTGCCGAGCAAAGCCAGGTCCTGGGATGGGGCAGAATCTGTTTGGAGAGCGGGCTCGTACGTCAGTGCCAGCGCCAGGCGCAGAGGGAAACCAGTCCAACCTGCCGCCCAGCTCCACCGCTGCCTGTTTCCCAACTGCTCCAGGCACAGCATGCAAAACACCTGCCCCTGTGCCGGCCGCCCCAGCCGGGTGCTGAGGGATGCAGGGAAGGGGCAGTGGGAGCCTGGCTGTGGCCAGAGGGATAGGAATCTGGGAGTAGGTGAGGCCTGACCCCTGCGACATCCCAGGCTCTGGGGGCTCACTGTCTCAATTCCCCCTTTCTTCACTCTGTGCCCATCACAGACTCACCCACACCTCTCCAGTCCAGCCAAGGGCATGCCACCTGAGGATGGGAGTGGAGGGGATGCACAGCCATGCCCAAACCCGGGAAAACCTCTCTGGTGTGACCCAGAAGTCAAGAATTCCCTGTTCCTAGGGAAATGAAATTCAGTTTCCCTCTAGCTTCTCTAGAGGCCTTTTCACTCCTTCACTAATGAAGTGATGCTTTTGCCAGTAGCCAGCAGTGGTCTCCTGGCTCCCCTGCAGACACAAGCTGGGCAACTTTTTGCTTCAGCAAGAACTGAGGTAGAAACAGATAAAAATATCCAGATTAGAAGAAAAAGGTCCAGCTCCATCATGTGCTTTCTGATATCCAGAGCCCAGATCCATGATGCTCACTGCCACACATTTCTCCTGGCATTATTCATAGTGTAAGTCCCTTATTCACCCAGCTCCCCACCTACACCTGCTCAACAGAAGGGCAGGAGACAAGCAGGGACATCCAAGCTTGGAGAAACCCTGCTGCAAAGCCCTTTCATTTCAAGGCTGGAAAGCCTTGGCTGGATCTCACTATCCCCTCCTGTTCTGGGAGTCCTCTTTCAGAGGGGTTTCTGAGCCAGCCCTCACTCCACAGCACACTCCTCTTCAGTTTTCACAGGCAGGAGTGGGTTTGGGGGTTTTTTGTTTGCTTTTTGTGGTTCCTCCGTGCCTCTGCAGGTTGTGCCTGCTGGGTGCTGGGACTGGCCAAGCACTGAGCTGCATTCCCAGACAGCCCTGAGCCAGCCATGTCCACAGGAGCTGCCTCATCCTCTTCACAAAGGGATTTTCAGAAAGCAGCTCCAGGTGACAACTCCAGGAATCATTCACCGCTTGCCAGTGTTTCTACAAAGCCACCTACAGAAAGCAAGTTACAGAGAACAGCGTGTCTAGTTTAACCCCAGCAGCCTGATGGTAAATGTCAGCGAGCACAACAGCTCCCGGGTGAAATCCTCACCCTTGCCTGCTGGTAACTGCTCCTGTGAGCCCTGCAGCTCCTTCCTGCCCTCCCAGCTAGCACAGAGGTGATAATAGCACACACAGCCAGAGCCGGCTCCACCAGCCCAGGAGAGCCCGGCGGCTCCTCCACGCTCTGCTCCCACCTCCAGGCGTGAGGGAATTGGGAAGGGAAGAGGATCACTCTGCTTTTATCCTGAGGCAGGTTGTGCAGAACCAGCCCTCCAGCCCTAGTCCCACACTGAACAGTGCAGCATCACTGTGTGACCCCTCTGTCACCCCAGCAAAACTTCCCGAGGGACACCAGGTAGGGAAACACAGCCCCAGCTGTCCCTGGCCTGGATTTCTCTGTGGTGTGAGCATGAGGAGATATTTTAAGGTCAGCCACATCACCCACAGGTCACACTGTGCCCACACCAGCTCCTCCTGTGGCATCTGGCAGTGCCCACTGTGCAGCAGCTCTGGTATCACATGGTGCTTGTGCTGCTCGCCATCCAAGCATTCTGCAGAACTCTCATTTCTCCTCAGCCTGTTTCATTTTCCCTTAAATCTCCAACCCACTTCTCCCAAGCCTCTGAACCGCCTCGCCCACAGGGCCAACCCTGCGGTGTCTTTTCCACAAAGTTCCCTCTTTCCTCGTTTTTGGTCCTGTTGCTTTTAATTGTCATTACATAAAACACAAGCTGTGGCTTTGTGTGGGTCAGGCTGTGCTTCATCTCAGGACTCCTAAGTTCAGTGGCTGTCAGATCTGACTAAGGAGCTGATTACAGAGTGACAGGACAGAGGTCAGTCTGGGGACTGGGGCAGGAGAATAAACCCAGGGCAAGGAGGGGATCTGCTGCTGATGCTCTGGCCAGGCTGCAAGTTCATGGAAGCCCTTCTTCTTCAGCAGGAAGGATAAGTCAGGGAAAACAGCAGAAATCTCCCACACTTAAGGCATTTAAGATGGTTCTTCAAGGAGGGACCTGAAGTCCTGAACCTCTATGCCCACCAAGCCAGGCCTGACGTGATGTTCTATGAGTCTGTCCAAAGCACTTTTGGTTTCTCTTACTCTTCTTATCTGCGTCCTTTCCACTGATTTCCCATGGGAATTTCCTCTTCTTGTTGTGAATCACTCTCCATCACATGAGGGCCCCAGGAAAACCCTCTGTTGTAATCCCACCTGCCAGAAGGCAAAGCAGAGGACTCACAGCCCTCTGGATGGTAATTCAGGTCCCAGCACCAGCAAACAGACAGGACATCCCTATGGGGCCAGACCCCATAGCCACATGACTCACAACCATAGCTGGGGGACTACCAGAGCCCCAGGGATAGTGACAGCCCCTCTGCCACAGTGGACTTCAGATGTGTGTACGTGTTTGCAGGACACAGAATAGCCAAGAAATTGCCACTCAGCCCCAGAAATGGGAAAAGAAACAGGAGGGTACAGACTGAGCCCAAAGGAAGGGAAAGTCAAAACCCTCTCCTGGGGCTCCAGGGCTGGATAGAATCTGGTTGCATTTAGCTGCTGGCAGGACAGGACATGGTGCTGTGCCCTGTAAAATCCCTGTGAAAGGTCACTCTCAGTGCTAACACTCACCTTTGCTGTGCTTTTAGCATCTCATTTCATAACAAAGCAACAAAGGCAGAGACACCGTGTACTTATAGTTGCCTTTCTCAGCACTTTACTGTTTTGCTTAGAAAAGCCCCCAAAGTTCTTCCTTTAAGGCTGCTGTCGGAAATGCCCAGCCTGGAGTGCTGAGGCATTGCCTGGGGGTGAGTGGGTGAACAGCAGAAAAAGAACAACAAAAAGTGGAAGTGCTGCATATTAACTTTCCTCCTGCTCTGTGTACGCCTCCGAGACGTCACTGAGCCAACCCCCGGGGAAAAAGAGGCTCTCGGCACTCACCAGAGCAGAGCTCAGCACCACACTCGTCCTGCTGCCACGGAGGATGCTGAGCTGCCATGGGCCCCTCCACCACTACCCTGGCACTGTGCCTGGCACTGCTCCTCACCTGGCCAGCTGATGGTGAGTCTTTTGCCCACACTTTGCTCTGGTTTTCGTCTCCCCGCTGGCTGTGGCTGATCCCCACGGCTCTGGGTGGGATGCTCTGCTCCCCTCCACGCCTGGGATGGGGGAGGCAGGCAGGGAGGAGGTTGGACATCATCTCTGGGTGCTCAGCCCTCGGACTGGTGGCTCGGAGCAGGACATAGCCAGGGTCCCCTGCTCATCTTCCACTGGTGGTTGGGAGCCCAAAGGCTCTGTGGGTCCCCAGCCTTGCTTATCCCCACTGGTGTGATCACAGTGCCACGGTCACTGCTTGGCACTGGGCTTGGTGTTTGCTGGCAGACAGTGGCTGCTGAGGAGACCCACACAGGAAGGGTGGCAGTCATCAAGCGGGGCTTTGCTGCCAGGTGACAGTATTGAAATCAAGCAGGAGGTGTGAAAAAGTCTGTCTCATCCAGGCAGCAGATGAGCAAAACAGGAAAGCTGAGACCAAACAGAGCTGCAAGAAAGCTGAGTGCAAAACAGAGCCCCCATCCCCAGTGGCAGGGGACTGGGGATGCAAATACAACCCCTTTCTTGGGGCAGAAAAGCACCGGGAACCTCCCAACTGGGACGAGCTGGGCTGGGCTCTCCCCACAAGAGAGGAAGGGGAAGATGGGGATGAGCAAACACTGAAACTTGGAAAGAGAAACTCGGGGAAATCCTTACGCATTTTGGGTGGTCAGTGCTAAACGCAGGGTGATGCTCCAGGAGGCCATCCCAAGGGCTCTGTGGGGGCACCAGTGGGGCAGGGGGCTGTGCAGCCTCACCCAATGCCCACCTTTGGCAGGTGAGGAGCTGGCGAGCCCCCGGCGTGTGCGCTTTGCCGCCAAGATCGCGTGGCACCTGCTGCGGTGGGAGCCAGGACACAACCACTTTGGGGACATCCGCTACGACGTGGAGTACAAAGTGTGAGTGCAGCGATGAGGGCACGGGGAGGGGGCTGATCCCTGCCTGGGGTCTGATTCCAACAGCAGGGCAGCTGAGTCCTGGTGCTCACTCCCGGTACTTCTCCCCATAGCTACGGCACAAACATCCCTTGGACAGCCATCCCAGAGTGCAGGAAGACCTCGGGGCACTCCTGTGACCTCACGTACTACACCCTGGATCCCGACAGGCGCTACTACGCACGGGTCAGGGCCGTGTCTGGAAACCACACGTCCTCATGGCAAAGGACCAATGTCTTCTCCCCACAAGAAGGTGGGTTGGGGTCTGCCTTCACTTGGGCCAGGGGCAGGAGGCTCTGAGGATGCTGAGGTCAGGGTGCCAAACTGCTTGGGAAGTACTGTGGGACAAATGACAGCAGGGACATTTCCCTCCATGCCTTGCTGGAGGGCAGGTGGGCTGTGGGATGGGATGGGACAAAGCAGGGATGGGTGGTCCTGGCTGTGAGAAATAGCCACAGCTCAGTCCAAGGGTTGCAAAGAGGAGACATCCCTAATGTGCTCTCCTGACTGACTTGCTTCCAGCCAGCCTGCGCCTGTCGGGCCACAGCCTCTCCGTGAGGGGCAACGCCATCCACGTGCAGCTGCAGCTGCTCTTCCAGGCTGGGAACATCACCGTGAAGTACGAGGACATACACAAGGACATGAGGCAGTACCAGGTGTACATCAGGAGGACACAGGACAACGAGACGGTGAGATGAGCTGCTGCTCCCACGCTCTCCCCATCTGTCCCACACGGTGCCGCTCAAGTGGAAAAACACATTATTAAAGCACAGACTTCTGTAAAACGAAACGTTGAGCTTTCTCACAGCCATGATAATGCAGAGAGGTTTCTCTGCGTGTTTTATTGCAGCAGGCTCCCTGACCCTTGGGATTTTGGGTCTAGCTGCCATCAGCCATATCACAACACACCCTAGGGACTTTCCCCTCAGGGGAGGAAGGGGGGCAAAGAAGGGGGGTCCAGCCCTCCTGCAGCACCTGGGGGCTCTCAGGTACCAGCCTGTGCTCTCCTTCTTGCAGTTTACAGTGGTGGAGACTGCAGCAGAGTTCACCCTCAGCAACCTGTTCTGGGGCACTGAGTACTGCCTGAGCGTGGAGCCCAGTGTGACCCACCGGCCCGTCCCCACCACGCGCACCAACGAGCAGTGTGTCACCACCAGCCAGAGAGACAGTGAGTGGGGGCAGGGGGGACTCATGGGATGCAGACTCTCCTCAGCCTCCTGGCCCTGGCAGTGTGAGGGTCCATGCCAGGACAGCTGTTCTGTGCTATGTATGCTGAAGGTGCCACTTCTGTCCCTCACTGGGATGTGTCCTTTCTTACAGGGAGTGAAAAGCTTCTCCCAAGCATCCTCAGCTCCGCCTTCATCGTGTTGTTGCTTCTGGGCATCCTGGGGGCTCTGTTTGTGTGCACCTACATAAAGAAACCCATGAGGACACCGTCTGTCCTGGTAAGGAAGGGACGTGCCAGGCCCATGGCACCTTTTTCTGGGGTGGAGGTGAAGGAGCAGGCTTGGGGAGCATTGGGAGATGCCAACAACAAAAGGGTCAAAGTACAGCTCATTTCCTTCTTTCTCTCCCTCTCAGAAGTCCTTCATGAAGCAGAGCTCGCTGTGGGTAGAGCATGAGCCCCCATCTTCAGGCAGCCTGGACACAGACCTCATCCAGCAGCTGTTCCTGTGCCAGAAGGATCCACAGCCAGACAGCAGCCCTGTCGGCAGCACCAGCACTGCCCAGCTGCCCCTGGAGCGGGGCTGGAGGCTCACAGTGTGTCCTGAGGATCAGCTCTGCCTTCTGGGGCCCATGGGGAGTAGAGACAACAGCAGCACCAGCACCGACAGTGGCATCTGCCTGCACATCCCGTCCTCCTCCTCCAAACAGAGCTGCTCCACGGACCCTGAGCCCCAGGGATACAGGAGGCAGCTGCCCACTGGTGATGACAGTGGTGTGGGCTTGGAGAGCACCTGCCCTGGTCCCACGTGCTCCTCCAGCAGTGGGAACACAAGCCAAGGGGAGCCCAGCCTCTCTCCTGCCACCAGCCAGGAGGACGTGGAATTCCGTGGGTACCTGCAGCAGTCCAGGGGCACGGTGGAGCCAAGGCAGGACCCAACCAAGGGGGCGCCCCTCTTGGGCTGTGCAGGGTCCAGGCAGGGCACTGACATCGTGCTGGATGTTGAGTGCTCCGAGCTGGCTGCGTCCAAAGGATATTTGAAGCAGTCCTCTCCGGAGCATCCCTGCAGACACACACAGGACCTTGCACCATGGGGAGCCCCCACCTTGGACTTTTCCAGCCAGGTTGGACCCCTGGTCCCCACTCTGCTGAGCTGGGAGCCTCCATGTGCTCCCTTTGTCTCCAAAGCTGGCCCTGAGCTCCTGAAAGCTCCCTCTGACCTGAGCATCTTCAACACTGGCTTGCTGGGGACGCTGCCCCTCACCTCCAGCCTCAGCACTGACTGGCTCACGCTGCCAGCAAACCCCCTGAGCCTGCTCAGTGGGGACAGCAAGGACAGTCGCCTGTGAGCCGTCCCCAGGCTGGGGAGTGGGTGCTGCCAGCCCTGCACACTGATCCAACTACCTCTTCTTCCCACTGCCCGTGGGGAGCAGCCACTCAATAAGCTACTGCCAACCCCTGAATGTTAACACATCAAACCGAGCAGTGCCAGGCTGAGACATGTCCCAGGAGCACCTGCTCAGCTACTGGCGGGGCTGCTTTTGTCCCAGTGCCCCAGTGTGTCCCTCCACCTGGTCTCTGGTCTACAGCTAACAAGAGACAAGGATTGACTGCGCTGGAGGGGCTCGCCCCAACCTCCTTGGACCACCAAGCCCAAGGATACACACCAGGATGTTTCCCAAGGATGATCCTGCCTGGTCTGCCCTCCGCAGCAGCCCAGCATGCACAGGGCCAGCCCTGTGCTTCCCCTTCCCCCTTCCCCAGGCCAGCTCTGGGCTCCTCCAGCTGACATCCACAGCTCCGATGACACCCTTTGATGACATCCAGGCCTTTCACAACACAGACACTGGAAGCAAAGGGCAGCCTGACATCAGCCATCCTGCTGCTGGGACCATGGGACTCCCACACACTGGCTGACCTTACAATGGAGGCAGCAAGGGACTTGCCTGACCCTACAGAGACCCTTTGGCATCCAGCTCCTATGGCAGAGCCCTGGGGTGCTGGCTGCCTCTGCTGGGATATGGGATGCACCAACAGGAGCCAGGGTAGCCCTGTCCACACTATGGTCCATATTCTGCCACTGTTGTATACAGGCATTATTTATTCTATTTAATTTGTAAATACAAAGCATGTGGTGTTATTTATTTGGTCCACTTGTCTGTTCATCCTCTCCTAAGGTCAAGCTGCACTTTTTGTTTTCAGATACAGACTTTTCCCAGCAGCAAAGGGCAATGTGCCTTTGCCTCACGTGGTGAAGAGCTTTTCCACGTCACAACTGGGAAAAGGAGAACTAAGCCAGCTCACTGAGAGCTTCTCACGCACCTGAGGACCAGGGTGGTTGTCCCAGGACAGTGTTGTGAGAGCACCCACCAGGGGAGTAGCAGGGAAGGGGAGCTGGGCTGCTCATGGTGATTCCACAGGGATGCACTGAGTGTGCAGTGCATGCCATGGGACAGCACTTGGGGACATCACCAGGGAAGGACAGGAACATCTTGGGGCAGAGCAGAACAAATCAAACCCAGGGACTGGGGAAACCAGGGAAGACTGAACATGGCATTTAGTGCCATGGGCTGGTTGTCATAGCAGTGTTTGGTCATAGATTAGACTTGATGATCTCAGAGATCGTTTCCCATATAATTGATTCTGTGATTCTGTGAACAGTTATTGTCAGAACGGAAACAGCATGAGATGGAAAAACTCACCGTGGGCCATACACTTGACTGCTGCCAGATCGCAGGAAAGTTTTTCCAAGAGTCATGTAGTTTCCAAGAACCTTCACGGTGGGATAGTCCCATTCAAACTGCTGGTGAAAACCCTTCTCAAGGAGTATGTTTTTCAGGTGAAAGCATGAGTCACTGGAGACAGGAGAAGGGGGTTGATCACTGCCAAATTGCCCTTTGTTATGTCTGATGTTGCACTACTCACATGTGAGATGGTCCCTGCATCCTGTGGCGGCAGGCATGGAGGGCACTGTGTTCTTCCTCCTGCCGCTCCACTGACCCCACCTCTTCTACCTCTGTGTATTTTGGAGGTTGGAGCTTTTTGCTTTCTTTTTTTTTATTTTTTTCAACTTCCTCTGGAAAACGGAGTCATCAAAACTAAGCATGACTGGTTTTTTTTGGTTTTTTTTTAGTTTTTCTTTCACATGCCACTGACGTCAAGCTCCGAGCACTGTCAGTTCCTGCCCACCACGAGGGGCTCCAGGTGGCAGCACATGGGCCTGAGGGGATGCCATTGACCCCTCTCCATGAGCAGGCAGAGCTCTCCTTTCAACCTAATCCAGGAGTTTCCCAGAAAGCTGCAGACCACAGGGTTTGGCTTCTGTAGCGAAAATTTGGATGGTCCCCTCAATTCTCTGGAAATCCCGCTCTGTCCTCACTGGTTTCCCTACACACAGCCACGCAGTCTCATGAGTTGATTTTCATTTTCCGTCTGAGAAAAGTTTAAAAAGAAATGGTTTCAAAGCCTCAGTCAACCTGTCAGGGCCCCTCTCTGGGCCACAGCAGCTTTCCCATGGCTGTTCTCATGCTCTGGGCGCCTCCACAGCCACTTGCTTTGCTGAGACTGAACACAGTGGGTATGAAAAAGTCAGAAGAAACTCCACAGGGGCTTTCTGAGGTGTTTGCTTGCTCTATTGGTTCTGGGGACAAACTTCCACGTTGGTCCAGATGTTGGAGTGAGGAGGGGGTCTGAAGCAGATTTCTCATTTCTTCACATCATTTTCCACAGCTGCACAAACCCAGCCACTCAGGTCTGGGGCTCCTGGCTGTCCTTCTTAGCTGGTTCTAGTGCTGTTCACCAAGAGAACTGGTTCCAGAACTCCTGGGCATGCAGGCAGCTGGTCCTGAGGGCTGTTTTCTCCAGGATGAGTGCTGAGGAAACCTGGGATAAGGCTGCATCCTCTTCCTCCATCCCAAGCAAGGGGAGGCCCTGCCAGTGCCAGACCCAGCGCTGCCTACGGCCAGGGAAGGCCAGCAAGAGAACTGTGGCTGGGAAGCAGATGGAGGAGCTTCCAGGGAATGGGAATTCTGAACACCTCTTTGGACACATTCACCTGTGTTGCCTGCTCCAGGTGCCAGGGTGAGGGGTTGGACAAGGCAGTCTCTAGAGGTCCCAACTATTCTGTGATTCTGCGAAGCTTTTTTTATAAACAGAAACTGCACTGTTACCATTTCAGTAGAAATCCAGCACATTTTGGGGCTGATTTTTACAGAAGTGAAAATGGAGGAGTTCCCCCCACCCGGTTTTGGTTGCTTTTTTGGTTGGTGCTATGTGGTGGGTGAGAAGAAGCAAGAGGAAGCAGTGCAGGAGCACTGAGGCTCCAACCCCAGCCCCCTTTGCCCCTGCCCACATATCCCATCCCAGGCTGAGGACAGTGGGGAAAGAAATGCAAACCAAAGAATCTTGCAGGGGGAACAAAAAACAGAGCCCAGGGAAAGCCCCTGCAGCCCCAGAACCACAGGACTTCTGCTGGAAAACCCTTGGGACTATCCCAGGGAAAGCTGCGATGCCCAGGGGCTACAAGGCAGCAGGGAGGCTTTGGGCACTCTCACCCCCCTGGGGTCCCCACAGAGGCACCCACGGGCTGTGCTGGGGGGACACACGTCTGGGGACCCCCACACCCATCACCAGGCAGGGGGGAACAGGGGTGATATCCTACCTGCTCACCAGCCTGGCTCCCCCCTCACGGCCCCCGGTTGTGGAAGGGCTCGTAGCCACTGCCTGTGGTGCTGAGAGAGCCACTGATGCTGAACGGGGGCACCAGCTCCACTGCCATTGACCCCAGCCCACTGCGGGGAAAGCAGAGATGTCAGCAAGCTGCCTGTCCCCCTCCAGCCCCTGCCAGCCTGCAGGGTGGGGACTGTCCCTGGGGAGACCCCCAGAACAGCTGTCCTGAGGAGGCAGTGCCTGCAAACTGGTGGGTTTGGGACTGATGAGGATGTGACACCTCAGCACTGCACAAGGTGAGCAGCCAGCCCACCCCAGGTTCCCCCCACAGCATCACTCACCGTGTGTGGTAGAGGCTGAAGACAAAGTCAGGCCCTGGAGAGGCGGGAGGAAGAGGAAGAAGAGGGGTATCAGAGGTGTCAGAGCCACATGGTGCCACAAACCCACCTTTCTTTTGCTGTGGGTCTGTGTGGCAGCACGGGGACAGGCAGGACAGGCAGTGGGACAGCACCAGGACATCACTGTGCATCCCCCTCCTCACCCCTGTATCTCCAGCTTGCCCCAGAGCCCCCCTGCACATAGATTTCCCCAGTTCCCCAGGGACCAGCAAAGGTCAGGTGTCCTCCCCACACCCCAGACCCTGCAGCCCTGTCCTTGGAGCCCTCCCTGCCCTGTCACCACCTGTCCCCCTGCTCTGCCCACACTCACGGCGCCAGCACTGGCCCATCCGGTACCACCGGATGAAGGTGTAGCCAAAAATCACCAAGATCAGCAAGGTCAGCCCAATGCCCAGGACGGGCCCGATCACATTGATGGGTTCTTGCCCTGTAAACAAGAGGAAGAAGGAGCGCTGCAGACAAACACCCCTGGGAGGTTGGGGGTTCTGATCATCCCGTGGCAGGGACAGGACAGCTGAGGGCTGGGATATGACCCTCCACCCTGTGCTGACCCTACAGAGGGGATGGACTGCACACCACAAGCCTGTTGAGTGCTGTGGCATGGGGATTTTTGCTACCCCTCAAAGCCCTGTGATGGAGATTTGGTCACACAACCACCAGCTCTGCTGTCCCCAGGTGAGCTGACAGGTGGGACAGCGACTGGGATGGGAGCTGACCGCTCTGACGATGCTGTATCCCCACTTGTGGTCCCACTCACACTCTCGTGGGGTGAAGCTCCTTTCCTGGCTCCCCTGGAAGTCATCCCTCCCTGGAGCCAGCCCTGCACAGCCGCACAGACCCATTTCTGAGCTGGCAGTTCCCTCTAGAGGATGCACTTGTCAGGGCGAGCAGCAGGGCTGGGACGGGACTTGGAAGGGGCAGTGCAGGGACATGGCTGGGGCTGTGCAGGACTTCTGCAGGGCTCTGCACCACTCTATCCCTCCCATCCCTGTCACAGGGGCTGGCGAGGTCCAGCACCAGCCAGTGCTCTCAGGATTGTCAGGGGGACATCAGGATGCCCAGCACAGTAGAGCCACTGAGAATCCATCTCTCTGCTGACAGTTCTTGGGGTAGAGCGGTGGCCAGGAGGGCAGAGGGATTTGGGAACTGCCCCACAGCAGGGTCAGCCCCTCAATGGAGGGCACAGGGACGCGTCCTGCGCCGTGCAGCGTCGGGAGTGAGGAGGCAGCGGAAAGGGATGACCTAACAGCAGCTAAATTTAGGCAGATGCCAGTGGAGTGAGAACATTTCCCCTGTGGTCACGGTGTTTGCATAGTGAGCAAAGTGCCGGGACATCCTGCAACCTGCAGCACTTGCTCTACGTGATGGGTTCCAGCAAAGAGCCGGGAGCGGCAGAGCGCCTGTGAACACCCGGGCTCCACGGCACAGGAGCAGGACCAGCCTGCCCTTCCTTCCCTTCCACCAGGCCCTCCTGGCAGGGCTGAAGGTGCCAGGATACATGGGCAAACCAATGCCTCCTGGTTCTGCTGGGGCAGGGGTGAGCTGGAGCCCCGGGACCCCAGCAGGGTGAGGTCAGGGAGCTGCTGCAGCCGTGACTCATGTGCAGGAGCTGTGGGGCAGGAGGAACGTGGTGCAACAGCCTCCCTGAATCAGCTGGCTGCCGAAACTGCCCTGTCCCCACGCCTACCGCCAGTGGGAGGATGGTGGCCTCATGCCCAGGCCCTGCCCCGTGCTCTGTGTGTGGGAGGCATCCCTGCCCTGACACTCTCAGCAGCAGACATCCCCACATCCCAGCAGGATGGCTCCGAGCATCACTGCTGGAGGCAGAGCCATGGCAGCAGCTGAGCCCCAGTCCCAGCTCACAAACAGCAGAGGAGAGGAAGGTCACCAAAACACTGCCCATGCCATAAAACACCCCACCTCTGCCCCGTGGGGGGAGAAAAAGGCTACCCACTCACCTTTCTGGGCGTCCATCTCCCAGTGTTGTGTCCAGGAGCTGCTCACGGCTGTCCCAGGCTGGAGGCTGCAGCAGCAGAGCCTGGTGTGTGCTGGAGCCTGGCACGTCCTGCCCGTGCCTTGCTCTGCTGGTGACACAGCTGCCTCACCACCCTCGCTGCAGCGAGGCCAGGCACCAGTCCTCGCCCACTGGTTCAACTGGTTCCCAGGGAGAAAGCAGAGGAGCTCCAGCAGACACAGCAGATGGCACATCCCAGTGCCTAACCCAACTTCCCCAACCCCTGGGTGGGCATGATGCCCACCTGTGTGGGCAACTCTGCCCTCCCACTGATGGAAGAGGCTGTACTGAGAGCCTGAGGGACAAGGACACCCTGTACACAGGTGTGTCCAGCCCTGGCAAGGTGCCTAAGTGGCCATGTCCTTTTGCAACCACAAAAGCAGCCAGAAGGGTGGGAGGGTCCCACACAGAGTCCAGCCTTGGGCATCTGGGGATACCCACAAGGGTTATGACCCTGTGCAGGACCCCAGGGGGACAGGGTGTCCCCCACCAGTTTCCCCCAGTCAGATATCTCCTGAGATGATGCACTTACATCTGTATGAGATCATCTTCTCCAAGTCCTGAACCACAGGGTCAGATGGGAATCAGCTCCTGCTTGTGTAAAGAGGGAAAACCACCTCTTGTGGCTGCAGGGAGAAATGACAAGCAGGGATAACTTAACAGCTGGAAACTGGGCATCCAAGGGCAAATTTCCTTCCTGCTTTGTGCTGCCTTGCTGGGCACAGCCAATGCCAGCAGCACGGGGCAGCCAGGGCAGGAGCCAAGCCCCCTGCAGCTGTCCCCAGGGTGAGCATCTCAGTGCCAAGGGCAGGGGTGATGCCTGGGACCTGTAGGGATGCTGGCTGAGATGCAGAGCCAACAGGATGCAGAAGGGACAACAGGCACTGCAGACCCCCAGGTCCTGGTAGTGCCCAGCTCAGACAGAGAGGATGGGACCACTCCTTGCTGGATGGGAGAGGGCAGGGATGGGGTGTGTAATGTGTGGCTCTGGGACACTGGTGGCTACACAGAGCCCTGACCAGCCCTACCTGACTCCTGCCTGACCTCAACAGAGCCAGAATGCCCGGAAACCTGTGTCATGCCACGGCTCTGGGTGCAGGAGGCCACGGAAGGGTGACAGGCTGGAAATGCAGCTGCACTCCAGGAAGCAAAGCCCCGAAGGCGAGTGGAGCTGTGACATAACCTCTGTAAACCTCAGCTGCTTCCTCAAGGTCTTTGTAACCTCAAAGGAAGGGCTGCTTCTGCCATGCCATCTCCTTCCCCACAGATGCTCCCTGGCTGCTCTACCTTCCATGGCAGTGGGGTTGGCACTGGGATGCTCTGGGAAGGTTGCGAGGACTCACCATGGCACACCAGGGACCCAAGCTTTGCCCAGTTCCCTGTTGCTGCAGCCCTAAACCAGTTTTCAAGCTGAAATCTCTCATAACAGCACGGCACCCCCTGGCTGGACCTGCCAGTGCCACTGCCCACCCTCCAACCCACAGTCTCCAGGCACTGCAAGTACCATGGGGAGGGAGCCATGGGCACAGCCAGCTGAGGTCTCCACACCTCCTGAGGGGGCTGAATCCCAAATGTGAGTGTGGGGAGGGTGTCCCTTACCTGCAGAGCCACAGAATGCCAGGATTGCTGGTCAGACAAGAGCAGGCAGGGTCCTTGCTGTGACAGTGATGACCTGGCACAGCAATGGCACAGCTCCCTGTCTGAGGAGCTGCAGTTCCAGGGCTCTCCACAGTCTCCTACTGGCACAGCACACACACCTGGCAGCAGCAGCTCTCCCAACCCTGTGGAAAGCTGGATTACCAAAGGAGAGGGTACTTAGCTGCTCAGCAAACCCTGCACACCCAACACTTCCAGCATGAGTGTGCACAAGAGCAGCATGCAGCCTCCCTGACCCCAGCCCGCTCTCTGTGCCACCTTCACCCAGCTGGGGCCAGCAGCTCCTGCACACATAAACCCACAACCCATCCTGCCAGGCTAAACCAAGCCACTCCATCCCAGTGGAGTTAATTATTCCTGGATGTGTAGCCCAGCTTTGCATCAGACACATGCTGGCTCCACCAGCACCCTCAGCACCTGCCTGCAGGCAGAACACTTCCCAAAATAAGGCTGGGGGGCTGTAAGAGCCCCTCTCTCACACACCCCTGCCAGCCCCAGCTCGTGCAACACCAACATCCAGCCAGGCCAGCTGCTCTGCAAAGAGATGGGGGTTGCAAGAGGATGGCACGGCCATCCCTGAGCACACCTTGTGGTCTCCCACTTTCAGCCCCAGAAAGACCTTCCATGGGCACCCACTTGCTTTCCCTTTAACTTCCTTCCAGCACTGCCAGGAGCAGCTGCCAGCCGTGACCTGGGGCAGCGTGGGGACACACAGACCGAGTGACCCGAGAGCCAGGTAACCTCACACATAAACTCTCCTCCTTTCCTCCTCCACCTACTAAAACCTCTCTTTATAAACAACCCTGTGCAACGAGGAAGAGACAAAGAGCTGGATGGCCGTGGATCCCCTTATCATCAGGAGGAGCAGGAAAAATCAGTCCGTTCACTTCTGATAAGCTATTTGGTGACAGCAGCTCTGCAGGTGAGTCACCCCCCAGTGGCAGATGCTCAGGAGATTACTGCAGGTGATGGTGCTGCTGATAGACCGGTGTTATATTACAATACGGACTATAATTCCTGTTTCACAACTCCCCTTGTGGGTTTTAAGGAGTGCTGGGGCGGTCCTGCCCCAGTGTGAGCACAGCACGGGCACAGAGCACAGGCACAGGGGTGCAGGAGCAGCGCTGGCCCCGGCTCAGGGCATCTGCACTGGAGGATATTCTGTGATTCTGGGATATTTGCTGGGTTTCTGCAGGCAGAAGGACCACGTTGGAGCTGGATGAACATGGTGAGTCGCTGACAGCTCTGTCCCCTGCCCCTGGCTCCTTGCACACCCCATGTCCTGCTGCTCTCGCAGCCCAGCAGTGCCAGGAGATATTCACTGGTGATGGGGCAGCCCAGGCTCCAAGAGCTGCTGCTCCCCATCCCTGGTGGCATCCAGGCAGCATTTTACCTCTCAACACCCCACCGTGGCTGGTGGACATGGCACCTGGGTACCTCCCTGAGCTCTCTCTCCCATGTTTCTCTGGCTTGCCTCGGCCCTCTCACAGCTCGGGAAGCAGACAAGCAAGGCAGTATGTCTTGCAGTCTGCACACCAAGGGGAATGTGCCCTTCTGGAGTGTCTTATCCCCCCTGAGAAGGAGTTGATTCTTGGGCACCACCTGGGTGAGAGCCAGGCGCCCCCCATCCTGCAGTGCAGCTCCCACTGTGGGACTGCTGGTCCCTGTACCCAGCACAGGGGACACACTCGGCTGCCTGCAGTGCCCTTTGCCAGCAAAGCCATGGCCACCAAACCCCAGCCTGGCATGCAGTCCCTCCCGACGAGGGAAAGACTCCCCTAAGAGGACAGACAGGTACAACCCAGCTCGCTGGGCACCATCAAACCCTCCATCAGTGACACACCAGGACACCATCCCCTCCAGGGTGGGGAATTTGCCCCCTGCATGGCAGCAACAGCTACCCCTATGGGTTAAATGCCCACAGCCAAGGAGTCAGCCTCAGGATTCGATCACCCTGGGAAACTTGGTTTTGTGAGGGAACATCCCACCTGCTTCTGAGGGAGGGAAGAGCACAGCTCAGCACACCCTGCAGCCCCCCCATCACAGAGGGCAGATGGAGAGGGGCCAGGTACACCCCTGGCCCACGCTGATGGTGTGGGTGAAGAGCTTCATCAGAACTCCACAGCTGCTGGGCTGGCGTTTGCTGGAGCACATAATGGGCACAGTGACATGAAGTGCTTTGAGAGAACACAGCAAGGGAGCTCAATTAGTTACGGTAGCCTTGGTTTCTCCAGGAAATCATGTGCCTCCACTCCATGCAGGAGTGGGCACAGCTCTTGCCAAGCTTTGGATTGAACCAGTGCAGCTCTTGCTCATAGTGTGGGTTTGAGAGGAGTCACAGAGAGGCAGCCCTGGGCAGCTCCAAGCTGTGAATGCCTTTGAAACAGAGGAGGTTCATGGACGGAAGAAAATGCAAAAAAAATATAAAATAAATAAAAAAGAAGTCTATAACCTCTTATCCCACCTGCATCTGCCCCAGAGCTGCACAGGAATCTCAGAGAAGAGCCCGATACTGGATGACGTGATGGGGAGAAGTATGGGCAGCCTGGGGACAGGCAGGGGCAGCATTGCCACAGCAGTGCCCTCAGCCGTGGAGGCTGCAGGATCCATCACGGCCTGGGACCGTTCCCACAGGGAACCGTTAGGATCCCATTATCCAGGCCATGCCCAGCCCTGGCCCACGGTGACACAAGAGGTCAGCATGAGGAAGGACTGGCCCCACATGCCCTGGGCTGGCTGCACTGGAGGGTGTATGTGCAGCATTACAGGACTCCCAGGGCTCCTGCAGGCACCGGGTAGTGCAGAGAAGCAGTTCTGGAAGGGCAGCAGGGATGGGAGTGCAAGACACAGATTCCCCTTCCCACCCTGTCCTCCTGCTCCCAGAAGCTCCGCAGCTCCCTGCCACCAGGAGACAGGCTCTGCTCCTTGTGGGAGCTGATCTGAGCCCATCAAGGTGTGGGGAATTTGGCACAGCCTGCCCACACCCAGCACGGGTGCCAGCTGAGCTCGGCTGCTCGGGAAAAAGCCACTGGCATTTCCTCAAAGGAGCCAGACACTGACATGCTGGGGCATAGCCACATGCCCACAGCACCAGGTGGGATCCTCACCTGCAAAGGTAACTTCTTGTTCCCAAAACCAGCAGCCCAAGCCACGGAGCAGGGACATGAGGAGGAGAAAGCCTGTCCTGGCTCAGCAAGGGGCAGCAACCCAAGCAGGCAGTACATTACCCAAGCTGCCTTTGTGTGTTAACCCAGGAATAATGGCTTGGCACTTGCCTGTAAAATCCTGCAGGTAGATTGTGTGTGCATGGCTAAACGTGCCCTGGTACAGTGACCCAGGCAGGGAGGGTTTTCCTCTCCTCTAACCCTTCTTGGGCTGGAGGGACAGCCCCTCGTCCACATGCCCAGTCCCATTTCACTGCTCTTCTGAGTCCTCTGCTCCCATTTAAGTTGATAAACACTATCATCTCCAGCCCTGTGCTGCTTCTGAGGTCCAGAGATTGGAGCAAAGGCTTCCAACCCTCCTGAATCATGCTCCTGGGTCTGTGGGTTTAATCTTCCTTACCATGCAAAAACCTTTTCTTACCTGTCGTGGCAGAGTCCAGAAGCACCAGCAAAGGAAAAGAGTTCACTGAGGCTGGCCAGGCTTGGAAGGGACCAGTCTGAGCAGGGCAGGATTACCCTTCCAATCTGCTGCTGTCCAGTGGTACAGCACGAACATGGCTGCAAAACAGGGCAACAGGCTCATACAATGCCCACCTGAACACCCCCAAAGGGGCTCTGGGCTTTGCTGAGCACCAGCTCGCTCACCAAGAACAGGGTCACTGCCTGCCTAGTGCAGCTTGCAGGACCTTCATAGGAGAAGCTGGTACAGGAGGATAACTCTGAGGAGATCAAGCGGATCAATGGGTGATTCATCACCACTCCAGCCCTGGCTGCTGCCGGGCTGTGTTTACAAGGTGTCCTAGCAGCAGCACAGCCTGCGCTCCCTCCCTCCCTGCCCTGGGAGCGCTGGCGCCCTCGAGCTGGTTCCTCCAGCTCTCTGGCAGCCTCTCTGGGGAGCACTCGGGCTGTGTCTCCTGGTGTCTGACCCTACTGGAGACATAACCCCTGTCGTGACATGCCTGCATGCCACAGCCCTGCAGGCGTGTGTATTTTGACTCAGGATTCCTTGGCACATCAGAAAGTGCCTCTTTCGTAACATTATGAATTTTAAGCCTCTGGTGTGTTAATGACGGTAACTCTATAACATTAGCAGCCACTTACTGGAATTGCACAGGTGGTGTCTATGGGAACAACACAACAGGTGACCCCTGGTGACAGCAGAGTCAAGGGTTGTCATACCAGGACATGCTACCCCCATCCCCAGCAGCTCTAAAGCTGGATGGATGTTGGGGCAGTTTCCCTGCTCATCCCAGCTGCCCTCCCTGGGGTGGCTGGTCATGTTAGCTGTGACCTCATCAAGGGCCCAGCTCCCCATGATGCTACAGACCCCTCCAGCTGCTCCTTGGCTGCAGTTTCACCTCAGTAACTGGTTATCCCCTCTGGTTTGCAGGACTCAGCCTCGGAGCGGCTGAACGGCAGAGGTAACACCTGTGTGGGCTGGGGGTGAGTGGTGCCACGCTGAGCCTGGCCATGCAGGGCCACGCTCCTCTGTGTTGCAGGTTCCAGCACGAGACACAAATCCTCGAGGACGCTGGAGTCCTTCAAGCGGGTCGGCATCCTCATCCTGGCCGTGGCGCTCGCCCTCGCCTGCCTGGTTGCCATCGGGTTCCTGGGTACAGCTCCCAAACTCCTCTCCCCCTCTTTTTGCATGGCCAGGGCTCAGCAAACACAACTCTGGACCCAGCTCCTTGCTGAGCCCACCCAGCAGCCAGAGCTCCATGCTGAGCCCCTCTTTCCCTCTAGTCAAGGTTTACCTGGACCACCACTACTTGTTCTGCAAACAGCCCCTGAAGCTGGTGTCGCTGCAGCGGGTGTGTGACGGGGAGGTGGACTGTCTGCAGGGCGAGGATGAAGCCAACTGTCCCCAGTGGGTCCCTGAGGGGCCTCCAGCTGGGGGTGAGTGCAGGACACCCCACGAGGGCTCTGGAGAGGCTGTGCTGCTCTGGCCACCCCCCGCCTGCTAAAGCCACCCGTGCTGAAAGCTGACTTTGTGTCTGCCTCTAGCCCGCGTTTCCAAAGACAGATCCATCCTGCAGGTGCTCAACAGCAACACTGGAGCCTGGTCCTGTGTCTGCCATGACCACTTTGACCTGGTGCTGGCCAAGGCAGCCTGTGAGCAGATGGGCTACAGGAGGTACACAGCTGCTTTCCCCGTGTCTCACTCCACTGCTCTATCTGTGCCTCTCCCATAAAAGCTCTTTTGGAGTGGGGCTCTGATTACCTACAGAGCACTCAAAGCTCTGTACTAATGGTTTCAGTCCATGCCCATCACACAGGAGCTGGCTTGGAGCCCTGGCAGCCTCCAGTGTAAGCAGAGTGCTGTGCCCAGTGTGCTCTGCTCTGTTCCCAACCCACGGGCACCCTGCCCTGCTCCTATCCCTCACCTCATCCCCACCTCCCTGCAGCACTGCCCTCACCAGAACCACCCAGGTTCTCCCTGCCAACATAACTCTCCTGGGCAGGGGTGGGCACAGGGGCCCTGTATAACCTGGTTCAGCAGCTCTTGGCTGGGGCTGTGGATGCTGCACGGCTGGGCTGGATCCCTGCAGCTGCCATGGAGCTCCATGTCATCCACCTGTGTCCCTCTCGTACCCTGCCCTGAGCTGGCGGCAAGTTTGGGGCGTTGCAGTCAACTACAGCTGGTTAAACCTGAAATTTGGGGGGAAACTGCTTGGTATCACCCCTGGATTAAGGGAGATGTCAAGTTAGGGGTACACCGGGAAGAAGATGTGTTCTGGTGTTTGAGCCCTTCTAGGTCCACAGACTAAGCCCAAAATGGTGTTTTCCAGCTGCAGAAAGTCAGGGATTGACGCTTGAAGCACAGGTCCCAAATGTCCTTCAGAGCCACCTGCCCACCCCTCTGCATAGCAGGAGCACTCTCCCTTCCTTCAGTTGCTTCTGTCCTTGGTCCTGGGCTCAGTGGACAGTCCCCCTCATCCTGCCACTGACCCTTTAGGGATGTGGCACATCCCCCTTTGACATCCATGTGTCTCTGTCCCAAGGACCCCCTTTTTCCCATGGGATTCAGGCTCCCAAGGTGCTCAGGCACCAATGCCTGTCCTCTCCCAGTACCTGTGCCCCACTGGCGGCACACTTGGATGTGTTTGCTGACCCATGTCCCCTGTGTCTTTCAGCACCCCCACTTTCCAGGGGGTGGAGGTGGGCGCAGGGCAGCCCCTGCCTCCCCGTGAGGTCATCCTGAACAACGGGAGCCTCCAGGTGCTGGAGCCAGGCAGGTGAGTGGGGACCGTGTGGGATGTGGCTGCTGAGCCCCAAGTGGGAGCCCACAGTGCCGGGCAGCAGATCCAGAGTCTGTCCTCCCCCCAGTCCAGCCCTTCTCCTCTCTCTTCCAGGAAATGCCTCTCTGGGTTGGTTGTTTCACTCTTATGTTCCAGTAAGTACCATGATAATGGTTGCACCTTGTGGGCACCTCGTGCTGCTCCAGGTGCTCATTCCTGGCATGGCCCCACGGGCTGTGCTGTGGCTGACAGAACTTGGTTCCAGCCCCAGCCCTCCCCCTTCCCACTCCCTGCAGTGTTTGCATGAGGAAAGTTGGATTTAATTACTGCTAACCTCGTTAAGCCAGTACAAACCTCCCAGAAACAAAACACCTAAGGGAGGCTTACCCGGCTTGCCTGGATGGGTTTCCTTTTGCTGATGAATTACCTTGATTAAACAAAACCTCCTGGTGGGTTGGAGCAGGCAGGGGATGCTGGACCCCTTCCAGCAAGCGTGGGGACGATGGGTGACAGTGGTGTGGGGGTGTCCCTGTCCCTCCTAATGTGTCCCTTTGCCCTGCCACATCTGCAGACTGCGGGCAGAGCATCAGGACACCGCGTGTGCTGGGTGGGAGCCCGGCTGCCATCGAGACCTGGCCCTGGCAGGTCAGTTTGCAGTACAGGAAGGAGCACATCTGTGGGGGCAGCATCATCGACCCTGGCTGGGTCCTGACAGCCGCGCACTGCTTCAAGTGAGTCGGCACTTCCCCAGCGTGCCAGGGCTGGGGTGGCTCCTTCAGGCTGAGTCCTGCCAGGTTTAATCCGTGTGTTGATTAAATGCCATGTAATGAACACATCTGTGCCCCTCAGTCCAATGCAGCTGACTGATGCTGAGCATTCTGTTGCTTGTCCCCATGGAGGGACAAGCAGGGAGCAGTGACAGAGCTGTCTGTGCACAGGAACAACCCCATCATCCAGAGCTGGCGTGTAAAGGCTGGCTCTGACCTCCTCTCCAGCACCGCCACCTTCGCCGTGGAGAAGGTCTTCCTGGCCGAGGTGACACCAGCGTCCCCCAAGGACAATGACATCGCCCTGGTGAAGCTGCGCTCTCCCCTGCACATCTCAGGTGAGCCATGGCACACCCTTCCTTGGGACAGGAGGCCTGAGTGTCCTCTGGTGGCATGGAGAAGTGGGCTGGGAGAGCGATGCCCAGCGTGGCACCGAGCAGGGAGGGCCATGTGAGAGCAGTGCCCTGCAAGAGCACACAGCAGGGAGTGGGGTGCCTGGCCCATTCTCTGTGAGCCCTGCCCAGACATCTCCCTTCCAGACAGCACCAAGCCCATCTGCCTGCCCTATTTCGATGAGGAGCTGGTGCCAGGCACACCCCTGTGGGTGATAGGCTGGGGCTACACGGAGGAGCACGGTGAGCTGGATGGCGTGGGGGTGATGGGGGCGAGGGCAGAGTCCCCCAGCACTGCTCACAGGAGGAGAGGGCTGGTGGGCTCCCTCCTCACCCAGGGCCCCTCTGAGCAGCCCCATGTCCCACAGGGAAGTTGTCGGAGCGCCTGCAGCAGGCAGAGGTGGAGCTCATAGACAAGCAGAGCTGCAACCTGGCTGCCTACCACGGGGAGGTCACTGAGAGGATGCTGTGTGCTGGCCTGCCCCAGGGCGGGGTGGACACCTGCCAGGTGAGGGGGCCTGGGCTGGAAGGAGGGGTGGGTGGGTCTGCATCCATCCATGACACAGCCCCTTTGAGGGGAAAGCTGTCATGGGAAATGGGGGCTGGGGGGATCCTGAGCCCCCCTCAGAGGGTCTGTCCTTGACAGGGGGACAGCGGCGGGCCCCTCCTGTACTCAGGCAGGCACTGGCAGGTGGTGGGCATCGTCAGCTGGGGCCAGGGCTGTGGGACCCCCAGCAACCCCGGCGTCTACACCAGCGTCCGTGCCTACCTCGACTGGATCTACACCATCCGCAGGGTCAGTCCCTCCTGCCCTAAGCACAGGTTTGGGGGGCCGGTGGGGGAGAGGCAGCCCCCTTCAGCTGAGCTGTCTCCTTAAGGATACAGCTATTTTCCTCTTGGTTTTGGTTGCCCTTTCAAAACTTTCAATTTATGCTCTCCCTCTCTCCCCTTGCAGTCAGAGCTCTGAGACCTGCCGGAACAGGTCGCTCCTCTCCCCAGGCCTCCCTCCCCATCCCTACGCCCTTGGCTGTCTCAGCTCTGGCAGCAGCTGGGCCATGGATTTCCAGCCATGGAAGGTGAGCTGAGCCTCCCGAGCCCTCACTGGCAGCTGTGATTTAGGGCACCAGAGCCCAGCCAAGGAAGCAAAGGGTGGCTCGGAGCGATGGTCACCGACACCGTGAAGGAATCTGAGTGGCTCAAGCTCCCTTCCGGAGAAAGATTAATTTATTGCCCTGTGCTGACCCCGCTGTGGCAGGATGGCTCCTGGGGGGTGAAGCTGCTGTCAGCTCACTCCTGTTGTACAGAGAGAAATGATGTTTGTGCTGTAGAGTATCCCCATATCCCCATTAAAGGAAAGGATTTGTTTTTTCACGCAGCCTCCAAACGCTTTGTCCCCCTTGCTCTCAAGGGCTATTTTTACCCAATCCCCTCCCTGACCTAAACAGACACCCACAGCAGCACAAACCACAGCGAGTTTCTCTAGTAAACATAAACTTTATTTCATTCAAGGCAAAGCTAACTAAACCTCTACAGTGCAAAAATGTGCTGTAAGTCATCACGCAGCCTGTCGCACACACATCCTGTGTTTACACGCAGGTATCTCCCACACAGATTTATATATACTTGTACACAAACATGTCTGTGGCAGCACAGCCCCCAGGCGTGCCCTGGAAAGCCTCTGCAGACCCCCAAAACCCCCACGTGGCAGCAGGGACCCTGCCAGTGCTGGCACAAGCCCCCAAGGGCAGCCTGCTCCCCTGGGGCCCCTGCTCTGTGTGCAGCACCCGTGTGCATATAGAGTTACATTCCAAAAAACTGCTTATGTGGACTTTTTCCATCAAGCCAGAGGAGTAATCCATGCATAGTGCAGCATTGCATATCCGGCGGGAAGTGGAACTGCCTCCATACGCCGGCTAAAAAAGGCCAACAGGTTAGGACAGCTAAAAATAGTTCTTTAAAAAACTCCCTCCCTCCTCTCACTGTCCTCTCCCACTGGAGGGCTCCTCCAAGGACGGGCCGGGGGTTCTCTCAGGGTGACTGGGAGGTCTCACGCCTCATCCCGGGTGCTCACACGTGGCGATGGCATGTCACAACACCAGGCATCAGCGTGCCTCCTGCCCCGGGACCTTGGCAAAGCCATGCGGGGCACCTCACACCTCCTGTGAGGTAGCTCGGACTTACTGACCCCACTTGACAGATGGGGAAACTGAAGCACGGAGAAGTGATGTGCCTGAGAGTCCCACAGACCCTCAGAGAGTGGACCAGGATTCTGACTCCCACTTGCTTGTCTGACCAGCAGCCAAGGGACACTGTCTGAGGCCAGGTGCCAGTACCTGTCCCATGTCCCAGTACATGGCCCTGATCCAGTGCCACTGAGCCCAGCCTGGGGTGGTCAGCCTGCTGCACCTGGCAAAGGCTCCAAGCTGCCTTCCATAACACCATCCCCAGAGAAGGTAGCACCCAGCCTTTCCTTGCTTGCCTTGCCCACCAAATCCTCACCTACCTCCCACTCCAGCACCTCTGTCAGGGCACAAGCCCCCACAGCCAGGGAAGGCAGGGCTCAGCTGTGATTCCCAAATCAGAGTGGGGATGGGGAGCTGCCTGTCCTGCAGCTTCACTGTCAGACACCCACAAATAGGAGAAATAGGGAACAAATCACATTGCAAAGGACATTGTCAACCTCAGTTGTAGGATGAGCTCATTCACTTCGTGTCTCACATCCTTGGAAAGGGGGCTGGGTTGCCTGAGGCCACTCACAAAGACCCTCTGGCTTTCAGTGCCACCCCTCATCCCAGGATCTCAAAGCACTTCAGAAACATTAGCCACAGAAGCCTCACAAGCACCCCGTGAGGTAGAGCAGTATTATTATCCCCATTTTACAGATGGGGAAACTGAGGCATGGAGAGGCAGAGCAACTTGCCCAAGGTCGCCCAGCGGGCCAGTGGCACAGCCCTGACCCAGCCCCCCTTGCCAGGGCTTGACTGTGTTCCCTCCCTGCATGGCAAATGGATGCCACAGTTTTCCTTTGGTGAAAGGGTAACGCAATCGGCTGCTTTCCCACTGGAGTCTAATATAAAAATATCCATGTAACGAGTTCAGCCTTGGCATCAGCATCAAAAGCATCACTGCTCTGAGTGCCGAGCTTCAGGAAGAGGGGCGGGGGACAGCACAAACCCAGGGAGGGCTCCCAGGGCGGCTGCCTGGGGAGAAGCCACTGCTGCCCCCGGGTATGGGGCAAAGCTAGTGTGAAATGTGACATTTCAGCCCATCACGGGCCAGCAGTGACCCCAGGACATGGCCAGGCCCAGCTGCTGGTCCCCCCAGCCCTGCTGTGGGAGGAACTGAGGCTCAGCAAGGGGCCTCTCACTGATTTGGTTCTCGAATGTTTAACAGGGGAGCTGAAGCCAAGCCCCATCACAACAGCCCTGTTTCCTCCCATCCTGTGCCAGACCCACGGGAGATGCAGCAGCAGCAGCAGCAGGAGACTCTATCTCTAATAGCCAGCTCTGTGCATCCTTGCTCTGCTCCAGAAACCTTCTGGGTGAAGCAGGTAGCTCCCAACCACCCCAGCATCATCCAGCAAGCCACCCCACGCTCCCCCCAGGAACACCGGGACCCCTGGTCGCCCACCACCCAGCACCCCCAGGTACAGCACCCACCCTGCTGCAGACCAGGGCACCCCCAGCCCCTGGACCCTTCCCTGCCTGCCCGGCACCCTCTTGCCTTGGCTCAGAGTGGAGCAGGCAGCTCCCTCTGCCCCAGCAGCCTCCCAGTCCGAGTGCGCGAGAAGCTCCCAGTCCCCGTGGCAGCCGAAGCCTTCTCTGAGAAGCAGTGCAGGTTGCAGGCACGTGTGTAATAGAAACATGTCTCAAGCGTTGGCAGTTCGGAAAGAAAACAAAAGGGAAAGGCTCGTCCCCTGCCCAGGCTCCTGCTGCTGGGCAGGCTGGGCTCAGGGCGCTGCTGCTTCATGCCTTTGGTGGTGCTTTTTGTTCCGCCTTGGAGCCGGCCAGGCCATTCTCGGTGTTGTCGTTCCCCGAGGAGCTCACCAGACATTCCTTCCTGTGGGAGAGCACACGGCCAGCTGACAGCCCCCAGCCCCTCCTGACCCCTCTCACCACACAGCCCTGCCCGTGGCAGCACCCCACACTCACTTCCCATCCTGGGTCTTCTTGATGATGAACAGGACAACCCTCTTGATGAGCATGAAGAGGATGAGGAGGCCGATGAGCCCCCCGACAATGCCCACGATGATGAGCGTCACAGTGTTGTCTGTCTCCACCACTGCAGGAGAGAAGGTGCTGAGGGGGCTCAGGAGGGGAGCAGGATGCTCCCAGCTGCACATCCCACCCCAAAAAGAAGCTATCCCTTCCACCACAAGCCTTGTCCTTCAGGGATGCCAACCACCACCAGGACACCCCATGCACTACCACAACGGCGAGCCAAGAGGGGGGCCAGCACGGGTTGGCATCTCGACCACCCCGATGCCACTCAGGGGAGCCCTGGCTGGCACTCACTCTTGTGGACCACGGTGAGGAAGATGGTGGCATTGTGCTGTGCATTCCTCTCCTTGGGGTTCTTGACGTGGCAGGTGTATTTCCCAGCGTCGCTGAAATCCACATTGTTCAGGACAATGGAGATGTTGTTGTCCTTCTTGGTGGTCGAGCCGACGAATTCGACCCGCGGGTTGCGCGCCACGAGGGTGGGTTCTGTGGCCTTGTTCTTTATCTTGCCGTGGTAAATCTGCAGGGGTGCAGGGTGTGGGGTCAGCTGGGCTCCCGGCATTCCCACGAGAGAGGAAGGCTGGAGTTCTCCTGATGGTGCCCTGCCTCAGGTCTGCACACACAGACACACAGTCCCAGTACACCCCATTAGAGCAGGCATGACCATGGAGGAGGACCTGATGCACACCCCAATGGGAAGCAGCAGATTAATCTGATTAATCTGGCCTGCCCTGCAGCGACAGTACAGAGCAGGTAAAACGTGGGAAAAACACTGGCAGAGAGAGCCCTTTTGCTGGCCAGAACTGCTCCAAACCAGCCCTCCTGCTAAGGAGTTGAGGAGTGGAATATTCCCAGTAGGAAGCGAATCTATACAGAAGCTTTAGTATTACAGAGCAAGGGAAGGAGGAGAAAATTAACCCCATTCTGACCAAACTGCAGACTTGCACCTGAATAGCCACTTTATGAAAATAAACGAGCCTGTGGGCATCAGCAAATCTAGAACAGCTTTGTACCAAAAGCAGAGATGTGCTGGGGTATTTGAGTCACCCTGTTTGCACAGCCTTGTGCCACCCAGAGTGTGACACTCAGAGAGATGGGCATACTGCACAACTGTGAGAACTGCAGTGCTGGTCTGCACTGGGGAAGCCCAAAAAGACCTGCCAGGAAAGCAGAGGCAAAGCCAGGAGAGCCACCCACCAGCTCTGTTGAGTTGAAATACCATGTGAAGATCAGGTCCTGGAAGCCTGTGCAGGTGGTGAAGACACAGGGCAGCAGGACATTGGAGTTATTCAGAGCCATTACAGTGTTGGTCTTCCCCACAGACACCTCCAAGGCAAAGGCGATGGCCAAGACGTGCAAACCTGGCAGGGAAGAGGGGAGGAGAGAGTGAGGACACGGGTTTGTCACCCCTCATCCCCTTTGGCATGGCAGGCTGCCATGGCAGGAGCAAAAGTGCCTGCCCCCAGCACCAGTGAGGCTCAGTGAGAGAGGGGACCTGCTCCTGGAGAAACTGGGGCTGGCTGGCACCCACGGGGCAGTGTGGATTCAAAGGGAACCATAATATCACCACGAGTGAAGCTCACACATGAAAGCCCTGATTTGCATGTTATCCACAGACCTTCAGCTAAACCTTAAAGGGGGAGAAAAAAAAGCCAAAGCAAAGCAGAGCTCTGTTCTTCACGCAGGAGCTGGAGCAGTAATTAGTGTCGCTGTCCTGGCCGCCTGCCACCCGCCGTCCCTCTCCGGGTGCAGCTCCTCACAGCTCTGGGTGACCCTCCAGAGCAGCACCCTCACTCCTGGGAGCTGAGAGCCTCGGATCCCTCTGGAGCTGGCAGATGACCTTCAAACTGCAGAATGCAGCTCTCCTGCTCCTCGCCTCCCCGTGAGCCAGAAGAAAGGCACCAAGGAGCAGGTACGAGCACGGCTGCAGCTGAAAGCTCCCGTGGTACCATGCAGGACTGGCATTGCACCCCTGCACACCAGGCAGTGTCCACACAGATCCCTTTCGGGGGCACAGGGATGCTTTGCTACTGACCAGAGGAGCAGCCCCGCTCCCCATCCCCACCACACCATGGCCCTGTCCCGTTTGTATGATGTGGCACGGCCAAGATGTGACACAGTCCAGCAAAGCACTGTCCTCCCCTCTCCTAGACCTCACCCACCCCTGCAGAGCTTTCCCTGGGCACTCTGACACTCAAGGCAGGGGACACAGCTCTTCCCACAGCTATGAGCCAGTCCCCAGCTCCTCCAACACCTCAACTCGGACACACCGCCCTCAGGCTCAGATTCGCATCTCTCTGCAGCCGCCTCAGCTGCTGATTTATTCTCCCACACATGCCGGTGCTAACAACTCCCCAGGCACGTCGCAGCCGGAGCCAAGCCCGAGAGCCCTGCATCCTGGGCTCCGGGCCCTGCTGCAGTGCTGCATTGCAAGCACTGCAGGGAAGGAGTTATTTAACTTTACACAGAAGCACTCTCTGTTTTGCTCGAGAGGCCATAGCTAACAACAGGGAGTGGTTCCCCACCAGATGGAATCTCCTGCAGCTGCCAGGCTCAAAGACCAGCCCCAGGCTACAGAGGGGACTTCACAGGCAGGAGTGTCCCACGGGAATCATGCTGCTACCTGGAGTAGGAGCTGGCAGAGGGATGCCTGGCTCTGCAGGTATGTCTGAGCAGGCAGGGTGCTGCAAGCGGACACTTACTTACAGGAAAGATGATTCCTTGCAGCTTGTAACACTTTTAATCCTGTCTGCCACTGTTAGAACATAATCTGAATTAAATGTGTGGGGTAAATCGAGGCTGACCTTGTTCCTGTCATGCTGTGGTCTCCAGGAAGGCAAAATTGATATGTTACCACTAAATAAAGCACAGAGGAAAACAAGCTGGGAGATCACTGACTGAACCTGCCACACGCCAGCTGTCAGCGTTACTTTTCCATATGCCCAAAGCTGCTGCACTTTGCACCACCAGAACCCCAACATTCAGTGCACAGGGCCACCCCCAGCGGGGACTCCAGGCTCTCTCCATGCCTGCAGGCACCAGCATTCCCTAAGAGGCAGCCAAAGGGAAGAAGGGAGCAGCCACTCCTGCTGCTGCCAGAGCCCTGGCTGCCTGCTCTTTCGCTTAGTCCCCATGGTGAGGGGTCCCAGAGCCACTGAGCAATGTGCTCACCCAGGATCATCATCTGGGAAAGCTGCTCTGTAAAAACTTTCACTGCCCAGAACTGCCAGCGTGACCTCCTGGCACAGGAGTAAGCCATGCCTGGTGGGCTGGCCGGGCTCCTCTCCAGCGGGGTTCAAGGGAAGAGCTCCCAGGATGGCTGGAGCCCAGGTACGATGTGCTCAGGGTCAGGACACATGGCCCTTGCTCTTCTTGTGGGCACCAATGGAAGAGGCTGTGCCCTGGCTCCCTGGTGCAGCCAGGAGATCACTGGTGCTCACTGGCACTCCCTGGTGAGCAGGGCATTCCCGAAATGCACACACAGAGACCTGCCCAGCATCCCTCTTCCCCTGTCCCTCTCCAGCTCCCAGCCCACCTGAGCGATCTGTGGGATGAGCTTCACGTCTCCATGCCCTGGACCCCAGGCCCCAAGTGATCTCCAGCATCTCCAAGTCTCTCCTACCACCCCACTGCCAGCCCCATCCTGAAAGCAGCTTGCACTGCACCTGACTGAGGAGGCAGCTTCAGCCAGATGTTGGCACTCAAATCCTGCAGGGAGTCAGGTACTTACATGCCTTTTTGCGTCTCCAGCTCCCTTAAACTTAAGAACTATGCCCTCTAAAACGCCTCCCAAGGGAGTTTACCGGTAGCAAGCGCTGCACATCCAGCCCTCGGTTCCAGGCTGACACGAGGATGACCCACGGGAGCAGGAGTGCAGCGGGTGCGTGAGGCTGATGCAGGTGGCTGGAGCCAGCCCCAGGTGAGCAGTGGGGAGGGGACGGCTGCGAGCACCTCCCTGCACCCTGTGGCGGGGGAACCTCGGGCATCCCCGGGCACAGGGCTGGGCATCATGCTCCAAGCAGCGGCCCCTGCAGCGCGGGGTCCGTCCCCGCGCCGGGGACAAGCGCATGCAAATGGTTGTTGTACAAAATGAACTGTAAGACAATGACCTGTCGGCGGGCGTGCTGGCGCTGAAGCAGTGCATGGCCTCCCCACGGCCATCCCCCGGTCACGGGCGGGCGGGCAGCGCAGGAGCGGGGCAAAGCGGGGTGCGGAGCCGCAGTGCTCGCAGGAGAAGCGCCGGCCACGGGAGCGCTGGTGCGGGCAGGGCAGGGGCCGGAGCCGGAGCCAGGACTTCGGAGCTCGGGCTCGGCTGCGAAGTCACCTTGGCCAAGTGACTTATCCGCGGACCGTCCGTCTGCAGAGCGGAGAGCGGCGTTAGCGCCCGCGGGCGGCATCCCCGGGCGCGGCGGGCGGGATGCGGGATGCGGAGCGGGGGGTCCCCCCGCCTCGGGTCCCCGGGACAAGATCCCCGCCGGAGAGCCCGGGGGAGGGGGGCAGGATGCGGGCGGTGCCCGGGGCAGCCCCCCGCGCCCCTTACCCAGGAGCGCGGCCAGCAGGCGCGGTGCGGCGCGGCGGCGAGCGGCGGGCGAGCCCGGGGCCATGGCTGCGGCGCGGTGCGGTGCGGGGAAGTGCGGGGCGGTGCGGAGCGGAGCGGTCCCTGCTGCCCGCAGCGCCCGGCTCTGGTCGCCCCCGCCGGGCGGGGCCGCGCCGGGCGGGGCTGAGCTGAGCTGAGCATTCCTCCGCCCTCCTCCGCATCCCCCCGCGCATCCCCCCGCGCTCCGCCGCCCCGCGCATCCGCCCGCCAGCCCGGGGGAATCGGGGAGCGCTCCCCGGAGCAGCGCAGGGACGGTCTGCCCCGCGCTCGGCACTGATGGAGACGCGCCCCGAATGCCGGGGTTGGGGTTGGGCCCCTCGCAAGGAGGACACTGTGGTGCTGGAGAGTGTCCAAAGAAGGGTCTGCGGCACAAGTGTGAGGAGGAGCGGCTGAGGGAGCTGGGGGGGCTCAGGCTGGAGAAAAAGAGGCTCAGTGGGGACCTTCTCACTCTCTGCAACTCCCTGACTGGAGGGTGGAGCCAGGTGAGGGTCGGGCTCTGCTCCCAGGAAACAAGGATGAGAGGAAATGGCTTCAAGTTGCTCTAGGGGAGGTTTGGGTTGGATATTAGAGAAAATTTCTTCACAGGGTTATCCAGCATTAGCTCGGACTGCCCAGGACAGTGTTGGAGTCACCAGCCCTGCAAGAGCTCAAAAAACATGTGGATGTTGCACCTGGGGACATGGTTTTAGTGGTGGCCTTGGCAGTGCTGGGTTAACCGTTGGATGTGATGATCTTAGAGGGTTTTTTCAACCTTAAGAATTGCATGATGGCCTGGGAATGCTGGGCTGGTGCTGCCCTGGGCTACTTTGGAAGGGGCCAAAGTGCCACTAAGGTTGGTGGCTTCCCTGCCGCTGCTGGGAGGACAAGAAAACAGGACAGCCTCGGATGTCACTTGGGGCATCTCAGCAGAGTGACACCACATGTGTCTCTGCCCTCCATCCCCAAGGCAGACAGAAGACACAGGTGGGGATGCAGATCCATCCACCGATGGACAGAGGGACCCACCTGGCCCCAAAGAGAACTTATTGTTCTCACCATGAGTTAGTTCCAGAACAATTGGCTGCACAGAAGTTCATGTCTCAGCAACCATTTCCTCGCAGCCACATGTCAGGCCAAAGGAACGCTGCAGCACAGAGGCATTTTTGTGGGAAACAAGGCTGTGATTGAAACTGGACTGTATTAACAGTAAATGAATCAGCAAGAGCATTGCCTTGAGCAATGGGTCCTGGCAATTTAGAATGAGTGAATATGTCCCATGAATATTGCACGATTTCAATGGTTAAGTTCAAGTTGTATTTCTATCAAAAGCTCAAACAGCTGCTTTTTAACCTCTTTAACCAGAGGGAGTCTCAGAACTGGCTGTACTACATACTCAGAGTCATGGATTATGTTGAGAGGAGTGTAAGGAAACTTGCAGAGACCACAAAGAACTGCAAAAAAGTTCAACAACTTGTGTGGAGCCAGAAATGACATTAACAAGAGATTGACATTCATTATTGTCAAACCACACAACAGCAGCTTTGCCTGTGTGACCAGAACCATCAACAAGGTTTTAGACTGGTTTTCATCAGTGTATGCCAGTCCCATGGCACCATAGAGCAGGAACTTGCCATCATTTCTACTAACCCTAAAATAGAGGAACTTTGAATGCCATTTTCCATAACTGATTTTTTCAATTCCTTAAAAAACAGCATGGGGAATGTTCTCATGCTTGGCTTTTTGTTGTCCTTGAGAATTAGTATAATAAAAAACTGGGAATACAAAAAAAAACCAAAAAAACGCCCTTCTTCCATGTTTTTTTTCCAAACATTGTTGCATAGCTGTTTTTGCCAATTTTGGTCGAACAGAGGTCAAGATATTAAACTCTTGTTCACATTCCAGGATCGGGGGAGGAATTGGCACAGTTTTGGGGTCACCAAAAGAAAGGACTCATTTCTGTGAAAGGAGTTAAAGGGGAACACAAATCCGGTTGTTTTTCTGGAGTGATTGGACCAGGACCATAAGGATCATCTGGTTCAATATTCCCCAGACTGTTAAATTCAGGATTATCAGAAGCAGTAACCATTTCTCGATATTCAGCAGTCCACACTATAAACAGCAGCAGACAAAATTAGGCGTAAAAGAGATTTCCAATCAGCTGTACTTTTAACATATGATCCTCCGATAGCTGATATCAAACCCTTTGCATATAATGACTGCAGTCCATAATCTTTCATTGACTTAGGTAATTTTTTTACAACTTCTTAAGGAAGATGATCACCCTGCCTGTGTGTCCAGGGTGCTATGACCTGTCATCTTCAGGGCATCCTGGTCCCCTCCCCAGCCCCCTCTGCAGCTCTCTCCTGCCCACCTGGCCAGCAGCATGAAGCAGAAGAGAAGAGGGGAAGCAGGAGGGAAGAGGGAAGGCAGGAGCCTTTGCAGGGGACAGGGACATCCCAGGGGAGCCTGAGAGGATGCCAGCAGTGCCTGTGGGTTGAGGCATTAGGGCTGCAGAGCTGGCAACAGAGACAGGAAAAGTACAGGCGGAGCGGTCTGGGCAGCGCTGGCAGCCGGCGCTGCGGGAGCGGCGTGCACGGTACTGCTGATGCAGCAGAAGGTGCCTTGGCAGGCGGCTCTGATGGAAACACAGAGGTGATGGATACACAGAGGTGAGTGGAGCTGCAGGCACCGGTGACCAGGCAGGCACTGTGCCAAGGCAGGAGGAGGAGCACCGCGTTTGGTAGAGCATCACTAATTGTGAGAGGGGAGGCAGAGAAGTCTGAGGGGGTGGAGGGACGTCTGTCATCCCTGCAAATGATGCCTGTCACCTCCCTGCATGATGGCTGGTGGGGCCAGAGTCACAGGTGAAGGTGAGTCTGAGGCTGGAATCTTCAGCATTCAGTGAGCACGACCATGGAGACCTGCACCACTGGGGACCTGGAACAGTAGCACCCTTACCATGGTGCATGGAAAGGCCATTAGGTGTGGAGAACCCCCTTCTGCGATGCTCAGGTGTTTGCCAAGTTTGCTTCCAAAACGATGGGTCAAGCTGGAATGCATTTGGCCAAGCTGTCATTTAGGAATCCAGCCAGCAGAGCCCCAAATCCTTTTGGAGGCAGGAAGGCTGGAAGTAGCAGCACCACCTGGCTGCAAGGGTTGGCCACCGAATACAAAAGAGCTGTGAGCACTGACACGGGCGGGGTGTGCTGGGCAGGTGGGTACCCAGCTCATTTCCTTCTGACACGTTCCTGCAGCCACATCTCCCTGCCGAGCATCTCTGCAGAGGCAGCAGCCCCGTGCCCCGCTGCCCGCTCCCCCGCACGCCTGGGGCCAGCTGTGCCCACACGGCCCAGGGCTCAGAGTGGGATGCTGGCTGTCACCAGAGCCTGATGGAGCTGTCACACTTGGCAGTTCCAGCCGGTCTCCCCGGCCGACTGATCTCATGAGACATCTGCCACTGCTGCAGGCTGGGAAAGGCTCTGCTCTCCCAACCCCAGCAAGTGGTGTGTGCCACAGCCAGGAAGGGCACTCATACCAGCTGGCCCCGAGATTTTGGCACTATGCTGATGTCCAGCATGGGACTCGGGATTCCTGCGGCTCAGCGGAAACTTGTTCTGCTGAGTCCAGCACCAGGATGCTGTGTCTGGTTTCAGAGAAGGTGAGCACCCTCTACTCGGGCACTGTCACCTCCCTGGGGGACAGGAAGAAGGGCTCAGGGGTGCTGCCAGCTGGCTCACAGCCTGTGGGGGTGGAGGGGGAGGTGGTCACCCTGGCTATCTATACACCTTCCCTCCCTCTCACCTTGCACTGGTGGAGCTGGGAGGGTTAAAATGCCAGGCTGCTGCTCCCCGAGGAGGGCTCCTGCCTCCCTCCACGTGGGCACCGACCAGGTAGGGATGAGCAGAGCAGTTGGGCTGCAGCCTTCCAGCTCAATGCAGCAGGCACACTGCTGGCCCCGGCTGCCCTGGAGCATCCTGCCAGGGGCTGCCCCAGGAGAACAGTCCCAGCCCCCTCCCAAACCTCCCCGAGCCAGAGGATGCTGAGCTTCTGGACCTGGAGCAGGCAGAGCCCTCCTGCCGATGGAGGAGGAGGAGGTGGCAACGCTGGAACAGAGCTTCCCATCAGCACCTTATATTTACTGCAAGGTCCTCTGGCTGTGACCTTTAAAAGACAAGGTGGCCTGGCAGCCCAGGAGCTGGCAGTGGGCAGGAGGCACCCGCAGGGATCGGACTCTGCAGGACTGTCCTGGCTCGGATGGACACGCCGGGCTGAGAGCTTAGAGGTTCTGGGCACACAGACTGCGGGTGAGTACCTGGATGCCTTTGTCATTCCAGCTCTCCCCTGCCTGCAGCTCTCCCTCGGAACAATGCTTTCCCCTCTGCCTGCATCCTTCCCCCTGCCAGCGCTGTGCTGCCCGCTGCCTCCTCGCCCCTGCCAGCAGAGCCAGCTGCCCTCCGGACGTGCACAGGACCCTCACCCCCTTTCACGGGCCCTGTAAACAAGCAGGGAAACAGCAGCAGTGTCCCCCGGCAGCCACTGCAGAGGCATCTGCAAGAAGCACTGAGGCAACCCTCCTGTGTCCCAGGAGAAAGTTTCTTCTGACCTGACACAGTCTGAGGCCACCTCCACTGAACCCTCCCCATTCCATCTCTTCAGAGCTGCCCTTCACACCCCTCAGTGCCCCAGGCTGTCCCCTTTCCAGGTCCCCTTCTCCCAGCCCCAGGACAGCATCCCAGGACAGCAGCTCCCACAAGGCTCCCCAGCGGTCCCCTGTGACTCTCTGCACAGCACCAGAAAAAATTCCCTGTTACCTCTCGACCCTTCTCTTGCTCTTTGACACCTGTAATCCCACCCAGTCCAAGGAAATTCTAGTGGTCTCTAAAAGGGACTGTCCCTGGTGCCAGAGAAACACTAGGGTGTTGCAGTCACTGCCCTTGGTCCCCTGTGGTGATGAGAACTCACCCTTGTCGTGTTTCACGGGGTCTCTGTGCCTGCCTTCCTCACGAGCTTTTTGTCAGCAACACTCCAAGAGGTGTCCTGAAAGTGCCAAGATGTGGATCCCTCATCCCCTTTGCCTGTGTTCACCCCTCCGTGGGCTGATCCCCCAGAGCCGGGTGGGGTGATAACCCCATGCCATCCTCCAGAGAGCTGCTCCTCACTGCACAGAGAAGTTGTTCCCTGCCACGGGCCAGGTGTCAGACGGCTGCACCCCCCAGCACCATCCCAGCACTGCAGGACTGTGTCAGCAGGACAGTGGAGGTGATGTGGGTGCCCTTCCTAAGGGAGGGAGAGGTGCCATGGGGACGTGGAAGTTTTCCGCAGTGCTAACCCCAGAGCCGGGCACAGGGCAAGATGTTCAGGGCGCAGTGCCCTGGCAGGCAGGGACATGGGAAGAGCTCATCCCACTGGCACTGCTGGCTGCCACCCAGCTGCTGGGAGCAGAGGTGGGCTTCTGAGGGGGTCAGGTAGGGCAGGAAGGCAGAACTGGCCTGGGAAAGAGGTGGTTGTAGGTGTGTATGGGCAGCTGCCAGCCCCTGCTTGTGTGTGGAACTGGGATGTACTGGTGTTCAGCAGCCCTGGTAGAAGGGCAGCAGGGGGAGGCATGACAGAGGGTGGCTGTCAGAGCTCCCCTCAGGTCTCCACAGTAGGTAAATTGATGGATGTGCCTATTAACTGTGCCCCAGTTGTGCCGTGCTGCTCCGGAGCATCCACACAGCATTGCTGGATTGCTGAGTGGGAGAGCAGCCCAGTTGCAAGTGTCCATCACCCAGCACATGCCCTGCACTCTGCTGGAGCCTGCTGAGCCTTACGTGCCATGCCCTGAGCAGCCATCAATGCCAGCTCTCTGCAGAGCAGGGGTGGGGAAGCTGGCAGGGCACAGGTCCCTCTGCAGAGCTGGAGTCTTCACAGTGGGTGCTGAGCACCCCTGATATCTCAGTGTGGGATGGTTGGGGCAGTACTGGCCACTCTCCCATGCCGAGCAGTGCCCTGACTGCCCCTGGCTCTGTGGCAGCTCCCAGGGATGGAGCTGTGGACATGCACCCTGCCCTGGGCTCCCTCAGCACCCAAAGCACCATAGCAGGACCAAGCTCCACGCAGGAGCTTGCTTATCCCACTAGGGCAGGAGCACAGGCAGAGCAGATGAGGGACCTGTCCTGCCTCTCCAGGCAGCAGCACAAAAGCATCGAGCACGAATTTTGTGTTTTGTTGTTCTTTTGTTTGTTTGACTGTACAAAGAGCATTAAAAACATCCTACACTCAGCAGAGCACTTGGCAAGAGAAGCCCCTCGGAAGGCGCAAACCCGAGGCCACATCACGACCGATACCAGCCCCTCCTGTGTATATAGATATATATTTGTAGACTCTCTCTGTTGTGTACAGCTATGTACATACAGATGCATTGGCAAGTTGCAATCCAAAGGATATAGTGCACGAAAGAAATGAAAGGCAGATGCAAGGCTGGTCGTGTGCAACACTCAGAGGCCTCTGGCCACCGAGCTGCCAGCCCAGTCCTATGTGGAGCCAGGGACAGCCTGGCTGTGAGCAGAAGGCGGTGCGGGAACACCGCTGGCACTGTGCGGGGGAGCCACAGGCGTGGGGTGTGCGGGGACAGGCAGCTCAGCCCAGCCCTCCCCGGCACAGGGGGAGCCACATGTGGGACACGGCACATTCCTGCTGTGGATGGGAAGGGGAGCAGCGTGGGAGCCCAGCGAGGTGGAGCAGGATGGAGAGGGCACGTGGGGCTGGGGTGGAAAGCGATGGGGCAGAGCAGGGAGGGCACGGATGTCCCGTCATCCCCGGGGTCTGACAGCATTGCCTGTGGCACTGCTGGGATGGCACCCACCCAGGGATACAACAAAGGTCTCCCTTCTCCCCTGGCAGTGCTGCTCGTGGGTGACAGGACCCCCAGCACCTGGCCCTGGGCAGTGTCCCCTGTGGCTCCGTGCACTGCTCCTCTCCTGCCCCACGCCCCGCCTGCCATGGGAGAAGAAAAGCCCAGGCATGATGCTGCAAGGGGACTGCCCTGGGACACTTCCCTGCCTGACCCTGGCGTGCTCCAGCCCCCACAGCTCACCTGCCAGGTGAGGCAGGTGGCACTGGGCATGGGGCCTGTGGCTGGGCACGCTGGCAGTGCATTGCCATGGCAGTTTTGGGTTGTGCAGTGCTCTGCAGGGAGGCTGGAGGAGGCAGTCTCAGCATGACAGGGCTGCTCGAGGGTGACAGAGATGTCCTAACTCAGGGCTTGCTGTTGTGCCCAGTTTCCCAGCAAGTGCCCAACATCTCTTCCTCCCAGCAGCTCTTTGACCCGAGCAGCCTCACCCTGCCACTCCCCACCACCTCAGTTTGACACATCAAAAGAACATTTTCCATTACAATTACCCTCGCTGAGAAGGAAACAGCCACAAAAAAAGTCAGCCCAGTACCTTTGACCGAAATGCTCAGACCCAAAAATAGCCCGGGAGGCAGAAGGGTACATTCCTTACAAACCAGGAGCCATTAGTGGTTCCAAAACACAGGAGAGCTCCGGGACACTGTGTGGGCTAATGATCATTACTCTGCCCTCGGCTTCCGAGCAGCCTGGGACAGTCCCTGAGGAGCACAAGCTTTGTCTCAGCACGCTCAGCACTGGCACACAGGACTTGCAAGGAAGAGACTGGCAGCTATCCGAGATCCCTTGGGATGGGAACACCAGTGCCTGTGCTCCAGGCACAGCAGGAGCACCTTGGGGATGAGCCATGGCCCCAAGGGCAGAGGGTCGCTGGCCCCTGCTCATGTTTTCTACTGGGACAGAGTGCAGACAACTGGCATGGGGCTGCCCAGACCCCTCTGCCCCTCCTGACACTCCCTGCTCCAGTCCCTCCAAGTGTGGGGACTGCACCGGTCCCCTCTCTCCCACAACAGCCTGTCCCCAGCACCTCCTCACAACTCTGGCACTTAGAGCAGGGGACAGGCTGGTCCCAGCTCAGCCTCGGGGCAGCCTTGATGTGCTTCAGTCCTCCTCCCCGGCGCTGCCCACCAGGGCCAGGCTCCAGGGACCTTCTTCTCTCCATGCCCTGCTCCAGGCTGGGTTGGGTATTTGGATGGAAGGAGGGATGCTCTGGGGAGACAGAAATCCTTGCTCTGGGAAGCACATCGAGAGGGTCACGCTGTACAGGGGTGAAGAGGGAGGGGCGGGCAGGGGGGCATTACTTGGTGCCCTCATCTGGGTTGCCTTCACCGTCTGTCTTCCCTTCCTCCTCCGTCTTCTGGTCATCCGTGTTCAGCCTCTGCTGCTTTTTCCGGCGCACACATTTCACCACCATCAGCACCAGGATCACCACAGCCAAGAAGCCGCCCACAGAGGCACCCACGATGACAGCCACTGTCGAGTCGTGCTTCGGGGGCTCTGGGGAGACAGGGCACGGGCTCAGGGCACGGGCTCAGGGCACAGAGCCACCCACTGGGGACAACTGGCAATGGGCAGGGCTCTTGCTCGCAGAGCTAGGGAGCAAACCCTGCATGGAGCAGAGCAGAGAGCCAGCCCTGCACCCCAGGGTGCCCCAGCACACCACTGACCTTTGGTGAGCACCTTCAGGCTGATGCTGGCATAGCCCCGGTGCCGGTCCGGGGGGTTCAGGACGTAGCAGTTGTAGATGCCCTCGTCCTCCAGCTGCACGTTTTTGAGGGTGAAGGACACGTCATACTTGGCAGGGTTCCCAGTGAACTCCACCCGGTTCCCGAAGCGGTCCAGCTGCTTGTTCATGATCTTCATCCGGAACTGCAGGAACTGGGCAGACAAGTGGGAGAGGAGGTGAGACAGCGCTTGGCACCACCCTCCCTGCACATGCTGCCCTGCAAAGGACCCCAAGGAACATACATGACGACTCCGAGCTAATCCCCAGCCCCAGCAAGACTCACCAGCTCCTCTGAGCAGTTACTGCACTCCTGGTATGTCCAGTTGAGGGAAAACTGCTTGTTCTCCACCTTGTAGCAGGAGTTGAAGGTGCAGGAGAGCTTCACAGAGGTACCATTCAAGGCATTGATGGTGGCGGGGGCCATGACCTCCATGCCCAGTCCCGGGGGTGCTGCCAAATGCAGGTGAGTTAGGAAGGGGCCACATCCTGCAGCCACCTGCCTGGGGCCTGGCATTGCCCTCCAGGCACATCCACGCATGCTGCATCCAGCCAGGAGTGGGATTTCCTTACACAGCAGTGACAGAGAACAAGGGGAGCAGCCCCAGCCCTGGCACCGATCCCCTGGCTGGAGAGGAAGAGCATCATCCCGCTCTGCCAGGGCTAGTGACCCCTGTGTGCCATGCCTGGTGCTGAATCCTGCTGACTCCCAGCCAGCCCTGCTCCCTGCTCTTTGCCCAAGGCTTCCCTGCTGCAGGATCGATAGCGCCGTGCAAGGGCTGGATGCAGCGTCAGCACACGGGGCCCGGCGCCACAGCCGCCCTGAAATTTATGGCTGCGCTCATCAGATTTCCTCCCCAGCAGAACACACCACAGCAGCGAGGGCTGGGAGCTGCCAGGGCTGGCCCCAGGGGCTGCAGGGGGAATGCAGATGCTCCCCCCTCCCAGCAGTGCCCACGCAAGGATTCTCCAGCTGGGAATGACCAGAGCAAGATCTCAGTTGCTCGTGGGGGAACAAGGCCAGTCCCTGCTCCCTGGCCTCGCTGTGGCAGAGAAACAGTTCCTTGTGCAGTTTGCAAGGCAGAACTCACCTGAGGAAGGGGCAGGGATGGGGTGTCTGTGACCTGCTCCCTCCTCAACTCCTTCCCTGCAGCTGCCCTAGACTGCCTGCCCCAGCAGCATCCCAGACCCAGTGCCTGCATCCAGCACCTCCCCACCCTGGAAAGGGGAGAGGCTCCTGTGCAGTCACCTGGCTGCAGACACCGAGGCTAACCCTGAGAAGCACAGGGACACAGAGCCCTGGGAGGGACAGGACCTTAGAGGGGAGGGGTGGCATCCCACGGGGCAGGGACAGCGGCACAGCCACCACCAGGTGCTTTTCCAATCACCTCACCTCTCCCCTTGGGCTGCTGCTCTTTGCTCTCAAACCTTCTTCCCGAGGTGCTCCCGAGTCCAGCCCTGCGGCCAAGCTGGATGCATGTCCAGGCTGCTCCGCTGGCCACTCTGCTCCATCTGCAAGCAGGGCAGGAAAGGGGCCAGGCTCTGCAGCCAGGAAAAAGAGCCTTTCCCAAGTACCAGGTATGGCTGTTTCAAGCCACAGGTCTTGCTGTAAGGTGTGAACCTGCAGCACCCTGAAGCTCTCTGGGGGCAGAGGGGTGCCCTCAGGTATGGCCAAGCCCTGGAAATGGTTCCTTGCTGTGCTGGCAGCTGTGGAGAGCACCCTCCATCCAGCCCCAGTGCAGGGGGGGCTCCCACAGGGCTCAGGGAGACAGGGATGGGGACAGCTGGCACATGGGGACAAGCTGCAGCACCCAAGGAAGGAAGAAGTGTCCTGAGCCAGTGTCGCAGCCCTGCTACCCCATCACAGCTTTAGATGCCTCCAAGAAAACCTTGCAGGGATGGGAGAGAAGAGCCAGGAGCTGGTCAGTCCCAGCAGGCCTGGTTGGAGGGGTCCCTGCACGGAGTCCTTGCCTGAGCACCCCTCACTCAATGCCCTGTGTGCCTGCAATTGGGTGACCTGGCTTTGTCCTGTAGCCTCAGGGTGCCCCAGGGCTCTACAGAGGGATGAAATGCCACCAGGAGCAATCCTGTCACCTCAACCAGGGAGACCGTGGCCTGGCAGGACTGTACCACAGCCAGAGGGTCCTCACAGGCAGCCAGCACACAGTGGACACATGCCCTGGGAGCACCCAAGTGTGTGTGTGTGTAAACTCTCCCATTGCCCAGCACTGGGAGACAACAGAAGTGGGGGAAGAAGCCCCTAAAGCCCCTGGGACCGACCGTCCAGGCTGCATCCTTCAGCACCACGCAGGCTCCCAAATGCTCCATCACACTGCGCCCAGGGAGGTAAAATTACAGCAGCCTCTAAAGCAGATCTTGCTAGGCTTTGTATCCTCCTTTCCCAGGCTCTCTCCTCGGGGATAAGGCAGCCCAGCAGGAGCTCCAGGACAGCACGAGCAGCACTTCAAAGGAGGGATGTGTTCCCGTTCTCGATCAATACCGACCCAAAGCTGCTGACACGCTGCTGGCTGCGGGGCAGGACGCAGGGAACACATCCCCCCTCAGCCCCTGCAGCACTGCCAGCCCAGTGCCCGCTCCCCAGGCCGCCAGCCACCACCCCAAAAGGACAGCCACAAGCCACCGCAGCCCACCTGCCACCACCTTCCCAGCGAGGCACATCCCCTGTCCCCGCAGCAGCCGGGCATGCAAACAGCCTGGAGCTCAGCACCCAGCGAGCAGGATGCATGGCTTTCGTAGGAGAAGATGCAGCCGCAACATACCCCCCACCCTGCCCAAAAAGCAGGTCACCCTGGCTGGTGGCTCTCTGCAGGGTGCATGCTGGACCACCTCCATCCCCATCCCTGCAGCACGGCGCTTCCCACTGGGAAGGGGATGGGATATGGGGAAGGGGGGGCTCCTGGCCAGGCATGGGGGGTGTCTCCCCACCCTGGCTGCATGCAAGGGCATCAAGGCGACACTTACCCAGCGAGAGGAGCAAGGTGAGGCCAGTGAGGAGCAAGGTGGGCTGCGGGAGCCAGGCTTCCGGGCTCATTTTGGAGGATTTTTGTGTGTGGAGAGGACGTGGTGTTGGGCGTGGGTTTTGGAGGTGGTGGTGGCTTTTTTTCGAACGCCCGGGTTATTTGCAGGTGACATATAACATTAGAGCCGCTTTATTTCCACAGCCCAATATGGCTGGAGCGGTGCTGGGGCGAAGAAAAGCAGTAAATGCTGTGGTTGGTGGATTGCAGCCGGCAGAGTGGGAGGGCGGAAAAATTTTTCCCCTGAACTGCAGGCGACAGCTCCTGGCACTCCAGTTCCGTGCTGTCCCCGTGGGCTGTGTCACAGGGTGGGTCCCTGTGGCCCCTGCAGTCCCCCCCGTGTCAGTAGGGCTGTGCAGATGTGTCCCCTTTGCCCTGCTGGAGGATGGCAGCCAGCCCAGCTGGCATCATCCAAGAGAGAGCTTCCCATCCAGCTGGGCCTGGGGACACTGGAATTGCCCTCCTGAAGCCAGGAGGGAGAGCAGAGGGGCCAGTCCATGCTGGGAAGAGCAGGGGGTCCCAAGGAGGCAGCCTGGCCAGTGTGCCCAGGAGGGGGACACCAGCGGGGGCAGGTGACCTGCTGCAGGTAGAAGTGCTCCCGGTCACCTGTCTGCTCCCAGGACACTGCAAGGGCAGCTCCCTTGCTCCCCAGGGGTGCCAAACTCTGCCCTCACCCCAGCAGCACCTCTCCTCACCCAGCTCTCGGGGCAGGAAGGCTCTGCCCAGCAGTAACAGAGCGAGAGAAAGCCTTTGACCCCATTGGCACCATCAGAGAAGGAAGCCTTTGGGCCCCGGGCTCCAAACTTGGACTCAGGGTGCGGAGATGGGTGCAGGAAGGAGACAACCCCATGGAGACCTGCAAGGCAGTGGCAGCAGCTGCTCAGCCCCCTGGTTCTCGTGCCCCAGGACACAGGGATGTGGAGTTTGCTGAGACAGCATCAGTGGGGAGGAAAGGACAGGAATACCCTGGAGCCAGGGTACATCTTGGTTCCTACACCCCAGAGCCCTGGGGAGGAAGGGGTGGGGGCAGCAGGGAGGCAGGAGGGATGCAGAGGGGCTCTCCGAAAGCATCAGGGAGTGTCGTGGCACACACAGCAACCCTGCTCAGCAAACACACTCACAGCACACACAGCAGTTCCCCACCCACCCTGCTCAGCCGCAAGGGCTCCCACGACCCCACCAAAGGACGTGGGGGGGCCATCCGTGACCCTGCAGCCCCCCAAAAGGAGCTCCTGCTGCTGGTTCCTCCTGCCATCCCCCCGCTCTGCCTGCTCCAGGAAAAGAGAGCAGGGTGTCAACGTGAACCAAGGCGGTGGCAGCGCTGCAGTCCCTGGCAGGGTGGGAGGTGGAGGGTCCCCAGCGCTCCCTCCGCACCTGGAGGTGTCAAACATCTATATATAGAGCAGGAGCAGCGCCAGCACCCTCCAAGACGCTGCCCTGGAGGCCTGGCAGGGTCGTGCTGGGCTCCCCACAGCCAGGGCTGCCTGTCCTGGGTGCTCACCCGTGGCCAGGGGGACATGTGAGCGCACACACTCTGCCTGCAGAGTTAGGGTCGCTCCCCTCCATCCCCATCCTGCTGTAAAGGGACCCCTTGGTGGCCCATTTGGCTTTTGCTGCTCCCTGGAGCCCTGTGCGAGGCTGCACGTGGGTGCAGGGGCTCCCAGGCAGTTTTTGGCATCACAAGCTTAAGCAAGAGGTAAAACAGATAGGGAAGAGTCCCTGAGTTTTATTATCTTCATAATAATACCGTGATGGCTCCTGCTGTGTCTCCCCCCCTGGAGATCCTTATCTCAGGACCAGGCTCAAAGCTAGAGCCTGGAGGCTGTGCCCACTGTGCCCCTCTCCAGAGACCAGGGGGCAAGAGGGACAAGTCTCCCCTGGTCCCCTGCAGGCAGCTGGGGTGGGCTGTGTCCAAACAGTGTCCATGGAGCACACGGTGAAGCGCCATCAGTTCTCAGAGCTGGCAGCAGCACAATGCTGGTCACCCAAAGGGATAAAGGTGTCTTGGGCACACCTGGACAAGGGGGTTCATCCCCCAGCATGGCTATTTCTCCTGGTCTGGAGCCCGTGAAAGTGGCTCCTCTGGTCTGCTGTGGGGCTCCTCGCTTTGTCCATCACCTTGTCTCCCCTCTTCCATCCATTCTGCTGGGATCACCCTCTTGGACAGCTCCACGTAGACGCCGTTCTCCCGGCAGTGGGAGGGATGCTGCAGGAGCAAGGGACAAGGTGTGAGTCTCACCACAGGCCTGTTTGGAGGGGGCAGGGGGCAAGGGATGCTGCTGTTTGGCATGGGGAGTGAGGGGTCAGGCCTGGATGCTGTCACCCCTGCGAGGGGGGCAGTGTTGTGGGGGTCACACCAGCCCCACGTCTGCACACCCAGGCCACACTGCTTGGGGCAGCTGCCCGCTCCTCACCATGGTTATGTAGATGTCCTCAGCTCTCCTCTTCTTCTTTGCATCCTGTTCAGCCTTGGGTATCTCAGCTCCAGGGATTGAGCAGTAAAGCGCCTCCTGCAAGGGGGAGATCAGGATGTTTGGAACTGGGCAGCCCTCAAACACGCAAGGGCTACCTGACCCCACTCACAGGGCAGGCAGCAAGAGCCATGGTTGTGTCTGGGCAGCAAGTGGCAGCTCATGCCTGGTCAGAGTGGGATTCCCTCCCTTTGCCACCCCAGCCCTGAGCCCACATGCCCAACCTCAGTGATCCCTCCAGTCTCAGCTCTCACCTCTGCTTTGTTCTTGCTGTTTCCCATCTTTTCCAGGGCCGTGTTGGCTGCAAACCTTGAGGGAAGGCAACAGCATTGTCATCTCCAGAAATAAGCATCATCTGGTCTTCCTGTCCCTCCCTCCCTCTCCTGGGACACTGGCATCCCTTTGCACATGCCAGGCCAACCCTGCTGCTGGCAGAGCCCAGAGTTTGGGAGCCAAGGGGGGACTGGCCAGGGCAGAGTGACACTAGGTGGCAGCAGGAGCCTGCACCCCACAACTGGGGAGCTGAACCCTCAAACGCAGGAACCTGCCCCGCGTGGGGCAGCTCAGGGTAATGCTTGGCTGGGGACAGCAGCACAGGAGGGCTGCAGGGAGGTGCTTTGCTCAGCCCCATAAACCCAGAGCCAGTGTTGGTACCTCTTCCTCACGCAGAGTCCAGCCAGGAATGCCACCACCATGGCCACGCAGCCACAGCCCACCACCGCCGGCCAAAACCCAGAGTCTCTCGGGGGCACAGCATCCTGGGCAGCATCCCGGGCACCTTGTCCTTCTGGGGAGACACCAAGGCAGGGATGGCACCACAGGGACCCCAGCCTGGTGGCAGGTCTGAGACCCTCCAGAGCCTCTGCAGCCCCTCAGTGTGGGGCCAAACAGGGTGAGGGGAGAGAGGAGCAGTCACAGGGCAGCTCACACACCTCTCTGCAGCGGGGGGCTGACGTGCAGCACCGTGTGGTTCCTGAAGATGTTGCTGTTCAGGACCAGCCGGATCTCACACTCGTAGGTGCCGCTGTCGTTCACGTGCAGGTCGCGCAGCCGGATGGAGCCATCCCAGTGGGAGAGGCTCCCTTGCCACTGCACCCGCTTCTTGAAACGGCCCACGGGGACCCCACGGTCACTGTAGTAATAGAACACCATCTCCTCCTGCCAGGGCACAGACAGTGTCAGGTGAAAGGAGCCCAGTGGAAGGGCACTGCCCTGTGAGCCTTTCCCCTCTCTGGAGCCCCCAGGTCCCTGCTCTCTCCCTCTCCCCATGGAGGGATTGCCTCACACAGACCCTGGCTCACTCCCACACTCCTGGAAAGCCCCAGGATGCAGCACCAGGTGTGGTGCTTCCCCTGCAATGTGGGGCCATGGGGAGTGATGGAGGTGCCCCACCACTGCACGGGGAGCCTTCCTCCCCTCATGGCCTGGGCCAGGCAGATGGGCTTCCCCACAGCTGCCTCACTCACCCTTCCCTTCCCTTCCCTACCACCAGCCCCCGTGCCCCATTCCATCACCCACCCCCTGATCCTGACCCACCTGTGTGCCATCCCCTGCCTTGTACAGCCAGTCCACCTTGAGCACGGCCCATCCCTTGTTCTCCAGGTCCAGGAAGCGGCACTGCAGCAGCACAGAGTCCCCAGCGCTAGCTCGAAGCTGAGGCTCTGTGAACACCCAGCCAGACCCTCCGCATCGCTCTGCCAGGGACAAGGACAGCAGGATGAGTCCAGGGAGCACGGCCAGGTGCAGCCTGCCTGTCCCCATCGGTATCTCCTCTCCAGGTAAGCCTGGGGCTCACGGCACTGACCAGTCCAGAGGCAAAGCCTCTCCCTGACCCCTGCTCTTGGCGTGCCTGGGATGTGGGGCAGCACATCCTCCCGCCGCCAGACCAGGGGCTGCTGCGCTCGCTGAGCAAGCCGTGCAGAAGGGAAGTTTGGGAAGCACAACCCCAGCCCTCCACGCCTCGGAGCCAAAGCCTGCAGCTCCTGCAGGGCTGTTCCTGTGAGTCACTGGCTGGGAGAACCTGTGCTGCTCTCATCTGCACCAGGCCAGGGGCAATTCAACCGCTTCACACGGATTTCAGTTCCTCCTTCACAACCTGCCCATTTGGCTTCCTTCCCCTTTGCTCACAGGCTCCAGACCTGGGATCGTACTTGTCTGGCCACATAACTACAGTCTAGGGTTTATAGAGAAGCTGGACAGTGGGAAAGAAAAACCAAAAGAGAGGAACATCAAAGAGCACAGAGCTGACACAACCAGCATGAAGCAGCTGCTGGCACGCTGGGCTGCAGAGCATGCAGCAGGGAGGGGATTAAAGGTCTCCTCCAAATGAAATGATTCTGCGAAACAAGTGGGGCAGAAAACACCACTGGAGCTCATCAGAGGAAACCCTGCATGGTCCAGAGCCTGCACTGGAACTGGCAAGGAGAGGCTGAGGCTCTCACAGTTGTCTGGCAAGAACTAGGTCTGAGCAGGGAGCTGCTCAAACAGGTGGGCTTGTCCTCGTGTCTGAGCCACTCTGCTAAGCCTGTCCACAAGCCACTGAGGGCTGGGCCCTGGCCAAGCACCAAGTGCTTGTCTGATGTGCTGTAAATAATAAATGCAAAGTGCTACAGCTTCCCAAACAGGTTCTTTTGGTCTTGACCAGCTGCAGAACTGAAAATGACAAATACTTGTCAGTGGAGAAGACCAAGGGAATGAGTTGCCTCAAGTAGAGCCAAAATCAATACCTTGGAAACCTTTCCCTGTATTTAGACTTGGTGAAGCTGTCCTACTTCTTTCAAGGCTTTGGAGCCTGACTAAGTACAGGACACATCCAGGGATGCCACTGCAATTTGAAGCCTATATATATGTGAGGTCTGCAGGAAGGGAAGATGCAGCACCCAGAGACCAAAGGAGTTACCCAGGAGAGAAGCCCAGTTACTGCTGCAGCTCTGAGGGGTTCTGACCACAGGAGGAGAGGAACTAACAGATCTGACAGCAAAGGCAGAGGAGCAAGAAGCCAAGGTAAATAAAATTTATAGCTTACCCAGCCATGTCAACAACAGAATCAGGTTCAGCAACACCTTCATCTTATTCTGAAAAGAACAGCAGAAGTGACACAGGCATCAGTCTCCCCTGGGGCAGGACATCAACAACCTGGCACCAGCTCAAGGTCAGAGAAAGACTCTGCAGCCTCTCAAGTTGGGAGCCTGGAACTTCAGTGAAGCAAAGGTGGCAGATACCAGGTCTCTGGTTTTTGAGACAGCTCTGAGCCCTGCAAAGGAAGAGGGAGCGTGGGGGAAAGGGCTCAGCCTAAACCCCTTTGTGCTTTCCCCTAAGTCATGAATCTTTCCGGTGGTTTGGGGGTCGAGCCTTTGACATCTGAGCCAAGATGTTCATAGGTGTTAACTCTGCTCACAGAGCAGTGGGATGTTTTCAGTACCACAGAGTCAGAGAAGTTTGGTTCTAAAAACACAGACCTCCTACTCCAGGACTAACGCCCTTGCCCCAGGGTGCTGCACATGGAGAGAGGTTCTGCTGGAGCCCTTTGGGGTCTGTTCAGACAGTGCCATGTTTGGTCACTGGATTCAGCCTGACCTGCTGCACAGCTCTCAGAATAAAGCTGACATCTCCTTTCTACACATCGTGGATATATCCTGCAGCCCAAGGAAGGACTGATTGTCATCATCAGGAATATGTCAGCTGGTGTCGAAAGGAAGGCAAAGTCAGTGTCCTGCTTGCTGTGTCCCTGCTCCACAATTCCCAGCTGTGCCCATTCGAAGATGTTAAACACATTTAAGGGCAAAAATTTACTGAGAGAAGCTCTCCTGCCTGGACAACCTGCACAAGACAGTTGGATTTGAGGCTGCACATGTTTTCCAGTACAGAGATGCTTGCTGCAGAAATAGAAAGGCAAGAGCTGGATCATCTCTGACATCTTGGTAGCTTCTCTCTTTTTTACTCCATCATGCAAGTGAAAGGATCTTTAGATCAGCCTCAGACAGGGATTACAGGCCCAGAATAAGCTACTGGGTACCTATGGGTCTGTCCTAGGCTTTGCAGTCAGAGATGTAAAACCCTCTGCCCTTGATCGCCCTTCCCTTTCCACAGACAAAAATCCTCAGAAGTGGCAGCACACCTTCTGGAATTGTCTCAGCTCTGCCTTTCAAACCACAGGCCCCTTTGAGGGCTGGGTTTCTGGCAGTGGAGGGGCAGGCTGTGGTTTGGCCGTGCTCTTTGCAGCTCTGCCGTGACACAGTTTGCTGCACAGCCCGCACTGGTGCACACACGACCTACAAACACAGCCCAGCTCCTGCTCAGCTCCGAAGCTCAGCTGGGGCAGCACAGCCTGGTGCAGCAGGCCACAGCATCCTACTTTCCAGAGACATTGCCAAAAGCTGCAGAACTCATGCAGAGCTGCACCCGCCCAGGACCACCCCCACACGGGACCCAGAATAGCAGCCAGATTAAAAAAAATACTCCTCAGCACAGAGAAACCTGGGATTTCTGTACTCAGAACCTCCCAAGTTCCCTGCAGCTGAGCAGGGAGCCCAGGGAGGCTCTGGGCTTTACTTGCCACCAAGTCCTTCCTGGATTTATTATCCCAGTTTGGAGAATAAATTCTGCTCCTGCCTGGGAACACATTTTTGCAGGGTCTCCCCTGTGACACACACCAGTAAGTGGGTGCTGAGATGCACCAGCTGGAGACAGCACCCACTCACCCTGCTGTTATGTGTTTTATGCTGCTGACACATCCAAGTCACCTTTACCAAACAGATTGGGGGGAAAAAAGACATAGATACCATCCAGCCTTCCCATTTCCCTATTTTTCCATGTGGTATCTGAATCTTTGGCATTTCTGATTCCCTGGTTCTCTTTTCAGGAAAAACAATTAAAAAAAAAAAGAGTAAATATTATTGCAAAAACTACTCACCCAGTGTGGCTTAGGGCAGTCAACTTGTCTTGCATGAAGGGTTCTTCAGTGACTAAGCTGAAGTATCTGAATTGGCTGTTAGAAACTCAGAGTAGCTGAAGCAGTTGCTAAGTTGTCTTGAGGTCTCATGTGAGAGGTATTTCACTTGTCAGACTGTGTTCCTTCTCTCAGGTCCAGCCTGATGGTCGCTTTCACACGCAAGAGGAAGTAGATTAACAAATCAGAGCGTGGAAGGGCTGCAGCAGAGAGGTCACAGCAGCTGCAGGAGCATCCACCCGACAGGAGGGGATGAGGATGCAGCAGCTTCAGGTACAAACTGCCCCAGTCCTTCCATCATGGCACAGCAACCTGACCAGTCATTATGTGGGAAGGCAAGGATGGAGAGATTCCTGGCACACAACCTGTGCTCCCTGCTGGTTTGTTCTGGGGGACCAGAGCTGGTTAGAGAACCATCACTGCTGCACACTGGATGTTGTCCTCATGAGGCAGCAGCAATGCTGAGTGACTGTTGTACTTTACTACTGGTGCTGCCAGGAGCATCTCATGGGCTAAAGGGCCCCTGTCAACACCCCTGTCCCAGCAGTTCCCTTCAGAAACACCCACCAGACACTGCTTTCCTCTGCTGCTCCCCCCCAGCCACTTTGAAAGCCCATTTTCATCCTTCCTCTTTCTCTGAAACACCAAAGCAACTACTGTTCTCTATTCCAGTATCAGTGGCTTTAATGGTACACCAAGAAATTTCCATATGCATAACAAAGCAAAAGAAAGTTCCCTCTCACTCAACACCACTCACAGCCCAGAGTGCCACCAGCTCCCTGGTGGCAGCTCAGCTTTGCACCAGAAAAGTTTGCCCAGGTTCCAGCCCATTGTTTGCAAAGGAGTCACAGTTGAGGGAAACACTTTGCAGCAAACAGGCCTTTCATTTCCACAAAGAACTCACGTGATGTGGGACTACTGAGAGCGGAGTAGCAAAGCCACTTCCTCCAGGCTGCATAATCCCACCAACAGCCTTTCCCAGGAAACTTGTGGCCAACACAGACATTGTGCCACCAGGAAGCACAAACATTTTAAATATTGCTTTACAGTAGAAGGACAAAAGTGGGTTTCTCTAGCTGGAGATGCAGGTCTACAGCTGACCTGCTTCTCAATGCACCTGAAACTTGCAGCCAACATAGAGCTGCCAAAGGGGGGCTCGGTACCTGTTCCCTTTTGGGTTAAATCTGCTCCCTTTACCCATCACCACATGACAATTTTTATACCTAAGCAACATCTCAGGATGGCAGTTTTATGAGTTCAATTATATTTAACCAAATAAAGTTACCCACAGGCCATAATGAAATAAAGCAATTTATTGGTAATGGCACATCAAGATCAGCAGTAAACTTGTACCACGTCTCTAAAAGGAGAATATTTGACCATGTCACACACAGGAAGGAAGCATCAAACAACTCTTTAGGGATTGAGCAGACACGAATTCTGCTGCTCTCTGTCATTCATTAAGGGACAAGGCTGGGGAAAGAGGAAATGCTCTTCCTTAAGGGGAAGCAATGCTGCGTGATTGGCCTTTTCCCTAAAATGGTACCCAGAGAGGAAGAAAACGACTACTGCAAACAGAACATTGGGTTTGGGCAGTGCTTGAGTCCACGGTTGAGGTAGATGGGGTTGTGTGTCCCCAGATACAGAGTCCCCATTTGTACTTCTGATTTTAAAAAAATATTTGTTTTCTATGAATTGTGCTTCACTCCTACAAGTAGAAGGAGATGTAGCCAATGATGCAGCTGATTAAGCCAAGAAACAGTCAAAAAGCAGTAGGTTCTCTTCGCTCCAAGGATGCCAGATACCACTTCATCAAACTGGCTTGAGTCACCAGCAAATACATTCCAAAAAAACTGAGAAGAAACGTTGTCAATGCTCAAAGAAGACCAGCCTAGAGAGCTCTGGAGCAGCCTGTTCTTCAGGAAATTTGGTTTCAAGAGCTCAGGAAAGGAGGGATATCACCAATAACTCAAAAATTTCCAAGACACACTGGCAGAGGGCTGGGAGAACACAGCCTGTACAGCTGTAGGCACAGAGGCCACTGGAGGCACTGCACAAGTGAGGTTGAGAGATTTTCTTTTCCCCAATAAATTAGAAGGATTTAAAAAAAAAACCATTATTTTGTGCTTGAGTAAAAGTGAATTATCCCACCAGCATCATTCTTCCAATCTACCAGGAAAAGGCCATGTCCTTCAATCTGTACTGGTTATCCAGCAGCTTTCAGAAGTATCTAGCCATGATTTTCAGTGCTGTAATTTTGTTCTTTCTCCATAGATTTAGCCTTTCCTCAGTATGGATCTTCCTCATCCGTGTCCTAAAGAGGGAGAATAGAGGCAGAAATTGAGACTGTGTGTGAAGATGTGAGTCAAGGCACAAGATCAGCAAAATGCTGAGCCTGCTGGGCTTCTGACAAGAGCCTAAACCCTTCCCAAAATGCTGTTGGGCTTGAGCAAGCCAGAGGACTTGCATAAACACTGGTATAAATAGATGTAAATGTAGATATATATGTATGAGCACTTGCAGCTAAATCTGTTTGACTTCTCACAGACACACAGACCGATCACCACAGTAAAACCAACATGTGAAGTGTGTTTTAAGAAAAGAAGAGCTAAAGTTCAAGCCAAAGATGAGCCATAAAGTGAAGGACAAAGCAAAAGCACCACAAATCCCTGCAGAGACAGGCCTGAGCAGCACAAATTATTGTTTTTTTCAGCTACAACCACCACCTATTTTCAGAGCCTCGTCATCTGTAATTCTAACCACAGGAATCATTTGCTGGCGTCCCCACGAGCCAGATCTGCAGCTTTCAGCTTGAAACTCACTCAAACTCCTCAGCTCTACAAGGGAAATCTCACTGACTCTCCAGTCAAAGTCCAAAGAGATTTTGTGATAGCTTTGGAGTTTTAATTGTTTGGTAACAAGCAAGGAAAAGTACATTACAGAAACCTCAAAAATGTAGAATCATTACAGTGAGTGCTACATGATTCTCAGAGGCCTGATCAGATAAATATTTCAGTATCAGAGAGTAAAGGATCAAATCTGACAAAAAACATGAAAGCAGCAGGATTATATCAATTATATCCAATTTGACTCCTCCCAAAGGATAAGAAGACAATTTTCAGCTTTTAAGATCTCCCAGTGCTTGACAGCGTTTCTCTCTCCAAACTGGGGCTCCATCCTTTCCCACCTGGTCCCTCCTTGCTCCCCAGTGTGTCCCTTGGAACAGCCTTTCCAACTCCCAAGGGAACTTTCCCTTTGGCACAAAGCATTTCCTACTTTCTGCACCTCTCCAAACCCTTGTTCCCAACCCTGCTGCATTGTACCTGCTGTGTCTTATGTAGAAATGTAAATATTTAATATTTAACTTACATAATTGTTTGTTTCTCATTCTGTATCTAACAGGAACAATCAGCACACGCCTGTCTGAAGGCTCATGCATTTAGAACACTTTAAATCACTGGTATTAGAATAGTGAATCAAGCAACACATATTTAAATCCTCCTTAAAAGATGTCCTGACTATGTATAAAAGATACTCAGGTGCCTCAGGTAAGTTCACTCTGTAGGACACCTTGGATAAAATGAAAACACTCAAATTACTCTGGAATGTGCCACACTTGAGGCTGTGGCTGCTGATTCCAGCACACAGGACTCACACAAAACCAGGGCAGCAGCTGGGAAAAACACTCAGGAGTCTCAGCCCAAGGCACTTGATCAGCAGAAGCTGCTGATGTGAGGTAGGAAGTGAAGGGGCAGAATTAGAAGATAACCCCACACAACAAAGGGCAACAAACAAAAAGCCACAAACAAACAAACCACAAGAGTTTAGCAACACTCTGTTGCAATGGAAACAGGGTGAAAGGAGGAAGTCTCCTAAAGGGAGGCAGGGCTGCACCTCTGCATTGAGGTGGCACTGCCTCCCCTCCTCAACCTAGCACTGCCAACCCCCAAAGGGTCCTGCAGAGCCCTTAGAGAAACCACACAGCAGCCAGCACTTAAATTCTGGGTTTTCCTCTTAAAATGACAGCTTTGGTTTCTATAAAGTCAGATGAAAAATGGATCTCAAGCCAACTTCCCCCATCAATACCACAGCATGACCAGCAGTTCTCGCTCACTGCAGCTGAGAAGCACAAAGAGTTTAAGCCCAGCATTTGGGACACCTCCTGGACATCCAGAGGGGTTGTGACAAGCTCTACCTGCTGCTCTTAGCACCTCCTATGGGCATCAAAGTTGGCAAAACCCCTGTGAAAACACCGACTTTCACTTACCACACAGTTCAGACACCACGCTCTGAGTTTCCCGGAGCAGCCAGGGCTCTCTGTGTGCTCAGGCCTGCAGAAAAAGCACAGGATTAGGTTGGACTTTTCCTCCCAAAACATACTAATAAGTCCTACAGACTCTGAATTCTATTTATACCACACGGAATCAAAGGTTTTTCATCGTGATGAAAAGCCTTTGATTCTGCACAGCAAAACCAAAGGGAATGAAGAGTGTCAGGTCCCTCATTCTGAAGGCAGATATTTCACTTAAGTGCCATGAAGAATACAAGAGTTGCTATTTTGGCTGGCAAATCTGAAAGCACCAACCAGAACACTGAAACAATGCAGTAAAAATCCTATTCTGCAAGGAACTGCAGTACTGGATTCATTGCACAGCCATGTGTAGCTCCTGGTCCTTCTCACCACTGAACCTCCCAGAGCAGAATTCCCTCCAGTGCAGAAGGAATTTGGTCTCCAAGGCTCCTTCAGTACCTGGTGTCCCTGCTCTGGCCACCACAGGGGAACCTGTGGCATTATTGGGTTTGTTTTGTTGTTATGGATATGTCATACCAAAAAGCAGCACAGAAAGCTCAGGTAAGCAAAACATCTTGCTGACTCGGGCTGGAATAAATCCTATTACAGAAGTGAAAGTCTAACCCTAAACTGTTTTCAGTTCCATGGCCTCCCACGAATGACAGAAAAAGGGATTGCAGAGCAGCATGAATCATGTCCAACATGGGGATTTTCCGAAGCTTTCTGGCTGCTGAATGATGCTCCTGGAGAGGCAGAATGAGTGACTGAACCAGAGACACTGTGTGATGAAGGACAGTGGAGAACCCACCCTTTGGCCTGTGCCAACAGGCCAAAGTGGAAATACAGGCTTTAGGTTGCAGCCAGAACTTACTCATCAGAAACTTCGATGGAGGATTTCTTGTAGCCACCTTTTCTTTTCTCCTTTAGCACTCTGAATTTCCTTCCCATCCTTACCAGCAGCAGAACGACCACGATGAAGGAAGGGAGAAACACCAAAATGGACAGCAGTGCTGCTGAGGTCAGCTGGAAGGAGAGGCCTGCAGGGAGACACGGTTGTACCAGCGTATATACAGTGAAATCCAGCTTTCCTAAGCCTCTGAGACAAACAAACATTCACCCAGGACACAGCTCGGTGGCCTTCTCATGTAAAGCACAGAGCTGGCAGATTTGAAACAGCCTGTCACCAAATCTGTGGGACTCCTGTCACAAACCCTGCCCAGACGGGTGCTTTAGATGCAAAGAACTACAAAGGAAGGCAGGTCACGACACAGTTCTATCAGCACGTCTGAGCTGCAAATTTGGGGCAGGTCTGGCACGCAGGGCAGATGAGGAGGTTGAGTATTACTGACAACCAGTGCTTGTGATGTGAGCATTATTTTTAGGGCAATATTTCCTCAGTGTTTAACTTGTTCTACTGCAGTGTTTGGAGACTGAAGCTCCTGAACAAAGGGACAGTTTTGATTTCACCACAGCTCCCTCTGTCCCTTCCTGCCCCAAATAAATCTAATAGTTCTCAATGCATTGAGCTGAGAAAGCAGGGCTGAGGTAACTCTTGCTGCAACTTCAACATGGAACTCCAGGGAACACCTTCCACGTGATGCCTCAGAATTCCAGGACCCCAACAAAGCTGCAATGCAGCAATATCCCACAGATGAGGCCAAGCCATGGGAATGGAGCCTTACCCCTCTCTGTAACTACCAGCACAGTCTGGGGAATGTCATGGTACACGTCTGGAGGGTTCTTCACACTGCAGAAGAATGTCCCATTGTCACTCATCTCTGGGCTTTGGATAGCGATGGAAGCATCGCCACTGGCAACATTCCCGACCCAGGATATCCTGTCTTTGAACCTTCCCACTGTTGTTGGGTGTGGAATGGACTGATAATGGAAAACCTAAAAGGAGGCAAAACCAATAGTTGTACCAATAAAACTCAGCCAAGAAAGCAAAGGAAAATGCTTTTTGGATTGAAATCATAAAGGAATACACATTAGGAAGTCAGGAAGAACACTTCCTATACAAGAAAAATAAAGATACCAATCAGATCTTTACAGTGAAAAATGCAACACTTGTAATAAACCCCAAAATTTATCCACTTTATCATCATTATGCTATTTTGCATTTACACAGAATTTTTTTCCCCCCAAAGAACACCAAAGGAATTTCACATGGGAAAGAAGGCAAAGTGATGCAGCAGCACAGCAAAACAGACAGAAAATTCAGCTTTTCAGCACACACAGAGGCCTGACCAGACTCCACTAGATAAAAGGCTCCCTGTTCCACTTAATGTCTCCATCTGGCCACCATCGAGGGGTCGGTATGTCCAGTACACCAAGAGGCTCTCAGTGATGGGAGAGCTGGATTTGAATGAGCATTTCAGCAGGGCTTGCTCACCTACAAAAGCTTGCACTTTAGGGCTGGCTTGAATTTCCAGGGAAAGAACATTGCAGACACCTGATGGAACAGCCACGAAAAACAAGGATTAAGTTCTTGTTGCCAGTGAGGCACAGGAGTGTTGATATCCCAAAACTATCAACACATGTGCAGGTCAGTCACAATCCAAAGACTGATGCAGAGTAATGACCACATCCTCCACAATTAAATTTGAAGGAAAGCAGACAACTTCCATAACCTATTTTCTGTGGGACTGGCACTAAATAAAGTACCTGGAAAATACCACCAAGAGCCTACTTATATTTAGATGTGGAGATAAAGAGCTGAGAAACGGAATCAGCTGGCTCTCTGAGGAGTTGCAAGGTACCACCTTTATGTATTTTACTTTAAAGTACCATTACTTTGAGGCATTTTACTTTACGGCAATTCTAGCCCTGTCTGTCTTGCCACAGCCCCGGAATTCCGCATACACCGGGTCAAAAGTCACCTCCCAGCAATAAACGCTCTTAGTTCTTGTTTCCAGCGTGGTCAGCCGCTCCTGCCTGGCTGAGGGGTCAGCATCGCTCCCGTCCTGCCTTTCACAAACCTCCCCCTCCCGGTTTAGGAAGAGGGGACTGGGATACCGTGCAGGCAGCTCTGCTCTGCTGGTCGCACTTTTATTCCGCTGCTGTGCGGGCTCGGAAGGAGCAGGAACGGGATTATATTCTATCCCCGCCGGTTCCAGAGCCCCGCACGGTGCGGCTGGAGCGACCCGCGGTCATCTCCGCTCCGAGATGGCCCTTCCCGAGCCTCCCATCGCTCCATGAATCATCCACCTCCCCGGGACGGCCCTTCCCGAGCCTCCCACGGGCCCGGGATAGCCCTTCCCGAGCATCCCACCGCCCCGGGACGGCGCTTCCCGAGCATCCCACCGCCCCGTGGACCATCCATCGCTCCGGGACGGCTTTTCCCAAGCATCCCACCGCCCTGGGACAGCCCTTCCTGAGCTTCCCACCGCGCCGGGACGGTCCTTCCCGAGCCTCCCACCGCCCCGTGGACCATCCACCGCCCCGTGGACCATCCACCGCCCCGTGGACCATCCACCGCCCGCCGGAGCCGCATCCCGAGCGCTCCCCGTCCAGTTCCCACGCAGGACCACCCCCGTCCACCGCACCCGTCCCGTCCCAGTTCACCCCGTCCCGTCCCAGTCCACCCCATCCCAGCCCCATTACCTAGCAGCAGCAGCAGCAGGACCCCCCGCGGGAGGAGGAGAAGGGGACCGCCGGCCCCCACGGCCCCCGGGAGCCGCATCCCTGCCGGGCTCAGCCCCGGAACATGGCGCTCACCTGGCGCAGGTGAGGGCGGGGCAGCCCCAAAATGGCCGCCTCACCTGGGCACACCTGAGCACACCTGAGCACACCTGGGGCGGCCGCCGTGCCTACCCAGGGTCCGCTTGCCACCCATGCCCCATCCCCGTGTCGGGGCCAGCCCCCTGACTGCATTTTTGGCACTTTCCGGGTGCAAACGTGCTCATTTGGGGCAAACTTACTCAGCACAGCGCCTTTATTTAGGACACAGGTCATTGAAAACAAAAACACAGACATGTAACGTGGCCAGCACATTACAGGTTATAAAGCCATAAAAGACACTCTTCAAACAAACAGGTCGCTGCTTTGATTTGGGGCTGGTTAAGTATCATAACAGGTTGGATTTGGGGCTGGTTAAACAGCATTATACCTCTGCAGGGTCTGCCACCTGAGGCCTGGTTTGCCTTGAATGAAGCCTTTTTAAGGGCAGGGGCTAAGGGAGGGCAGGTGTGGGATGTGCTGGGGGCACAGCACCCAGAGGAAGTGGGATATTGCTGCTGCTGGAACTCCAGCTGGAGTAGGATCTTACACCACCAAGAATCACTTGCTCAGGGATGTCTCTGAGCTCAAACACAGTGCTAGACAAAATTTTGCCTGTGACAGCGGGTGTAAGGCTGCTGAGTAGAGGAAAGAAGTGTCCTGCCTCTGAGGGAGCCAAAGGGAAGGAAGGGCAGTGCTGGGAGTGGGAGAAGAAAAAGGAGGGGGCTGTCCCCTAAACCCCCCGAGCTACAAAACCCCCCAAAGCTGCAAGAGATGAATACGAAAACCACACCGGCTGGTGAATGTTATCTCTAGTAACAAAGAGCACACATTGCCCAGCTCTAACACTGTCCATTTAAAAAGATTTAAAAGTACATTTGTTGTAACAACTGGCTGCTCCTCTGCTCTCTCACTGGTCAGTCTTTGTTCTCGTGATGTCAGGGAGGATCTTGGGGGAGGAAAAACAGGGTACCACAAAGGCACACTGGGATCTTTAAGGTGCAGGAGTGCATCTGCTCAAACACTTTCAAAGCCTCAGTTCAATCAGACATCTTGGCACTTTGTTCAAATTTTTGGGCATTTTTTTTATCTTCACAGCAACCTTCTCCACATTCCGCAGGTGTGAAGATGAAGGAAAGTTCCTTGTTCATGGGGCAAGTTCCTCCTGCTTTGCTTTACTGAGGAAATTCGGGACTTGTGCAGTGTCACCCTCTTTCCATGCCAGAATTTCAGGTTGAGCAGGGGTACCACACTCACAGTGTGAGGCATCTGTAATTCAGCTTTGTTCTAACATCCGAAATTACAAGCTTTCACCATCTGCTTTAGAAGTACCTAAGAAGAAAGATTATAAGAAAAACAAACATTCATTACTCAGGGTTATTGCTGAAAACAAAAATAATAGAGACAACTGCTGACCTCAGAAAGTGAGTGGGTAAAAGTTATGCTGAAATGCTTAAGCAAAGCCAGCAAATATGGAAACAGCTGCAGTCTTCCTGCAGCAATTTTAAAACAATAAAGATTAAATGAATAAAAAAAGCAGATTCAAAAGTGGCAAAAGGAAATTAATTCATTCCTCTTTATGCACAAAGCAGGAATGTCATGGAAAGCAGCAACAACAGCTTTCCTGCAAAGGATCCTCACCATTAGGGTGGAGAAATCTCTTGTACATTTAAGAGGCTGTTTCTCTCCACTGCCTGTTTATCTGCCAGTCTCTTTCTGAAGGATCCCCAACAGCAAAGTGTGACTGTGGCCTCAGCTCTTTCTGCTTATGGCACCCATGGCCTGTTGACTGTGAATAGCAGTGAAATACCCGAGGAACTCTGTCTTAGAAAGACCCAGAAATACTGAGACATTAATTAGAGATGGATACCTGCACTGTATACACCAATTAGACCTTTAGTCTTCTAATGGACCGGCTTCCTTTTCTTCTCTCCTCTTCAGGCTCTCCTTTTCTTTACTGTTATTAAAAGAAAGGGGAAAAAAGAAAGAAAAAAGCCCAAATCAGTGTCAGATATCCTGAGCAGGAGGATGTTCTGAGTCACACATGGCAGACATAAGGAGTAACATGACAAGTGTGTTAATGTATGGTGACCACAGTGCCAGGCTCAGGGGACAGGGTGATCATCTGCCACCACAGCAACTGGATCCTTCTCAGAGTGAGGAGCCACTGTGAAGGGCAAGAGCCAAATGAGGACTCCAAAGCTGGTTCATCCTGGGGCTCTGTCCTGCCTGCAAACACGCAGCCAATTATGGTTAATTGTGTTGGCAGTTTTGCATTGTAGATGCTCAGTGCAGGGTCCAGTTCAGGAGAGCCACTGAGATACACTTGACAAGCTTTCCCAGGAGCCTTTCCCTCCCTCCTCTGTCCTTACAGTTCAGTGTCTGCCACCTCAGTCCTCTTCTTTTGAGCTTTCTTGCGACGCTGTCGACAGATAATCACAACTGTCACCACAATGATCATCAGGACAGAAGCAGATCCGATGGCTATGGCCAGGAAATGGATTTCTGAGAAATTCACTGTATGGAGGGAGACAGAAAAATGAACTGCAGGGACAAACAGGGGGCTCTGGTGGGAGGCATGATGCTGGGAACCTGCATCTGTACATAAAACCTTTCCTTAGGCTCAATTTCCCCCTGTGTTCACAGACTACCCTCACACTTTCTACTTATAACCCCTTTTCTTCCATAATTTTCCCAAATGCAGAGGAAGACCCGCCAATGCTTTGCCCTGGTTAAGTTCACAAGACCTCTGGGGGTGGTTCTTGGCCTCTCACCTTTCTGCACAACCCGGAGTCGCACTTCCCCAATGGTGCCATAAACATCTGGCCAGTTTGTCACCTGGCAGGTGAAGGTCCCGTTGTCAGTGGGCTGCAGGTTCCAGATGATGATGGAAACATCGTTACGCTCGATATTCCCATCCCAGGTGACTCGCTCCTTAAATCGCCCCGAAGGAGGCTTGTAGGGCTCCTTCAGGTAGTAAAATACCTGCAGGAATCATGGAAACACACGATGGGAGGGGCCCTGAGGATTCCCATGCACTGGAAGTCGTGCCAGGTGCAGGATGTTAGCTAAGAAAGGGCTGTGGTGTCATCAAGCCACAAATATCTCAACCCCAATCACCCAGATCTAAACATGAGAATGGTCTTTAGCCAGGGTCTATAAACAGCACCTATTGCTCAGATGAATCATTACAGGTGACAGAGAAAAGGCCCAAATATCCACAATTGTGGGTCTCAGGTGTGCCTGTCCATACCCACGCCTGGAACTGACGCAGTCACTGGGCCTTGGGACTGGTTTGTTGGGGCAAACCAGTTTGAAATCGAGCATAAAGACCTCACTCACCGGCTCGTGGGAGCTCAGGTCCTCTGGCTGGAAGTTCCAGGTCACTGACAGCTGCTGGCTGGTGGGGCTGCTGCTGGAAAAGGTGCATTTCAGCCTCTGGTTTGTGCCATTCACAGCAACCACCTCCTTGGAAGTGTAAACTTCCACTGCTGCCGCCAGCCAAAGTGCTGCAGGGAAAACAGAGGGGTGAGAGGGGGAAAACACTGTCTAGGGGTGAGTTCATCACTGCTCCTTATCAGTGTTTAGTCTGAGCAGGAGCCTGCCTTATCTGGTCCTGGCAATGATTGCCTCAGGCACAGATATAAGGACTGAGGGCAGTGATCCTGCGGATTTCTTCAGAAGATCAGTCCTGCCCATTCCAATTGGACTGCTGAGACCCAGTAAATAGCTGCTATTTCCCATGCTAGAAGTTTCTTTACACGCTTTGTACTCTCAGCCTCATGCACACCATGGTGGAAACTGCTCTTACTGATGTAGGAAGGGGCTGTTAGAGGGTTAATAACCCAGTTGAGGAATTCTAGGGGAAATCCTCAAGGTAAATGTGCTTTTGTTTGTCAAAGAAACATCCTCTGTTAACCAAACCACCACAGCCGCTGCTTTAAAATAAGTGAGCATCACTGACTCGATGCTGCCTTGAGAGAGGGACAACCAGCAAGAAGGAGAACAAGAAGACACAGAAAGGAGGAAAATGAAAAATAGGAAACCCAAAGGATTGCTAGTGAAGAAGGAAAAAATATTAGCAATTTCCTGTCACTTTAGGAAGTTAACTTACCCAGGTGTAATTCAAGCCAAAAAAGCTTATCTAGGATTGTAAAATACAGCTTCATAATGGAGATGTACTTGAAATTAATTTATAACCAAAGACTTCCTTCCAAATAATCTCTTATCTCAAAAGGGAAAATATTTGAAATGCCAAAACTTTGAAGGTATTCACATCTGAAAAACTTCATTGGCAGAGATCCTGTTTCTCATCCAGAGATCCAGTGCCAAATCTTCTCATTTTAAACCCCTTTAAAAAGAAAAAAACTGTGGGGAATAAGTCTAAAGCACTTTTTTCAAGACAGATTACATGTGCTGATGCATTTGGGAAAGGAGGACGTGGTATACTTAAAATTCAGATGTTATACTGAAAATTCAAGGAAGTTTGTCAGTCTGGAATTGTCGCTGTACAAAGGATGCGGACCTGGGGCTCCTGAACAATCCCTGATTGTTTAGGAACAAAGGCAGCAAAAAAAGAGGTCTAAGAGTAAAGTTCAGCTTCCCGGCAGGAGAGAAAGGGACGGTGCAACCCGAGCTCAGGAGGAGATCAATGTTCTTTCGCCCCAACACGCCTAAACCTGTTTGTGAAGAATTTCAATCACGTCGTGTCACTTCCAGCGAACCCTGGACCGAAAGAAGCGCAGCGCAAGTACCCGAGGAAAGTCTCTGCCTTCGTGCTAATTTCAGGGATCGGGAGACAAGGGTCAGGATGGCAGCAGGGCTGGCAGGGGCAGGTGTGCTTACCTGGCAGCTGCACCCCAAGGACGAGCACAGCACCTTTCCAGGTGCGGCCGCGCATCGGGGACACCCGGCCGTGCTCACGGCGTGAGCGGTGCTGGAAAGAGAAATTCCTCCCAGGCTCTCCAAAACTGGCTGAAAGATGGGTTTCTCAGTGTCCTCCCAGCACAGCAAAGTCCTTCCTCGCAGCTTGGCCGGCGAGGCAACCTGAGCGCTCTTGGTGCTTGAGTCACTCCCTGCCCTGGTACCGTGGGAAGGTGTGGAAGAACCAATCGCTTCGTGTAAAACAGGGAGATTTTCAAGGTAAGATTAATTTCTTCTCCCTCCCATATTCCTTTGCTCTTTTGTGTTGCAATCATTCCTCCTCCCAGCTTCCACCTGTAACCACTCCCCTCTTGTGGGAGGTAGTTTTGCTCCTAAAAGAAAATTTGCCTGAAGGTGTTTATACCTGATTCGAAGGAATGAGGGCTCGCATTCATTTTGTGTGGCAAAAACCTACAAAGAGTCCCAAAAGAGCAACCCAAAACAATCTGTGGCAGCAGTGTGGGCACACATCCAGCAGACTGAAGTGTCCCACCAAAACACAGATACCTACAGCACATTGATTTTAGCATTCCTTGGTTGCAGCCATCACACAGAAGGATGGGCAGACTGCCTTAACTGGTGCTTGGGAAGTTCTTGGAAAAGACAAAAGACAAGGACATTGGACATGAGTCCAGCCTGGGGCAGTCCAGGCACAGCTGGGGAGACCCCACAGTGCTCCACAAGTGAGGAACATCATGGGACACAAAATATTTTGCTGGAGACACGTGGCAGCTGTCAGAGCATGAAACTGAGCTCTGTGTGTTGCCAAAATAAGGATGTTTGCACTCGAGGACCATAAACCACTGTAACAGCAGGGCCTGTGCTGGCTGTGGCACTGTTTGCTTCTGGTCCGTGCAGTCATCCCAGGTCACCAGTTTTTGTTGTGACTGGTGCTGGTTCTCCCAGGCAGGGCTGGGGAGGGTGCTCGAAGCCCGGGGTGTTTTGAGGGGCTCCCTTCAGCTCAGAGCTGAGCAGCAGAAGGAGGGCACTCTTAGGAGTTTTTTGGATTACCAGAGATACACTGAGAAGATGTCAGAACTGGCCAGAACATTTTGGGGAAAGAGGACAACAGACTCTCAGACTTCTGCTAAGGGGCAACCACGTGGACATTTCTCCCATGTGCTGCTATAACATCCTCGGGGCAATTTCTGAGGAGAACGCTGAATTTATTTTTAATTTTTAAACTTCAAGTTACAAATTTGGCCATGTAAAGAAGCACTGAGGCAAACAGCCCCATGGATTGTCCACAGAACAGCACAGAGAATATCGGGTCTGCTAACCTGTCTCTGCTAATAGCTCTGAGACACCAAGGATCTCTATTTTCACGGGAATAATTTAGCCCTGTGTTCACCCCTCATCATTGCATCCCCCCAGATTTCCATTCAGTAACTCTTCCAAAACATCATCTCCTTTTCTTTCATCCCACCCTGAATATTTATCAGGCTGGGGGGTTGTTCTGATTGTGTTTAAAGCACTGCAAGGCAGTTCTTAGCAGCCAATTTGCAGCCACTTCTTATCACTATTTCTGCACAGGACTAGGGACGGGCTCTGGTCCCATCTTTACTTACAGACTTTTAATAATCCTCGTTTTGTTTCAAAACGTGAAACTCACTAGTTACCTAAATTCTCTGATGTTTCATTTTGAAACTGAAATTACTAAAAGAAAGCTCTAGGAAGCACCCTAATAAAAAAAAAAAAATAGGGCCCACAGCATTGGGATTAGCCATGTCAGCAAACAGTGAATTCTTGGGAAGGAGTGAGAAGCCAGCTCCATCCTTCAGGCGTCTGGGAAGGAGTCCCTGGAGGTGTGTGCCAGGTGCAGAATGTAGAATGTCTCCTTCCCTGTGCAAGGAGAGAGATTTGGACGGTTTGGAATGTCTTCCCTGGACCTGTGCCTCCAAATCCCCACGATTCTCACAGCTCTGGAGCCGTTCTGCCTCCTCCAGGCTCGGAGCAGAGGGAGACGGACAAGGCAGCGCCGTCCCACTCTGTCCGTGCCAGCATCCCTGCTGGGAGGAGAAATTCCTTTCAGGTTCTCCGTAACGATCCGAAAGGTGAATTTCTCTAAGCCTTCCCAGCACAGCAGAGGAATTGGGGGCACCCCCTGCCCCGATCCCATCCATTGGGGGGGTCCGTGCCTGCCCCAAGCCCAGGTTCGGAGGGACCGTGCCCTGCTGGCGGTCCTGGCCGGGGCAGGAGCCCCATCTAGTGGGGACCGGCCGCTTCCCGGGCTGGAGAACCTTCCAAAAAGGATGCTGGAATACCTCCGGATGGACCAGGGGCAGAGGGGCGGGGCTGCTCCCGGCCGGGCAAGGAGGGATGTCCCAGCTCCTTAAAATCAGCACGTACAGGATCAGTGCTCTGCCCCTGCAATTCGTGGGGAATTTCTGGTCCCTCCAGTCCTGCCTTCTGAAGGGAACCAACAAGGAAACCAGAGGGATACTCTTCATCAGGAACTGCAGTGATAGAACAAGGGAGGATGGGTTCAGGCTGAAAGAGAGGAGGTTGAGATGGGATATTAGGAAAAAATTCTTCCCTGTGTGGGTGAGGCAGCCCTGGCATAGATTGGGCAGAGAAGCTGTGGCTGCCCCATCCCTGGAAGTGTCCAAGGCCAGGTTGGACAGGGCTTGGAGCAACCTGGGATAGTGGAAGGTGTCCCTGCCCATGACAGGGAATGAAACTGGATGGTCTTTACGGTCCCTTCCAACCCAAACCATGCCATGATTCTTCATGAACTTCAGAAACTCTCACTTTGAAAAGCTGATAGGAAGGTCCTGATGGCAAATCTAATCCCAGCTCATTTCTCCTGCTGCTCCCAGGGCAGCTACAGGAGCTCTCCTGAGGCTTGGACAGGCTGGTGCAGAGCAGCCACCCCTTGTGACGTCCTTTGAAGACATTTTGAGCCTCTGCACTTCCTGACCTGGGCTTATTTCACCACACGTGTCCCTGCTCTGCCTTGGCTGCTCGGGGGTTTCACTGGAAACAGTGAGGGCCCCCCCAGCACAATTCTGGGAAAACATCCTGGGCCTCTTTCTTGTAAGTGGGCCCTGAAAAGCCACCGTGTTCTTTCCTGCCTCGCAGCAATGCTGGTGTGATGTGGTAGAGAAGAGCAAGAGAAGGAGGAACACAAGGATGAGGTGGGAGCCGTGCTGGCCTCTCCTGGGGCTCCTGCTCTTCACAGGTGAGTCTTCAGGCAGCAGGGTTGGAGTTTGATGCAGTGTGAATTCTAAGGTTCTGAGGGTTTAATTTTATTTTTATGCCTTATCCATGCACTTTTCTTAAAGTATTTTATGATTCTGGGTAAATACCTCAGTTCAGACTTGGTGGGATATCTCTGTGTGGTAGAAATTTCCACCTTACCAGTTTCAACTGACCAGCTGGTTTAGGATGAAGTGCAGAGGATCTGTAAAGAGTCCAAAAAAGGTGGTAACAATGAGATAAGTTTGAAAGATAACTAATTAAGATGTACTACAATAAAACTACAACTACTCTGCCAATGTGCTGCAAATACCAACAGCTAATCTTTGGGGAGATGGAAAACATCTGGTTTAGCAATAGCCTGTTCTTTTTTTTTTTCTTTCAAATTTAAATTCATCTACATAAAGAAAAAAGCATCAGATCACCTTCTGTCCAGCCAAGTCCTGTGACTGTGGTATTTCAAATCTACAAGTATTTATTTATGTTACTTTCTACTGACAAATGTCTTTAAAGGAAATCACAGGGCTGATTCACATCTGAAAACTGTTTCTGTAATATTCCAGCTCCAGAGACTCCCATGGAGCTGGTTGTTTCTTACAGGACAGAAAAAATCACTTAGATAAAGTGTTTTACAGTGCTAAATCAAGGGTCAGAATCCCACCCTTCAGTGAGTTCACAAGGTTCTTACTGCAGAAACCAGGCAGGATTTTCCAGCAGTCTTTGCTCCATGATAATAAAGCACAATTTTGGGGTGTACAGCTTGCAATAACAACCCTTTTTCTAAACTGGGTCGGAAAATTATTCGAGTTTCCATTCTGTGTTAGTCTGTGTTAAAAATGGCTTTCAAGGGGAAAGGCTTAATTTCAAAACAACATCCTGTCCTGCTACCAGAATATTTCTGATGCATCAAGCATGAATATAGGATTATAAACATCTCTTTCAAGCAGCTGAGTTCAGAAAGGACATCCTGGAAGTAGGAAAGGTGTATTATATCAGTAGCTAAACTACTTAACACTTCTTATTCTCTCTTTTGTAGCTGGTGCTGCAGCTCAGGAGGGTAAGTGTATTTTACCATCGTTCTTACCTATTTAGTACGATCAAAAGACCAAATATGCCTCACAAGTGAGGACTAAAAGCCAAATAGAAATATTTGAATTTTGCAAATATTGTAGGATAAATTCACTGTTCATTAATTGGCAGTGATCTCAGTAGTGGAAAAATTGGCTGTCATGTGTTGTCCTTAGTTATTACCACTGAACCCCAAGCAAGGTTGGGCATTTTCCAACAAAAACAAGCAGCAAGGTAACAGTGAGCTGATTTTTTAACACTCCTTATTCTCTTCTTTGCCCATGAAGAATTCCTGGTGGAGATTTCCGGCACCAAGGTGACAATCACATGTCCCTTGACCGCAGATAACATAAAGTGGAACCCACCTGGGGAAACAGAGGATAACCAGAGGAAATACATTATAGAGGACCATAACAGCTCTGCTACTATCCTGAGCTGTTCAGCAGGGAATGAGAAGCATGAGCTGTACCTGAATGCCAGAGGTGAGTGCAAAGCCCTCAGTCTGTGGGCTAAAGTCTGCACAGCCCAGTGCTGGGGTATTAGGAGATGAGGCTTGATTTTCACTGCTGCTGGAAGTCAGATTAGATACTTTAAAGCATCTCAAATGGCTCCAGATACCTGAATTTAGACAACCAAATCTGCTAGTTCTCACCATGCACCAAGATTATCACTGTATGCTTGATTCTCCTGGATCACTGTTTTTCTAAGGGGAATTCCCCATCAGCAGGCTGGAGGGGAAAGAAACTGCACAGCAGTTTGTGCTGGAAATTACACAGCTCTTTAAAACAAAGCGAGAAAATGTACCAACAAATTAAAAACTGAGTACAAACAGCTGGGAAAAAGAAACACCCAGTGGGAGAGATTACCTAAAAATGTAGTAAATTCTTCAGCACTTGGTGCTTTTGCAGAAAGACCTTTCTTCCTTCTGACAGACAGAAGGTGAGTGTGATGCTGTGAGGTCCTTCCTGCGCAGGCAGTGAGTCTGAGCCCAATTTTTTGGCAAAAGGAGCCTCCCCTTTCCTTTCTTCTTGCTCTTTCCCACCCAGAGCTGTACCCCTCTGCCAGCACTAAGCAGCTGAGGGAGGCCTCGGCTTTCCCTGCTGGGAGGGAGGGGAGCCCAGCTCTGAGCATCCCTGTCTCTCCTCCTGGCAGTGTGTGCCAACTGCGAGGAGCTGGATGCCCTGACGGTCACAGGGATCATCGCTGCCGACCTCCTCATCACGCTGGGGGTGCTCATTCTGGTCTATTACTTCAGCAAAAAGAGGAAGGGGCGAGCCAGCACCAGTCCTGCCCCTCGGCCACGAGGTAAGAGCCATTTCGGGCATCTCTGCTCTCCGTGGTGGCCAGTGGGCATTAAATGAAGCCCCCAAACTGTGTGATGGAGCACCCTCTGCTCCCCCTGAGCTTCCAAAAAACGCTCCTGCTTCCCACATCTGTTGCTCCAGGCTGCCTCTGTGCATGGGATGGGACCAGCTGCTTTGTCAGAGTTCCTGCCCATAGGAACCTGTTTCCCTGTTGTGCAGCAGTGTTGGGTCTGTGCTGGAGCAGGCGCTCCTGGCAGCAGCTGGCTCTTTGAAAGCTCTAAGGTTATAATAAAGCCATGCAAGTTGACCTGTGGGTTTGTGGTACTACCCTTGGGACCATGCTGGAAGTCCCTCGTGCTGTGTTACCTGAGTCATCGCAAGCATCACCTCTCTGTGCCTCTGTTTCAGGTCAGAAGACGCAGCGTCCTCCCCCCGTTCCAAACCCGGATTATGAGGTACGGAGTGCTTTCCATCCCCCTGCGGGCTGGGGAGGGAGGGCCAGGTCTGGGAACTGGGAGCATTTATCTTTTTGATCCTTTGAAGAAGCATCCAGTCAAGCTCCAAGCTTTCCCACGAGTGGAAGGAAAAAGTTGGTGAGGGTGGAGCCCCTTCTGCTGGTGCTGCCACAGGGATTTGAGAGCAGAGCTGCAGCTCCCTGTGCTCTGCACCCACCACACAGCAGCACTGCACCTGCTCTGCTCTGCTTTTCCCCATGTGTTGTGTGGACTAGGATAAGAGTTCCCAAACTAACATCTCTTTTCTTCCCACAGCCCATCCGGAAAGGCCAGCGGGAAGTGTATGCAGGCTTGGAATCCAGGGGTTTCTGAAATTCCCAGGATGACAGGCTGGGAGCCAGCAGCACAGGGGTTAAATGCTTCTGCCCACCACCAGCTCTCTGCAGCTCTGCTGAGACATTTTGGGATAAGCTGGGTCAGGCACCCGCTATCCCACCCTGGTGTGTGCTTCGGTTTGGCATCAGGGAACAGCAACAACTGAGCAATTGGCAAGAGAAGTTTTCCTCCTCATTAAAGGACTGCAGCCTCACTCGTGGTTCCTGGCCTCCTTTTCCCTCACACCTCTCTCTGCTCCGGTTGCATGCTCTGGTTTTCCCTTTCCACTTAATTTCTGAGTGCCTCCACTTTCTCCCAGTGCCTCCCTGGGCAGAGAGTGGATCCTTCAGTGTGTGGCCTCTGATCATGTCTAGATCTCACGTTCACAGCCTTATCTTCATTTGCTGCCCAGGACTGGAGCAAAAGCAACAGAGGCAGTCAGTATATTAAAACCAAAATGGCACAGCAGCACTGGGACAGGTTAAGAAGGGCCCGTGAGATGCTGGGAACATTTCTAGTCTAGCACTGGCTGAGCCACCCACGGTTCTGTAACCGAGCAGAGCAACAGCTCTGAGCAAAGCAAACAGCAGCAGTGGTGGGTGCTGAGGGTGGTTGAGCCCTTGAGTTTCGGTGTGGGGAGACAAGCAGCCAGCAAGCCCCGTGTGCAGGTCGCGGTGCTCCGCCGCAGGATGCGGTTTGAGAGGCACAGCTGGCTTTACCATACAAGGCCCTGAACATTGAGCAGGGAGATTGCAAGATACAAAGAGCACTAACCCCCAGCAGCTCCAAAACCACTTTGGGCCATGTTCTCACCTTCTGCAAAACAGCACCGCTCCAGGGGTGCTTGCTCAGCCCAGAGTGCAGCCCGTTCCATGGATGGGATGGGAGAAGTTTGGACCACACTGGGTGTAAAAGGTCTCAATTTTTGCTTCAGGCTACACCCCGGTGCTTCTGCCACTGTTTATGTGGGACATAAATGTACAAGTTTGCCCTGTGTTTGCCATCCCACACTCCTTATCTCAGTGGGACCAGCCCCCACCCAGTGACATCTCTCTGTCTCTGTGCTTACCTGCACCAGAGAAGTATTTCTTTGTCCTTTCAAAGGCGACGAGCTGAGGAGCCTCTCACAATGTGGCTCTTGGATTTGTGCTTCTCCTGCTCCTTGGGTGGGGTTAGCCACCTTTGCCCATTGCTTTGAGAACTGATGGTGATAAAAGAGCTACAAACTAGGCAATCTGCTGGTCACCTTTTTAATAAAGTCCTACCCAGATGGCTTTGCAGGTAAAGGCAGGTGTTGGCATATTCTACCTGCAATGGCCACATCAGGCTGACTCTTCACTGTAGCAGGAGAGAGCACAAAAACCACTAAGACATTATTCTGCTCCTCTGAAGAGCAAAATATTGTCATATAAAGACCCAACACCATAGGAAAACAAGCCCTTTCCTTGTTCGCTGCCCACAAGGCTGATCACACACTGATCCCTCTAGGGGCACCTGTGAGGCACCCACAGCTCTGCACAGACTATGTGTTGTTTGCTGTGTCACACGTGTCACAGATTTGTGGCCAGGTTTTTTTTGAGTGGTACCTCTTTTTTTCCTTTATACCACTGAAAAATTATGAACTGGATTGTCTGAGTCTCAGCCCAGTGCTCTCTTAAAGCCTGGAACTCCAGATTCTTAGAAAAGCAGGAAAACACAACCTGCAGGTGTGTGCAACTGGCACAGGGAGGGTGACCTGGTTTCTGAGGTTTCTAACTGCTGGCTGGTGTCTGCCTCCCATTGTGGCTGTATGGGACAGGCAGGATCCTTATGGTTCTGTGGACATCCAGGGGCCAGATCCCATCCAGTGTGCACCTTCCCAAGGGGCAGATCCCATCTAACGTTCACCTTCCCCAGATTTCAGATCCCATCCAGTGTGCACCTTTCTCAGATTACAGATCCCATCCAGTGTTCACCTTCCCCAGATTCTAGATCCCATCCAGTGTGCACCTTTCTCAGATTCCAGATCCCATCTAGTCTTCACCTTCCCCAGGGACCTCAACACAACTGATGGAGCAGGGAGGCTGTGGAACAGGTTTGTCTTTAATGAGAGGAATACAGAAGTGCAGGAGGTCATGGAATGAGCACAGCACTAAAGCAGCCTGCCCTGACATGGAGCAGGAGGGATCTCCAGGCAAAACCTGCATGCTGATGGAGTCAGGGGCCCCGGAGTGTTCCCACCTCACTTGCGGGCGCGGGCGGGTGCCAGCCGGCTGTACTGCTCATCCCGCTCTCCGAGGGGCTGCCAGGGAAGAAAAAGGGGAAATGAGCTACAATCGTGTCTGTCCAGCCCTGGCAGGGCAGCTGGCCCAGCCCTCTCCTTGCCAAGCCTTTGGCAAGTGTCCCTCCCTGCACGCAGAGCTTAACCCAGAGAGGAAGAGCTGAGTTTGCCCATCCTCTGTGTCATTCTGGGGGAGGGAGCTGCCCCATCAGAGAGCAACCTGCAGTGTGTCCCAGTGCCTCCAGGCATTGGGTATCCCCCGGCAGCCATGTCCTCATGGCACCAGCAAGCCCACACCACACACAGGGGTGCTACAACACTCACCTGGTAGAGCTGCTCGTTGGCAATCAGGTTCTGCCTGTCCGAAGCTAAACAGAGAAAGAAGGCGGTCAGTGATCAGTGGGATGCATGGGCAGCGTGGTGGCTCTGCAAACAGACCCAAGCAGCTCCTGGTGATGCCCTGGTGCCCCCTCACCTCGTGACAGGTGTCCCCTGTCGTGGCCGGTGACACAGTACACAGCCACTGCCAGCAGCGCGGTGGCGACGACATCGGCGATCAAGATCCCCGAGATGGTGGCAGCGTCCACCTCGATGCAGTTCTGGCACACTGGAAGCCCAAAAGGACACGGACATTGAAAGCAGGGCCATGTCCAGCACCCTGGGGCTCAGCTCCCGGGGCCAGTCTGAGTCCAGAGTGCTCAGCCAGCTCTGCCAGTGCAGGCAGGCTCCAGTCCCAGGCCAAGAGATGGAGTTTGGCTTGTTGTGTGACCCAGGGCAGTGGCACAGCCTGCCACACGTCCCCCAGCACGCAGTGCAGGGCCAGAGAGTGGCCAGCAATGAGGCAGGTCACAGCACTAACTGGGGCTGTAGAGCTCTCACGGTGACACCAGATGCAGGGGAATCTGCAGCAAACTGGTGGAGCAGCCCACAGACCCTGGGAAATCAGCTGCTCCTGCAAAAATTTGCTTGGGTGAAAGTTGCAGGCAGTTCTGGCTCCAGAAACCAGGTGTGCAACACTTACTTCGATAGTGCACCTGGAGCTTTGCCATTTCCTTTCCTGTATCACACGTGTAGAGGCCTCTGGGATCATCGTAAATTCTGCTTAACTCCAGCTGAGTTGTGTTCCCCACAAGAGTATCGTCTTTCAGCCATTTGATTTCACTTTGTTTGTCTGTTTGACATTGCAAGAACACCTTCCCACTGGCTTCTTTCACGGTTATTTTAGGTTCTGAAAAAAAGAAAACCAAACAAAAAAAGCACAAGAGAGCAGAGAGCTTCACTGCTGAGTTATCAACCCTCACAGTGAGCAGAACTCAGAGCTCCTTCATGGAAATGAAGAATCACATCAGGTTGTCCCTGAGCAGCAGAAAGGCCACCACAAACAAAAACATCTGGAAAAAGCAGACTCTGTCTCCACAGGGCAGGGCTGAATTATCACAGACAGCAGCACATGCAGCTCGGTGCTTTCACAGCCATAGTCTGGGGCAGGCAGAGCTGGCAGTGATCCCACCCTCACTGCACCGATTCCCTTTTCCCCATGGACATTTGGAACCTCACATCCATGTGGAAAACCCCACCAAACCATGGGGCTCTTTCCCAGCACCCTCCCAGCACCCCAGACACCGAGAACAACATGGGAGCATCTCCGGGGACCACAGCAAGCTCCCCACTGACCCGAGACCTGGGTACTCACTTTGGTTCCCCCAGCTGGGCACGGCCAGGCTGGCGAGCAGTGCCCACACACCCAGGGCCCTTCTCCTCCACATGGCACAGACGTGGTGGTTCTGTGCCCTGTTTAGAGAGCTCTTTGCCACAACACACCACGCGCCCCAGATCTGCGTCAGGTGCCGGATGCTGGGGGATGGAACCTCCCTCCCCCTGCAGCTGGGGATGGCTGAGGTGCTCTGAGCCTGCCTCCTCACCCCAAACCAGCCTGGTAGCCATGGGAGGGCAGCTGAGGTTGAGGTGGTGGGCTCCCAGCAGCCACGGACCCTCCAGGACATTTGGCAACCAGGGAACCTCCTGCAGTCAAGGGTGCCCCCACAGCCAGGGGACATGGCAACAATTACAGAGCCCCCACCATCCATGTGTTCCTCCCACCATCCATACATTCCCCCCAGCATCCACAGGTCCCCTGGCAGCCACTGGTCCTCCCCACCCCAGCCATGGAGCTTCCCAGCACTCACAGGTCCCCCCACAGCCATGGAACCTTGAAGCAGCTGCAGAGCCCCCAGTATTAACATGTCCCACCACAGTCATGGTCCTTGCACAGCCACAGACCCCCAGCACCCACTGGTGTCCCCCAGGCTATAGAATCCCAGCATCCACTGGTATGGTCCCAAATATAAACCTCCACCATCCACAGGTTGCCCAGCACGCACTGGTGTCCCCCCACCTATAGAACCCCAGTATATACTGGTGTCCCCCCAGCTATAGAACCCCAGCACCCACTGGTGTCCCCCCAGCTATAGAACCCCAGCACCCACTGGTGTCCCCCCAGCTATAGAACCCCAGTATCTATTGGTGTCCCCTGGCTATAGGACCCCAGCATGTACTGGTGTCCCCTCACCTACAGAACCTCAGCATCCACTTGTATGGTCCCAAATATAAACCTGCAGCACCCACAGGTCCTCCAGCACCCACTGGTGACCCCCCGCCTGTAGAACCCCAACACCCACTGGTGTCCCCCCATGTATAGAACCCTGTATCTACTGGTGTCCCCTCAGTTATAGAACCTCAGTATCTATTGGTGTCCCCAGAGCATCTACTGGTGTCCCAGCTATCGAACCCCAGTATCTACTGGTGTCCCTCCAGTTATAGAACCTCAGCATCCACTGGTGTCCCCCCAGTTATAGAACCCCAGTATATATTGGTGTCCCCACTTATAGAACACCAGCATCTACTGGTGCCCCCCCAGTTATAGAGCCCCAGTACCTACTGGTGTCCCCGAGTATCTACTGGTGTCCCAGCTATCGAAACCCGGCACCCACTGGTGTCCCCCCTCCACAAACACCCACAGCACCCACGTAGCCCCCCCCCCCAACCCCACTGCCCTCTGTATCCCCCCGTGTCCCCCCCGTGTCCCGACCCTTTCCCTCGCTCCTCCCCAGTGTCCGGCCGCAGCCTCGAACCCGCGGCCCCCGGGCCGAGCTCCGCGCGCCTCGCCGTGTCCCTGCGGGCCGCCGTAGCGCGGCCATGGCGGCGCGGGAGGGCTCGCTGGTGGCGGCCGTGCTGGCGCACTCGGGCCGGCTCGACAAGGACGACCTGGGCACCCGCGTCCGCCGCCTGTCCCGCCGCGTCGAGGAGCTCAAGGCACGGCTGGGCACCGGGCAGGGCCGCGGGCTGACAAGGCGGGCAGGGGGAGCGGGGCCGGCGCGGCGGCGGGGCCGGCCTGGAAGGGGGTGTCCAGCCCTGTATCGTTCTGGGTGACCAGTGTGGTCTGGAATGGGATGTCCAGCCTGGTCCGGACGGGCATGTCCAGCCCTGGGTCAGCTTGGGTGACCAGTCTGGTCCTGATAGGGATGTCCGGCCCTGGGTCAGCCCGGGATGTCCATCCTGGTCGGGGTTTCCAGCCCTGAGTCATCCTGGGTGACCAGCCTGGTCTGGACCGGGGTGTCCAGCCTGGTCCTGACAGGGATTTCCAGTCCTGGGTCAGCCTGGGTGACCAGTCTGGTCTGTAATGGGATGTCCAGCCTGGTCTGGAATGGGATGTCCGGCCCTGAGCCAGCCTGGGGTCTGGTCTGGAATGGGTTGTCCAGCCCAGGGGTCAGCCTGGTTGTCCAGTCTGGTCCTGATAAGGATTTCCAGCCCTGGGTCAGCCCAGCATGTCCAGCCTGGTCCTGATAGGGATGTCCAGCCCTGGGTCAGACTGACTGCTCAGCCCTGGGTCAGTCCAGGATGTCCAGCTGTGATTTCTCCCAAGGTGTCCATCCCTGGTTCATTTCAGGATACCCAGCCCTGGTTCATTTCAGGATACCCAGCCCTGGTTCATTTTAGGATACCCAGCCCTGGTTCATTTCAGGATGTCCAGCCCTGGTTCATTCAGGATACCCAGCACTGGTTCATTTCAGGATGTCCAGTCCTGGTTCGTTCAGGATACCCAGCCCTGGTTCATTTCAGGATGTCCAGCCCTGGTTCATTCAGGATACCCAGCCCTGGTTCCTCCCCAGGTGTCCATTCCTAGTTCATCCCGTGGTGCCCAGCCCTGTCAGGGTCTCTCACCCCTGTTCCCCTTGGTCCGGTCCCTACCCCCCGAGGTGACACTGTCCCTCTCTGCAGGGGGAAGTCTGCAACATGATCAACAAGAAGTACAGCGAGTTTCTGCCCAGCATGCAGAGTGCAGAGGAGCTGGTGGCACAGGTGGACGGGCTGTCCAGCAACATCGACGTGCTGAGGACAGACATCGAGAGCAAGGTGAGTCCTGCAGGGTGCTGGGAGGTTCCACCCTCTTGCACCCCAAATCTGCAGCCCCCACCCCATTGTGGTGTGTTGTGAGGGGTCTGGAGGGAGGAGATCACGGCCCCAAGGCTGCCAGAGTTCAGGGAGTGTTTGGACAACTCTCTCAGGCACATAGTGGGATTTTGGGGTGGGTGGCAGGGCCAGGAGTTGGACTGGATGATCCTTGTGGGCCCCTTCCCACTCAGGATATTCCAGGATTCTGTGACTCTTACTAAGAGCCCTGGGTGATATCACCCCCAAGGAATGCCTCGAGGTGACACAGGTGTGTGTGGCAGCAGGGTGTAGGTTAAGAGCTGTCATTAAGGGATTGTCTTCTTGTTGTGCTGGTGGGAAAGTGTGTCACAGTGTCCTCCAGAGAGAAGGACCAGTCCTGGCTGGTGCAGGGGGTGTGACACACAAACTGACCAGCTGCTTGTTGGTCCCACAGTGGTTTTAGAGCAGAACAGGAACTCAAACCATACCTGTGCACATCCACTGAAGTGTTAAGGAGAACATAAGCAGCTCCTGCAGGTCAGATTGCAGACCCACACTCTGATTGTTACTTCTTTGATGTCCCAACATCTGGAGTTCTGCAGTGGTGTTCATTGAGAATCAACTTCTGGCTCAGTTCGAGCATTCTTCTCTTTTAATGACTGTGCTGAAGGAACACTGAAGTCATTTGGACTGCATTTTAAGACTGGATTTCCTTTTACAATGCCTTTAAAAAAACCCTGTAATCTGGTAGGAATTAGATAATCTTTAAGGGCCCTTCCAACCCTAAACATCCTGTAACTCTTATGTATTAAATGTCAGTCTGTGTTTCTAATGCTTATACGAAGTAAAATGGATGGAGACTTTTTCCTCCTCACCAAATTATTCTAGTAACAGCAATACTTTAAATCTCATGTTTGAGAGGAAATGGGCCTGATAACAATTGCTGTCACTGAACTGAACATTTTGTTATTTTAGGTCCAGCGAGATCTGAATGTGGCTGTTGCTGAATTTACTGAGTTGAAGCAGCAGCTGGAGCGAGACACACTGGTTCTGAGTGTTCTGAAAAAGCTGCAGGAGGTGAGCAGGAGAGGTGGGGAGCACCTTAAAGTCATGCTCCTCAGCCTGAGACATTATGCTGGGCTTCTCTTTTGAATGTCTGGAACTTCCCTGTCTCTAACTGTGTTGCTTAAAAATTGTAGTTTAACAGCAGAGCTGTTAAATCTGTTACCTCTGAAACTGTCTGACTGTTGCAGTTTGATAGAGCTATTAAAGAGCACAAGACTGCACTGAGGGAAAAGAAATATATTGCAGCAGCTCAGCAGCTGGAAAAGGTAATAATGGCTTCTTCAGCATAAATTTCGCTGCCTGGTTTTGCTTAGCAGGGGCAGCACTTTGCAGTGTTTTGTGTCTGGTCTTTCCCACCAGGCACGGAGCAGCCTCAGGAATCTGGAATCCCGCAAGGGCTTTGAGCTGAAGATCCTGAGAGCACTTGGCACGGAGCTCACAGTGCAGACACAGAACGTGCTCTGTCATCTCGGGGAGGAGTGGCAGAAACTCATCGTGTGGCAGCTCCCTCCTTCCAAAGGTGGTTTGTTTCGCTGTTTTTCCTTCACTGTGTGAAATGCCTGTTCTCAGGCACTGACAAGATAAGAAATACAGTAAAACTGTTGGACAGAGGTGGTTTGAGCATTTTGGGAAGAGGGAGAATATTGCTTTAGCTGCCACCTGAGGACTGCAGGAGCTTCTCATAGCCCATTCTGACAGAGATGGTGGTTCTTTGTGTTTAGAAAGCAGCCTGGAGGCAGTGGTGCACACAGAGCTGCACTTGCACACCGTGCCATCCAAGGAGGAGGAGGTTGCTGGCCCTCCTGTGGTGTCTGTGCTCCAGGCCTTGGCTGTCCTGGGAGAGCTGCACACCAGGCTGAAAGCTTTTGGTAAGACACACCAGACAAACAGAGCCCCAGTAGCCCACGTGGACAGGGGTTCAGGCTTGGGGATGGATATTGAGGTCCAGGTCACTCCAGCAGTACACTGGAAAATCTTTCTGTCCTTGGCTTGTGTTTCCCACTGATTCTGAAGTCAGTGCTGGCATTCTTATTAATAGTAAACTATTTATCCTGTTATTTACCTGGGATTATTTATCCTTTCCTTACAATTCAGTATGCTCTTAATCTGTGACTGTGTGGTTTCATAGTCTGATGCTTAGTCTTTTACCTCATTAGCTCTTCTCTGATACAGCTAATCTAGAGAGTGTTTCTTCCACTTCCTGCAGTCTCTACATCCAAAATAGGGTTGGACCTCAGTGGAGCAAACTGCTGTTGGAAAACATATTTGTTCTCATTTCCTCAGGCCAGTTTTTGCTGAAGTACATCCTCAAGCCTCTGATTTCATACCCATCCCTGCAGCCACTCACCGAGGAACGACCAGACATGTTCATCCTGAGGTTTAAATCTGAGGAGCCTGCCTTGGATCAGCCCTCTCCTGTGGAGGTTTTTGACAAGATTAAGCTTATTTTTGAAGCTCTCCACAAATATCTGCTAAGTAGGTAGTTTCTCCCTTTTCTAATTAGTCTGTGTTCAGTACCTTGTTCATGTAATTGGAGCAGAAGTTTCTAGAATACATGGGTGTTAATCACTATTATGTATAAGGAAAATGAAGGAGGAAAGTCTTTTGAACTGATGATGGGTCTGCTCCAGGAAACAGCTGTGTTAAAATGCATTTGTGTTCTCTGGAATCCAGATGTGCCTCTGGAGCAGCCTGGGGAGGACAGGAAGGATGGCAGAGTTACGCTGGCAGAGCTGCTGGGTGAGCTCATCTGGGAAGAGCTCTCAAACTGCCTCATTCAGAACTGCCTGGTGAATTCCATCCCGACCAACAGCAGCAAACTAGAGCAGTATACAGAGGTGGGTCTCAAAATATCCCTCAGAAGGTGCCAGGTGGCCAGTTTGAACACAGGGCCCCAGGTAGTCCAGTGTGGTGACATTTGAGTGCTTACTGCCGTCTAAACCCTATTTTCATCCCTTGCTTTCAGCTGAGTGAAAGTTTATACAAAACTGTAGTTTGGTTCTTTGATTTTAGGAAACTGTGTTAACGTAGAATACATGTCTGCTCTTCTCAGGTGATTAAATCCACAGAGGAATTTGAAAAAGCCTTAAAGAACATGCAGTTTTTGAAAGGAGACACGACTGACTTGCTGAAATACGCCCGTAACGTCAATTCCCACTTTGCCAGCAAAAAGTGCCAGGATGTGATTGCAGCAGCCAGAAACCTGATGACCTCTGAAATCCACAACACTGTAAAGGTGATGCAACACACAAGTTTTCCTATGTGGAAAAATAGGACTTGGGGAAGGATTGTCTAGAACAGTCAAGTTGGTTTTTTGTGGAGCACTTGGGATTATTTGGGGATCTTGGCAAATAACAATTTCTAAACATTTTTAATAGTTCTGCAGTCCTGTGTTTCTCTTGGGTCTTAAATCTCTGTCAGTCAGTGCTTTGCAGTCTTGCACAGTCTCCTTTCTGTGGGCTCTAAATTCCATTATACCTCTCACTTGTCTCCCCTTAGATCACACCTGATTCCTGTGTAGCCCTACCACAACTTCCTCATCCTGGGTCAGGAGATCACTTGAAAATGCAGAAACCCTCCAACCTCCTGCATAATGGCACAGTGAATTTGGAGAATGAGACCAAGCTGAGCCAGTACACCTTCTCCCTGCCCTCCTGCCGCATCAGCTCCTCTGTGGAGCAGCTCATGGAGCTGGTTTATCAGACACTCTTGGAGGCCACAGTCAGCACAGACCAATGGTAGGAGTTATTTGTCAATAACCTGTGTGGTAGAAGCTCATTGCCTCTAGCAACATCAAGCATCTGTTAATAGATTAAAAGAACTTTCAATAGTAGAATATACTTAAAAAAGAGAATTAGTCATTAAAGTTGCTCTCATCTTGGCTGGAGGATGCAAGCCTGGGGTTGTGCAGGAGACTGGTACAGCTGATAACTCTGCAGTACTCAGATTAAGCAGCCTTTTGGAGTTAGGATTTCAGGGAACATTCAGGTGCACTGCCTTGTATTTTAGCTGTTAAAGCAGTGTGGTAAACTCCCTGTGTGCACAAGACAGCTCATGGCCTCTTGGGAGAGATGCTACTGCAGTGTTCACTGTTTTATCCCACCTTAGCTCTCAGCTGTTTAGAAACATCAAACCCATCTCTTTTCTCCAAACCAAATGATAAGTGCTGGCACCCATTGTGAGCAGAGTTGTTGCTGTGTTTGTGCTGGTGAAAGCAAAGAGCTCCAGCTCTGCAGCTGGAAGGGCTGGTGGGAGAAAACAAATATTTTGGAGACCCACATAAAATCTACTTTAAAAACCAGAGACAACGGCCCTGGAGCAGGAGAGTTGCCCAGGTAACCAGCTGCCCCTTAGGGGCAGAGGGAGGGCTGAGTGTTTGTGCACACCTGGTGGGGAAGAGACACTGTCCCCTTTGTTCCTGGGGTTTCACATATCTCCCTTCTGCCATGAGGGCAGAAGCTTTTCCACACTGAACTTACAAGGTCACCACAGCCTTTGTGAGTTTTCCAGAACGTTGACATAGCTGTAATTGATCCTGACAATCCACTCTTTGTGTCAGTGTCTCAGTGCTAATAAAACCTTGTTTTGGAGAAGGCTGAGGGTCACCTGTGAACAAGACATTAATTCCAGTGACAAGCTGACATGAGCCTCATTTTCCCTGTAGCTGTGTGCAGCTCTTCTACTCCGTGCGGAGAATCTTCCAGCTGTTCTATGAAGTGGTGCCAACATACCACAAGTAAGTGTGTCTGTGTGTGTTTCCCAGGGCCTGCTCTGAGAGGGAGTAATGCTACTGGAACACTCCCACTTGTGCACTGCAGCCAGAGATTACCAAGGGCTTCCTCCAGCAGCAAAAAGCTACTGCTCCTAATCTGTCACTAAATCATCCCTGAGCAAAGTAGGTGCTTCAGGGTTTCTGAGTTGCCAGTCTCATGAGCAAGGGGATGGTTGAAGTTCTTACACAGTTGTATTTGTTTCCAGCCACATAACTTTGACCCCAGGTCTGATGCACAGGTTTTTTTAATGATGTTTTTGCTGCCAAACAAAAGCAGCAATGAAGACTGAAAGGACACAATCCTGTCAGAGAACACTGGAGTGTTCCTGACAGGACTTCGCTCCTGTTTGAAAGTCCATTGCTAGACAAAGTGTGGGTATAACACATGGTTCAAATGCCTCATTCCAGACTCCTTTCCTGTAAGATCCTTTGAGGAAGGGACAGGTTAAATGTTTTTATTCTGACTGATGTCAGTCAGGCCTTGCCCATTTTCTGCAACATGTGCATTGAGTTTCACTGGGGAAAGCATGACTGGTTTTTTTAACAGATTAACACATAAATCCATTTCTTCCTTCTCTCTTCCTCCTTCCTGGGGCAGGGAGAGCCTGCAGAAGTTCCCCCAGCTGGCAGCCATCCACCACAACAACTGCATGTACCTGGCTCACCACCTGCTCACCCTGGGCCACCAGTTCCGCTACTGCACCGCCAACATCCTGAGCAACGAGGCAGCCTCCTTTGTGGACCTGGTGCCTGCCTTCAGGAGACTGGGTAACTCCACCTTTAGTCCTGAAATACACTGATGGGTCACATGGAAATCAGTCCTGCCACTTGCTGCTGGATGGTTTCATGTAGGTGTGGCTGCTGACTCAGTGGGAGCAGTGCATTGTTAGTTTTTGGACAGGTAGCAACAACATTTTCTAAACTGGGAAGTCTTTGCTCTTTGAGACCCATCTCTTGTCCAGCACGTAATTCCAAGAACATTCCAGTATCCAGCACAGTGTTGTAGCACTGTATTTTGGGATCTGCTGCTCAGTCCTTTGATGTTTTCTTCAGCTTATTGTATGGAAACAAATTCAGAGACAAGTTTGTGTGAGCTCACAGGAGTCATCCACAGTTAATTCTGCTACTCTGCTCTTTTTCAGAAGTGCTGCAGCAATGCAAGCTGCACAAGAGCATACTGGTTAAATTGGCTCTATGGGACTGTTTAGGGACTGGAAATTCGATTAAAAATAAAACACTATGGCAAGTTCATTATTCAGCAGTTACAGTCATAAATAGGCAGAGCAAATTTAGTAATTGCTTAATTGCTTCTCTCTGCTTGCTTTTGCTCCTAAAGGGATGGAGTGTTTTAAGGCCCAGATGCGAGTGCAGAAGGAGGAAATCCTGGAAAGGCTCTCAAGTGCCAGGAATTTTTCTAATATGGATGATGAGGAGAATTTCCATGCAGGAAACAAAGCAATAAGGCAGGTAAGGAAGGCAGTCAAAGCCAGACATGCCTTTGTCTGCAGGGAAGGTCCAGTGTGAAGGTCCAGAGAGCTGTGCAGAGTTTCAGCAGAGTGGAACTCTTGAAACAACTATTTTCTGACATGATTGATTTTTTTTTTATCCTGGGCTGTGTTTTTAGCAGGATATTTCATTGCCTTTTGCTTATTTCAGTGTGCCTTCTGACCATATGTGGTCACCTTATCACTTGGTGCCTTTCCTAATGTTCTTTTTGGTAACATGGAGGTAACACACAGCTGTTCATTCCAGGTGTTGCATCAGCTGAAGAGGCTGGGCCAAGTCTGGCAAGATGTCTTTCCAGTGAACGTGTACTGCAAGGCCATGGGGACCTTACTGAACACAGCCCTGGCAGAGATTGTCACCAGGATTGTTGCCCTGGAGGTACCTGCTGGGGTGAATGTGCCAGCCTTGGGGTGGTGGGGACCCACAGTTGGCATTTGTGACCTCTGGGAGTTCATCTCCTGACCAGATTTCAGGGGAACAGTTACCTTTCACAGAAATTATAATGTGTCCATGGGAAATGCTCACGATACCAATTTTTCATTTCTCTTTGCACTCCAAAAACAAATCTCCCTGCTCTCCACCCTTGTGTTTTCTCAACTCCAGGATATCTCTGCAGAAGATGCAGACAGGCTGTACTCCCTCTGTAGGATCATGGTGGAGGAGGGACCCCAAGTTTTCACCCCTCTCCCTGAAAAAGACAAAAACAAGAAGTACCAAGAGGAAGTTCCAATTTATGTGCAGAAGTGGATGACATTCAAAGAGCTGATGATCATCTTGCAAGCCAACCTCCAGGAAATAGTGGATCAGTAGGTGTTTCTTCTTCTTCCTTCTCAGTTGGTTCTCAGCAGGGAGCTGGGAAGTGTCTGACCCCAGCAGGACCTGTTCAGATGAAAGGCAGTCCCTGCTGATGAGGATCAGGCAGGGTGTTTTTGTCTGGGTGTTCATAGTCCATTTCAGGCTTGCTCACAATTTCCTGCAGCTGAAGGAAACGACCACTGGAACAAGTCCTCAGAGGGTTGATTTAATGTGCCATTTCTGGGCAGTTTGGTCAAGTAAAGCTCTGTCTCTCCCGTGCAGGTGGGCAGATGGGAAGGGCCCTCTGGCAGCTGAATTCTCAGCAGCTGAAGTGAAGAGTCTGATCCGAGCCTTGTTCCAGAACACAGAAAGGAGAGCAGCAGCACTGGCCAAAATCAAGTAACTCCATGTTTACACCTGCACCTTGCATCCTCTGATAAAGCAAGAGCAAACTGAGACTTTCAACTGTTTTCTTGATTTGACCTTTTTTATTTCTACTGGTATAAAAAAAGATGAGAATTGGGTAAGTGCTTTCTGGAGCTTGGCTGGGGGAGGAAAGGAACATTTCCTGCTGTTTGAGGGCAGAGGGTGTGGTCTGGGAGTCTGGGACCAGAAAAATCACAGGTGAGGAACACACAGACACTGCCTGCAGGCAGAGCTTGAGAATTCCCTGAGCTGGTGGGTGTACAGTCCTGGTGAAGAAGAGATGCTTTTGCTGATGGTTGTTAATTCCCATTCTCTAGGATTTCATCTTCCTTTTCAGCCCAGCATAGGAAAATAAACCAAACCTTGTGTCCAGCATCTCTGTGAGCACAGGCACTGCTGCCAGACAAGCCTCCCATGTGAGGGGCTGTGTAACCTCATCTCAAACTGGCCTCAGGGTCCTGGAGGGGACTTTTATTGCTCAGTAGTCACTCTCATCTATGCAGCTCTACATCAGGGGGCCTGTGGCCCCTGTGTCTTACCTCTTCTGTCCCTGCAAGTTACACATGATATCCACAGACTCTGAGAGCTTTTGGTGTCCTCCCAGGAATGCTGAAGTGCCAAACTTAGCTCTTTCCCACCTCAGGATTCCCTGAGGAACAGACCTCAAGAGAGCAACAGTTTAGGGGGGGTTGTGAGGAAAGGAGATCCTGTGCAGAGTGAACTGTTGGTCAAGACACAGGGTTTTGCACAAGTAGCAAAATTCTCTTATTTCTCACGGAAAATATCTTAACACTGACTTAGAATTTTTCAGTCTCACTTTAGCAGCTGTAGAAGCCAGTTCAGCTCTTTCCTTTAGATTTTTGTTGGGTGTGAACTGGGGAGCTCTGGTGTCTTTTTGGTATTATATTTTCTGTCCTTTAAGAATGTGGGAATGAAGCAGGGAAGGGAGATACTGAAGCAGAATCTGACTGCCACTTAAAACTCAGCTTTTTCTTTTGTTCCCCTCCAAGTGATTTACTCAAAGGCTGAGAGTGTTTCCCTTACACTGACATCCCAGACCATCCCCTGTCCCTTTACACACAGCAGTCAAAAAACCACATCTTTGGAAAAACACCACTTCTCCCACGTTTATTGTTCACAGAAATGTAATTTGCTATTTTCTTTAATAAACTATTTATACTGAGGATGTCTGGAATTCTGTTCAGGTTACAAGTGACAGGATGAATCAGTCCCAGACTGTTCTCCACTTATTACGTGGAAGAGGCAAAGTGTAGCTCTGTGAAGTCTCTCCTTGCCTGATTTCTAGTAGAGCTAATTAAATAAAAAAAGAAAACACTAAAAGAGATCAGTACCATAAAAGAGGTTGTCCCAGAGGCTCATGGGTCAAGGGGAAGGACAGAAGGAGTTAACAGGGTGCTGGCACTGGGATTTGTCTATGGGACATGCTGTAGAACAGGCTGGACACACCTGGGCTTACCTCAGTGACCTGGTAAATCCAGGGCAGGAGCTGAGCCACGTTGGTGTAGACCCCGGGGTGGTTGGGCTCAGCACAGCCCTGGCCCCAGCTCACAATTCCCACCAAGCGCCACATGGATCCATCCCAGCACACCAGGGGGCCCCCACTGTCCCCCTGTGGGGCAGAGCCAGGGCTGAGGGAGCTGCTCTGCCCCACGGGCAGCTCGGGCAGATCCCAGGATGGTTTGGGTTGGAGAAACCTTAAAGCTCATCCCGTTTCCCCCTTCCACTAGCCCAGGTTGCTCCAAACCCTGTCCAGCCAGGGATGGGACACCCAAAACTTCAGGCAACCTGTTCCAGTGCCTCAGCAAGGACCTCATCATCAGGCTGGCATCTCCCACCCAGCTTTATTCCAAGAAGCTGGAAGGGGGATCCGGGTGTGCCCCCAGCACTCCCCACCTGCTCCCCACTGTTACCTGGCACGCATCCACCTGCCCCCGGGGGTACCCAGCACACAACATCCTGGCAGTGAGCTCCCCCGAGTACATGCACGAGCTGTTGCACCTCTTGGTGCCAATCAGGGGCACCAGGGCTTCCTTCAGTGTCCCGGCCACCTGTGCTGGGGACAGGGAAAGAGGAGCCAGGAGGGAAGCAAGGTCTGCAGGGAGCAAGGAGGGAGAGCAGGGCACTAGCTGGGCAAGTCAGAGATGGGCAAATGGGATTATTTTATGGGATTAGGTACAGTCAGACCCACAGGAGGTGTGGGTGTGGGTGTAGGCTGTTGGAGCAGCAGTGGGATGAGGGCAGTGGGAGCATTTGGAAGGTCACATGTGGAATGGATGGGGCAGTGGGGAGCAGGGGGAAGGTCTGCTGAGGGACAGGACCAGGATGGGAGCTCACCTTGGTCAGGTGTGGTGTAGCCCCAGCCAGAGACCCAGCACTGCGTGCCCTGGAGGAGGTCCTGGTGGGAGGGCGGCAGGCACACAGCACGGATGGCACCTGGGGAGAGGGTGACAGGGAAAGGGCCAGGGCAGTGGGGACAGCTTGGGCAGCATCCCCCAGGGAAGGGCTGCAGAGCCCTCAGCCCGGCTCACAGATGTGAAAGGCTCTGGGTATGCTGGAAGAGGATTAAGGCCAGGCTGGATGGAGCTCTGAGCACCCTGGGCTAGTGGAAGGTGTCCCTGGGCTAGTGGAAGGTGTCCCTGCCCATGGCAGGGGGTTGGAACAAGATGATCTGTAAGGTCCCTTCCAGCCCAGGCCATTCTGTGATTCTATAAAGAGCTGCTCTGAGGGGGCAGGTTCAGAAGAGGCTGGTTTTGGGGCAGCTTTTCATTGTGGGACAGGACAAACAACTCCACACAAGGACAGGACAGCATCTTACTGGAGAAATTGAGGGGGACTCGGAGCTTCATCAGGGCGATGTCGTAGTCGAGGCTGTTGTCATTGTAGAGCGGGTGGTGAATGATCTCCTGGACTGACACCCCAGCCTCCTGCCTGAGGGAGCCGTGGGTGATAAACCCTGCAAACACCAGCCAGGCAGAAGCCTGGAGCCTCCTGGAGCTGAGCAGAACACAAGAACACATCAACACTGACCAGAGGGCAGCAAGCACTAGCACCTGGGGTGGGCACAGGGAGCCCTGGGGTACCTGTGCACGCAGTGAGCCGCCGTGAGGATCCACTCCCGTGCCAGCACGGAGCCCCCACAGCGGTGCTGGGAGCCCTGGCACACACTGACCTGCCAGGGCCAGCGCCCAGGGGGCACATCTGCCCCCCCGACCACCCGCACAGCCCCGGCGGGCAGCCCACACTCTGCAAGGCATGGGTTAGAACAGGCTGCACACCCCCACGGTGCAGGGCGAGGAGACAGGGCAAAAGGGGGAAAAGGAAGGCTGGAGCCAGGCAGAGATGCTGGGGATACAGGGCAGGAGGGAATCACTCACCTGAGCACCTCAGAGCCACAATTCGACCTGACTCACAGCTGCTCCTGTGCAGGAATAAACAGCAGGAATAAATCCTCCTGGTCAGGATAAACAGCAACCAAAACCCCCGGGGCACCGAGGAGCTCCAGGGAGGCTCCAGCAGTTCCCAAAGGGGCTCTTTGCTGCACAGCACCTGCACAGTTTGTTATGCTCTTAAGCCTGAAAAAAAGGCTTCAGCAAACTCCGCTTCCCCCAGAGCTGCCCTTACCCGACCTGCCACAAGTCTTCCAGGCTGCCTTCCTGGTGGGGTCTCACCTGAAGGAACTGCTGCTCACCAGCCACCCTGACATCCGTCAGGTTCACTCCTTTCTGATGGGTCATTCTGCAGAAACAACAGGAATTGTCCCAGGAAGGGGATCAGGAACATGACCCTACCATGGGAGCAACGCTCTGCAGTCCTGCAGCTCTTGGCAGGGAGGGTCTTCTGGAGCTGTTCCTGCAGGTCCCCATGTCATCCCAAGTCTGGGTTCCACCCCAGGGAGCTGTGTGACCTGGCACTGCTGCCCTGACAAACCCTCACCCTTCAATCTGCTTTTGCCAAGACCATCCCCTGCAGAAAAAGGGCAAACAGGGGCCAAAGCAGCTGCCTGTGCCATGCCCACCTGAGGTACCCAAGCTGCTGGCACAGCAGAGTGCCCAGGGAGTGATTCCAGCCCTCGTGGCACACCAGGAGCCAGCCAGGGTGTCCTTCCACCTGAGCTTCCAGCAGCGAGCCTGCCGTGTTTATTCTGAAAGACACTAAAGCCATTCCATCCAAGACAACCTGTGACCCCCCTCTTTGCAGTGTACACAGATAAAGTAAGAAAAAACCCACCCAAAGCCCCAGAAAAACCCATTTGAGGAATGAGAAACTATAAACGAGCACAGTCACAGAGGGGACACAGGGAAAGGAGCCCTGCAAGAGTTTTCTTTGCTGTGGGACCCCTTCATGCAACGAAGCTGCAATTCTGGGGGAAGCAGTGGGGCTTAGAATAAAAAGCAGGGTCAGCAGGAGATATTCATCTTTAAAGAGCCTCCTCTCTGCTCTCTCTGGGCTCGGCAGGCACTGCCCTGAATGCTGCTCCCCTCTCCCCACCCTTCTGGGCACGAAGCAAAGACACAAACCTGTACTGGGAGCCCCCCGGACCACAGGCTCTTCCTCATCCCTGTCCCCGCAGGCTGGGATGGCATCGAGACCCTGCAGTGCTGGGGAGCCCTGCTCTGGCTGAGCCTCCTGCAGGTGTTTCACTTCAGGAAACAGAGAAGGGGGTGGAGATGGACTCACACAGCCTGGGCAGCCCCCAGGATGCATGATATTGGGGACCATCCCACGCTGCCACTGGAGGAGGGCAATGAGCCTCTCTGGCACCGCAGCAACCAGCCACATCTCTCCATCACTGGCCAAGGAGCTCCCACCACCCCCTGCTCCAGTGCTGCCACCCCAAATTCACCCAGTGTGGCAGCAGGGCTGTCCTGGGGTGACACTGACCCAGCAGCCACGTCCCCGCTGCCATCCCTGCCAGCAGCCCCACGACCCCGAGCAGCAGGAACAGCCTCCTGAGCGTGCAGAGAGTCCCGAAAGATGCCTCAGCAGAATCTTCAAAAGAGGGACAGAGGATCAGCGTGGCTTGCCCATCTCACAGCAATCCCAAGCCCCTGGGTCGCTGTGCATTAGTTTCTAGGGCTCACTGCTCCTCTCTGGCAAGGCCAGGAGGAGCTGTGCCAAGGCAGAGGGTTCTGTGACTCCGAGCAGCCTGCCCATCCCCAAAGCCCACGATCAGCTCACCCATGTGTGCCAGGGAGGGCTGTGCCCCCCGTGCTCCCCTCCTTGGCTCGGCTGTCCTGGGGCTGTGCACGGCATCCTCGATGTGGTCAGGTAAGTCTGGGCTCTGGGGAGAGGAGCAGAGTCCCAGGAGCAGATCAGTGGCAAAGGCTGGGTGTGGTGGAAGGGGACAGGCTCTGGAATCCCTTCTCACCATGGCAGCAGGAGCAGAGCTGTGGGAGCTGAGCACACGGATCTCCAGTGACCCGGCTCAGGTTCCCCAGCCTGATGTGCATGCGCAGCGGCCACGCTCGAGGGACTCCTTGCTCTAAAACCCCCCTTCTCCAGCTCACAGGGCCCTTGCAGGGGCTGGGGGGATTGTTCAGCTGGCCCTGTCCCACCCCTCCATCCCCCTGCTCCTGGGAGATGCTCAGGCTGGGGAGCCCCAGGGGAACGCTTCCATCCCTCCCTGAGTGAGATCAGCAGCTGTTGAACTGCCTCAGCTCTCAAACCCATCTCCCACCTGCTTTCCCCCTTTAACCCCCCCATTACCTGCCATATGAGAAGCCCCAAGTGCTGCTGAGGGGCAGTGGCACTGCCCAGGCTGTGGGTGTGAGTGGCTCTGCTGGCTCTGAGCACCTTGGGGATCAAAAAACCCTTAGCTGGGAAAAGATCAGAAAAGAGCCTGGAGCTGCTTTTTATCACCCCCCCATCCCCAGCACACCAAGAGCAGCAAAGGTCAGGCAGCAGCTCTCAGCTCAGCTTCTCATTTTCCACATAATTCCTTGTTGCTGAAAGATGCCAGTGCTCTGTGGACAGGGAGGAGTTTCTAACCCATGGCTTGGGTACTGGCTGGGCCGTGTTGGGGCAGGACATGCTTTTCTTACCAGTGCAGAGTTCTTGGGGAACAGGAACTGCTTGTGCTGCTGCATCCCCTCATCCTCCCCTGACCCAGAGGATGCTCCAGCACAGTTGCCACACCCGAGGTGCTGCCACATCCCCAGAATCAAAAGCAAAAGCAGACCGAAAGGGCTGTCTCGTGAAAGAAAGACTTGTCTTATTTACATACCTCTCCATCCCCAAAAGATACAGCTGAAGGCTTGTTGCTCAAAACACCAATGAATTTTTAATGCTATTTAATCAAGGAAACTTCTATGAATGTTTCATGACCTGTCCTGCAGGTTTGTGCTGTCCGTGAACAGCACCAGGTGTGTTGTGACACAAACCCACCCTGTGCTGGGCAGATGGTGTGAAAACAGGGGGGTTGGGGTTGCTTTGGATTTTTTCTCCAGGCCCCCCATCTCATGTAGTGTTTAGACCAGAAAGCAACAGAGAAGGCTGCAAATATCCCCCAAATCACAACCTGGCTCAGGGACTGACCCTTTCCTGGTCGTGGTTGTGCTGTACCAGCAACACTGGAGCATCTCCTCAGCCTGGGGAGGACTGTAGATGGTGCTGGAGCACCAGTGGGAAAGGAGGGAGCAGCTGAGGCACTGAAACCAGCCTGAGCATCCTTTGCTGTTCTGGGCACAGAGGAGAGGAAGGACTCACTCAGGCTGCTGCTCCCAGCAGGACCAGTTCAGGTCATCTCCTCTCTGAGCATCCCACGCCTTGAGGCTGCCAGAAAACCAACCTTTGCAAAAGTTAAATGAAGATGCAAAAGCTAAATGAAGGTGTGAGCACAGCCAGCAAAACAGAAAAACACCTTGACTGCAACAAAACACAGTGAGCAGGGATCGGTCCATGCAGGGGAAATGATAAACCAGAGTCAATTCCAAAAGGATGCACCAGGAGCAGGTGAAAAATAAAGACACATCACTCAGCCCATGCTGCCTCTCTGCTCTGAGTCATGCTCCTTCTTCCTTTTAAAACTCATTAAAGGAAGATCAATATTTCTCCCCCTCTTGCTTGCCTGCAATAAGAAAATAGTGCCTGAAATGAGAGAGCTTTCCAAATTAAACACTGGCACATAGATGGAGAAGGGAGGGAGGGAAACAGCAGCAAAGTGCTTTTTTTGCCCCAGTTTTCAGCATTTTTGAAAAATGAGGCAAAAGAGAAGCAACAGTGATGACAGACCTTGACAGCTGCTGAAACGCCCATGCCACAGGGATACCTGGCATGTGGCAGGGATGCTGTGAAGCATAAGACATTCCCTCTGTCATTTTTCTAACTTATTCCCACTGGAACAGCCTCCCCTTGCCCACCGGGAGCAGCAAGCAGAGCACAGCTGTGGAGCAACCAGCCAGATGTTGTCTCAACGCTGCTGTAACCCCAAAGCTGGCAAGGTCATGGCTGTGCTCAGCAGCGTGAGGATCTGCTCTGGGAGATGAGGGATTTTGGCCCTGTGCTCTAACAAGCACAAATTGTCTCCCACTCTTCTGCTGAGATTAGCAAAGAAGGGTCAATAATTGGCACATAAAACTGTGCATTCGACACCTCTCCCTGATGTTGTTCTCCAAACTCCCAATTTGAAGATTTCAAAGCAGCTTTAACAGCCAGTTTTACTGAGTTTCACCTACTTTAATTGTCTGGTTTAGCCTGTGCTGATTGCTCCATTCTTTCCCACAAAAGCTGAGTTCTTCCTCAGGGATATTTTACAAGAGCATTTAGTGACAGGACAAGAGGGAATGGATTCAGACTGACAGAGAGGAGGTGTGGGTAGGATATTAGTTAGAAAAACTTCCCTGTGCAGGTGAAGAGGCCCTGGCACAGGCTGGGCAGAGAAGCTGAGGCTGCCCCATCCCTGGAAGTGTCCAAGGCATGTGAGCTCCAGGTCTGTGCTCTGAGGGACACTCAGTGTTTAAATCCCTACATATGAAATGTGAAGCTGCAGAACCACCAGGCAAAACCCTGCAAGTCTCAAAACTCTCTGTACCCACCCCAGAGGAATTCAAGGAGAGAAGACCCAAGAAAAGCAGCCAAGTAAAAGTGGTGCAAGGCAGGAGTCACTGGGGCCAGGACAAAAGCACAATCAGTCTCATACTCCAGGCTGCTGAAGCAAAAGGCTCTGCAACAACTGGGGTCAGAGAGGGGCAATAAGTGAGAAATGACCATTGATTTAATCCAGCAGCTGAAGTTCACAGGTTCTCCTGCCTGTTCCGCCTCTTGGACCATTTCCTTCCTTACCTCATTTCTTCTTCCTCCCCTTTGCCTCCTATCTAATAAAAGTGCCTCTCTGTGAGATAAAGCAGCTACTGGAAGGCTGTAATGAGGGAAATGGCCAAAAGCAACAGCCTAAAAACCTGCCTGGTCCTGGTAGCAGTCTGCCAAATCTCATCAGGGCTGATGAATCCTGCATTGTGTTTTCCCAGCAGTGATTCTGTGGTCAAAATAAAGAAAAAATATATATAAAAAGTTAATAAGAAGCTCCCAAACAGCCTCCCAACCCCCCCACCTCAGGCAGAGGGACGTACTGATGTGAAAGAAGGGAGTTCATGAGTTCATTTGCCTGATCCATCTCCCACTGCAGCACAGAGGCACATGCAGAGCAGAACCCACCCCCTGCCCTGTTCCAGCCTCTCTCCCGCGGCAATTTGCTGTGTGATGATTATGGAGTTGAGAAGGCAATTTCAGGAAAACTAGTTTCTCTCTAGAAGGAATTGAATAGAAGAACTATTATAACGTGAGACACTAATTTATTCAAAAGGCAGGCAGGCAGGGACAATTTAGAGGCAATTCTCTGCAGAGACTGTTCCAGCCTCCCCAGGTCAAACACTGCAGGATCCAGAGCCTCTTGCTCCAGACAACCAAAGACCTGGACTCTTTAGGGAACGGGTGACAATTCCCAGGTCCTGTGAATGCCCAGACCTCACTGCCCTCCTGTGTTCCCATGTCTGAGGTCTCACTCATGACTGTCACTTCCTTCAGACACCTCGTGCTTCCCAGGTGAAAACAGACACCCTGCTGGATATAAAGCAAAAGGCCAGAGAGTGAATTGAAGCCTGCAAAAGTGCTATTACAGCACAGAAACACAATGAACCAGTCAGTTCTGCAGCAGTTTCCTCATCTCTTGCTTCAGAGGAGCAGAGAGAAATGTCCTGATTCCTCTGCATGCTTTGGCTATGATGGGAAACTCTCCATGCTAAGCTGGAGAGGGGCATTTTCATTCCCTGCACCCTCCAGCTGATGCATCAGAGGTGACTGTGAGTTCTTTGAAGCTCATGTGTTTGTGCTTCTTCAGAGGACAGACAGTCAGAGAAGGGCTGGGCCCTGGATTCTCATCCATCACCTCATAAAGGCAGAATTTGAAGATGTCAGGGAAGAAATGTTTTCACTGTCTGCAGCATGTTCCAGCACAAAGCTGTCCTGAGGGATTTCTCCTCGGAGACAAGCCAGAGAAGAAGAATTGTTAAGGAGCGATTAATAGTGTGCTCCTCCTTTCCCATTCCCAAACATGGGTCATTTTGTCATTTTGTCACTTTGTCACCCGACTCTTTGCCCTGGCAAATTGCTGAGGACCTAAACCCCAGGCAGAGAAAAGGGCAAGGCCTTCAGGAGGCTGCATGGCACTCGCTGTACCCACACAGCCTGCCCTAAAGCACAGCTTGGTGCAGCTGCAGGGGAATGGCCAGCGGGACAGCGCTGGGACCAGTTTGCCACTGCAGATGGCACAGAGGGAGGAGCAGAGACAGGCTGTGACCTGAGCTGGCCTCACATCCCAGCCCAGACGGGCAGCCTGCCACATGGGCTGTGAGCTACGGCAGCCCCTTGCCCTCCCCTGCAGCCCAGATGAAGTCACAGTGATGTCATGGTGGGTGAAGGGCTGCCAGGTCCTGCCTGTGCCTGTTCTGTTCCTGCCTCTCTTCTGTTCTGGGCAGGTTTCTCCCAGGATTTCATCCCAGCTGTTGAACAGCCACATTAGTAAAGCAGGTGCTGGTTGTGGTTTCCTCTAGAAATAGCTCTCCGAATGTGGGCTCATTAGGAAAATGAGCATTCCTAAGGAAGACAATTGGCTTCCCAAAGCCAGGCTGTGCCCACCTCACCCTGCACAGCCCCACAAAGCCAAGGGTGCTCCTGGCTGCACCTGCAGCACACAGCCTTCCTTCCCTGCCCCAACACCACGCCCTGCTCTGCTCCCAGAGAAGTCCACACCAGGAGCAGCAGAGTTTTCCATTTCTGGTTCTTCCCCAGGATCAAGAAGCACTGCATTTGGAGAGCATTTCTGCCTCGTGTGCTTCCCAGGGGACACATCCTTGCCAGGGTTTTGGGTCTGTAAGGTAGAAAATCGAGTTGCAATCAAGGTCCTGCCAGAAAGTTATCCACCTGTGAAGATGGACAGGTCTCTGGGCTGCCATCAGAGCCTGCTAAACACCCAATAAAATTAACTCCGTGCACTCAGGGGGAGCCTCTGCTTTCTCTGCACAGTTAACCTGCCAACATTCCTTGGAAATCTGTCATTGTTCAGCTCAGCAGCTTCTCACTCCGCAAGAAAAAGGTGTAGCCAGGAGTAGGTGGATGTTCCTGCCAGCCTTGCCTGCAAGACACTCGAGTGAGAGGCTACTAAACCCACCTTCCTTCTTAGGAACAGAAATAAAGGTTTCCCCAGCCAGCAGCATCGTTTTTCCTATACTCAGTTCCTTGTTGCATCCTCGGAATCACTTTCCTCTCCTCCACGACAGGGCACAAAGTCATGGCCAGTGCTGTTAACCAAAAGCAGCTGCCTCGAAGCTCACTCTCACAGCCTCATTATGGGTCCTAATTAAATAATTGCACATTTTCCTTCGCTGTAATCACAGCCCTTACTTATGTAAATAAATATGCTGACAGCAATTACCAAATTATTAAAATCAATTACAAAATATAGATTCAGTTAAAGAGAAAACCACATCAGAGAGCTCCTGCCCAGGTCCAATCCACCCCCTGGACCAGCCTGCCTTCCCTTGTCCCCTCCCACCCTGACACCTCATTGCAAACCAGGGATCCCCTTCCCACCTGGAATTCATCTGCATTTCTCCAGGCTACAAAGTGAAACCTCTCTAATGCATCTAGACACAGAATGAGCTCCCTTTATGCCAGCCTTTACCCGTGCCAGGCCCAGCAGCAATGCTCCAAGAAATGATATTTAGGGGAGTAAAATTCCAGAATAACCTTCCCTTCACCTTTTTATTTATTTCCTCCCATAAACTCATATGAGGTTGTTACTCAGCACTTTAGAACAGTGGCCCTGATGCCTCCCTGAAGGATCACCTAAAGCTCAAACAACAAAATTCCCTTTCCCCTTGCTATTTCACCTCTGCATGCAGCAGTTTGGCAAACACAGCCTTTCTGCAGCTCAGGAATTATCAGATGTGCAAAGCCTTCCCTGCCAGCTGGGGAAGGGGAAAAAAATGGGATTTCACTGAGGAACTGCTGCAGTCCCTATTTATTAGCTCAGATGCATATCAGCCCAATTTACCCTCCTGAAAGAGACTCAGCTGTTTTCCAGGAGAAAATTCCTCTCCAGAACTCAGTGCTCTCATTAACTGCAAGATTTGAAGGGAACAAGGACATTTCTCTACATGATGAAACACCCTTGGCACTGAGTACTTCACTTCCCCGTCCTTCCCAGTTCCTATTGCTCTTTCTTTTGCTTATCAGACACTTTCCATCTTGGTGGCTTCTGGAAGCAGAGACTCCCTCTGAACTGCCCATTCCAGCACTCATTTTGCAGCAGAGGATCTGTGCTGGGAGCTGACATCCCCCTGTGCCTTCCTCCTGCTCTGCCAGACAGCCCCTCATTCAGTAACAGGGTTTTTGGGGGAAAAAGCATCATCCACACTTTTAGGATCACCCCTATTTCACACAACAACCCGCCTCAATCCTGCAGTCGTGGTCACAGCCTGGTTTATATGGGAAGGGGGATTTCTCTTTCCCTGCACAGTTAAAAAGGGGAAGGGGAATCCTATGACAGAGGTCAAAAAGGGGACGAGGAGCCAAGCCCTGTCAGCTGGAAGCTGCTCACTGAACACATCGGGCTGGAGTTGGAGAATGTAACTCGTGGATGTGACTAATTGCTCCCCTCCCGACTGTCTCAGGTGTGTGGCTGCTTCCAGTGGCAGCTGAGCCCCGGAATGCAGGGCTGGAAAGGGGTTCGTGCTATTCAGCAAGATATCCAGCTGAGACAGGGATAATATCAGCAAAAAATGAACACCTTTGCCCTTCCCTCCCCGACTCCTCTGGTAGCAAACATGTCCATCAGTGCCAGGTGAGCTTTTTTGGGAGACAGCAGCACACAACACCTCCCAGCTCCAGTCAGTGCATCGTGGCTTTACCCCCACCCTTTATCTTCTTAAACAATTTTTCCCATCACCACAGCCCAGTGCTGATAAAAACACCCCCTCAGCATTCCTGCCAGCAAAGTGGAGTTCTTGTCATGGCAAGTGTGGAAAGGGAATGCACGAGCTCATGAAATGTCTGTATTTCCACAATGGATATTGGACATTTCCCACAAATATTAGTAAAGACTCCACAGCTGTAATAAAAACATTCATAAATAATTCTTATATAATTATTCCAGAAAGTACCGAGCTCAGGAGGAAACCAAACACACTTGTGAGCATCAACCACTTCCCTCTTCTTTTCTTTCCCCTGTTTGTTTGACACAACAGAGGAAGAATCATCCTAAATGGGAAAACAACCCTCCTAAATGGGAGCTCTTGGGTCCTCCTGAAGCACGGCCAGATTGTGGCATCCTCTGTGGCACAGCAGAGCTTTTGTGCCGTGCTAAGAGGGTGCTTTGGCTTAACAGAGTTGCCATCTGTGACTCGCCTTTTAGCCAAAAATAGACATATATTTTAGGAAGTCTCAGCAATCCAGATATTTTTGTTTTTTGAGTCATAGGGAGAATTGTAAAACTCAGCATAGCTGCACAGCTCAAAAGGTGCCACGCTAATACACGTGCAATTACCTGGCTGGAGCTTCCAAGGGATTCATTTTCGGAGCAGTTTGGGCTCTGCAGTTCAGGGATGTGGCTCCGCCCGACCCTCTCAAGCCTTTTCTGCACTGGTGGTGCCTCATTAAATGCTGATGAACCCGAGGGCAAAGCCTTTCTCAACCAACACTGCCCATCCCAGAGCAGGAATGTTTTGCCTGCTGTAAACACACACAGCAGCCCGAGCACATCTTCACAGCAACATCCACCAGCAATAATGCTCTTCACTCACTCAAGACACCAGGTTTTGGAAAAGCAGTTTGCAAATAAGTCACCCCAAGCACAACACTCAACAAAGTTGCTGTATTTGAGCCTAAAGATTGGGGGTTTTACCCCGGAATTACAAAGAGATGGTTTGCACATGCAAGAAAACATCAGTTTTCCCAATGCCAAGGAAACTTCTGCTTTTGTCATTGTGAGATGATGAGTCAGCCCCATGTTTGCAGGCAAGCAGGGAGAAAACCCTTCTTTATCTGCACTTATAAAGGCTTTTGGGAGCTGCTCTTTCCTGCAGTGATGTGCACAAGGAATTTTGGACACCCCTGCCCCTCTGCCACCCAGGGAGAGCCCTGACTGTGCTCTGCACCCAGGCAGCTTTGGGAGCCACAGTCCAGGGCTGCCTTTACTCATCAATGCATTTGTCTCCTTCCTTCTCACTCCAGCAAGATTTGTCAATCGCTGTGAGATGGAAGGGAGGCAACAAAGAATTGTGACGTTTGTCATGTTTCCCAGAGCTGGTTATTGTCCCCAGCCCCCCGGGAAAGGGCAGCAGCTGCTGTTCCAGGGACACTATTGCTGTCACCCTCTGGAAAAAAGAAGACATTTCCATCAGGCCAGAAGACACAGCACATCCAACCATGGATTTCTGTGCCAAAGGTAGAAGCCCTGTTCCCCCAGTGACACCAGTACAGCACATCCCTGAGCACCAGCCCTGCACTGGGCTGTGCCTGTACCTGCCGGCAGGACCCTGTGCCCACCTTGGCCCTGCAGAACAATCACAGTGCCCACCTCTGCATGGATTTCTGCCTCGAGGGCTGAGAGGAGGCTCTTCCCCCTGCCCCAGCTGAGGGCCATGAGCATCCCAGCAGCCTTCCCATCCTCAGGCACTTGCTGCTGTCCAGTTTGCCCTTCAAAAGTCAAATTTGATGCCTTATGTCCTGCCCAGCACCACCTGGGCAAAGTGGAGGGGCTCTAGTGATGATTTACCCCTTCACCTTGTGAAGAGGGCAAGTCTGACCCTTTCTGTGCAAGGAGAAGGGCAGCAGGATGGTGTCTTTAACCCACTACTGCCTGTGCTCTTCAACATCTCCTCAGGAACCATCTCTGGAGTGGATTTATGTCCCAAAAAATAATCAGCTCCCCAGCCCAGAGGTCCAACACACAGCCCTGAACCTCCCAAACTCCCTGCAAGGCTTCTCGTAGCGGGTTTGTTACTTCCTGCTGGCAATTTCCAAGGTGTTGATCTAATGAGTCATTAAAGGCAAACAAGAAATAGAAAGCATTTGACTTAGCACTTCTTTCCAAAAAATACTGTAGCTGCAGAATTTTAAGTAGAGCGAACCAGAGCAATTTTAATAATATTAAGCTTAAATTGACAGCAAAAAGAGGGAATACAAAAGAGTAACAAAAACCCAAATATATATAAACCATAAGGCATTGTGAAAAGAATATGATTAAGCTTTCAAAGTTATACATTGAAAATTTAGACAGTGCTGGGAATGAGGTCTTTTTCTTCTCTGGTTGAGAAATATCCTCCCATATAATCAGATAACAAAGGCTGTAATAATTCATACAAAGGGAGTTGGTGCTTGCAGGCTTCATGGTGGCTTCCATTTACTCTCCAGTGCCCAGATCTGCAGCTCTGGGGACACACCTGTACCTTGGGGGTGAGCTCTGTGTTTCTGTGCACATGGGGCATCACACATGGCGCATCACACATGGCGCTCTGCATGTCACCTTTTCTCTGCCAAACAAAAGCTGAGCAGGGAAGCAGAGTCCTGAACACTGCAACAGGGTCCAAACCTGTGAGCCAACCTCTGTGTCTTGGCTGCTCTTCCTCAGTCTCCGGTAGAAATCACAGGTTTTACTGTAAATGTGAAAATCCCCATGTCCGTTCCCTGCGTTAATTCTTGTTGTTGCAGCAATGCAAACACCAGCCAGGCTGCAGGGCTGGCACGCACTGGGGAAACACTTCAGCTCTGGATGGAGCAGCAGAGATGATGCTGAGGGGCAGGAGTGGAGCAGCAGCTCCCAAAAGATCCCTGGGGATGGATCTGCTGCTCGGGCTCAGCTCTGCCCTCATCCCCAACATCCTCTAACTCATTCCAGAGCTGATTTTGGAGCACCAGGAAGGAAGGGGCTGTGACAAACAGCCCTGGTTTGCACAGTGAGAGATGAATAATCACACAGGGTCAGGTCCCCGAAGCTCTTTGCACCCTCTGTGCTCAGTGTTTACACTTTTGGGGTCACAGGGGTTCTCATCTCTCACCAAATGTGTCTGGAGAAGGGAAGACTGTTTGTTCTCCTCTCAGAAAGGACTGTTAGGTCAATTCATGTCTAGAAATGGAGGCTGGACTGAATTGTAGGGTCTGAAGGGTCATGAAGGTTTGGCTTTAGAGGCCCATCTCGATGTGTAATGCCATGTGCTCCTTCCCTTCTCCTGTGCTGTGTTATCCAGCAGAGCAGGGAGTGCAGGGAAGGAAGGTCTGGCACAACATCCACCTTCCACTGTGCAGAGCTGGACAGAACACACCCTGTTTCAGAGCATCACTGCATCAAAAAGGGCTTTTCAGCCTCTCATTTTAGGGCAGATCACAGCATTTCTCATGTACCAACCCCGCCTGCAGTGGCTGTTGATTCCAGCTCCCTCCCCAGTCATTAAGGGGTTCTGCAGTTTCCTTTGTGAAATGCTGTATTGATCACAGCACATAATTACTGGTTAATAAAGGCATTCCTGATCAATTGCTGCCACCATGAAAATTCCTGCAGTGGCTTTGTCACTTCTCTGTTGGTGAGGTTTGCAATGTTTGGTAAATTGTCACTTCTTGTTTGAAAGCTGAAGAGCTTTGCAGTTGTTTGGTTTGGTTAATTGTGTTCTTTTTTTTTAAAGAATGATGGAGGAAGAAGAAAGTCAGAGTGAGTCTGTAGTGATAACTTCACACAAACCACAATCAGACATTAAATCAGAATCCAGCTCTGTTAAGCTGGTGGTTCGTGAGAGGGAAAAGCAAGGCAGGGACAGCGGGTTTCTCCCACCAGCTCTTGGCACTTTGTGTCCTCAGCTTTGGGAAGTCACCAGAACTCAGGTAGGGGCCCCAGGGTGTGGGACCACAAACCTGTCCCCTCCTCCTTAAAAGTGTCACCCTGTCCCTTGGTCCACATGGGACACTTTTGGGTGACACTGCACTGAGAGATTGCAGAACACAGAGAGAAACTGAGATTTGCCAATGGTGAATAATTAAGGATGTGATTCCTACAGTGCTGGTTTTTCACTGTCACATAAACAATAACAGCAACAATGATAATAATAATAATAGCATGATATTGCCAGATACCAGGGGGATTAAACATCAAATTAATATTTAGCAAGGTTAGGATTAAGCAGAAATAACAGCTTTATGATTAGAGCCTGAAACTGCTGCTAATAATGACTGATTATACTCCTGCAGAGGAAGAATTACAAGTACTTAAGGACAAATAACCTTCCCTAAATTGTTGGCAGCTTAAAGCAGAGAAGAACCAAGAAGACCCATAAATTGTCTGTGTAATGGGGCTGTTTCGTGGACAGAGCAGAGGTGAGTGAGGATGTGAGAGTGGTTTCCAGCAGATAAAACAACAATTGCTTGTCTCCGTGTTCACAGCTACCAAAGCTTTGGTGAGAAGTGAAACTTCTGAGCGAAAAAAGGATAATAAAAACCTTCTCAAGGAACGAGGCAGCTCTGCTCTCTGCACTGGAGCCCCTGTAGCAGGAACCTTGTTTATTTGAAATTATTTTCAGTGTAACTTGGCAGTGCCTTGCCTGTCTGCCAGTTTCCAGCTCATTAGGTCTGTCTTTATGAAGCTCGTCACCTCCTCTGGGCTCCACTCAAAGGGCTGGTTTACTCCGTGTGTGTTTTCTCCCCATCACTTGGCAACACGGCACAGGCAGCAAATTTGTCCTGCTGTGTAAAGATGGGAGTGAAAGAGAGACAGTCCCGGGGGGATCCCCACTGGTCACTCGATGGGAGGTGAGAGACTCCTGAAAAATCACAGCTGGGAATGGGAAGGGATCAGATTTTGGGCTGGGAGCAGCGACCAGCAAAGAGAGATTTAGTGGGGAAGATCCTGTGATGGGATACAGAAGAGACCAATTCTCCCCCAGCCAATGTTTTTTGGTTTATATGATGGGAAAACATTGTTTATTCCTAATTACTGCTGCACGCACGTCCATCCCTTCTTGGCTCATCCTTTCCTTGACTGTCTCAGAACATCTCTGTTGGGAGGATCTACCAAAACAAGGCTCTTTCTTGACAAGAAATTCCCTGCAGTTACACTTGCCTACATCTTACTGTCTGGTTACTGCTTCCATACCACCTGTAGCAGGTAGACCCATTCAATAAGGCAGGAAGCCTGGAATTCTCTTAATCAGAAATACATTGCAGATTCCCACAGTAATCCTGCACTTACAGGAGTGTCATATGCAAATCCACCTGCTGAAAGCACACCTGGGCCACTGGGTGTGGGGATCCAAGCACAGGTACTCAGACTCCTCACAGGAAAGAAACCAAATGGGATCCCAATTGCAACGTCTCTGTGTGTAAGTTTGAAATTCGTGGCTGTGTTAATGCAGCAAACGTGACTTTGTGTGCATTAGGAACTCACAGCTCCCCCAAAGGCACACTCCAGCAGCAGAACACGGTTAGGGGAGGTGTTTCCATCAGATCTTCCTCACTGGAGATATTCCAGAACCATCTGGACACAATCCTGTGCCACGTGCTCTGGGATGACCCTGTTTGAACCCACTGTGGTCCCTTCCAACCTGACCCATCCTGTGATTCTGTATGCTGCTGGAATAATCCTTGCTCAACACCTTATAAACAGTCTTTGCTGTGCAATCATTACAGAAAACTAAGCCCTTGATGTTCATGTATATGTGTATTTGCAGGAGATGATGAGGGAGAAGTCATGAAGATTTAAAAATACTTAAGAAAAGAGAAATTCCATGGAATTATGGCACCTCAACACGTTTGGTACAGAAAAATCAGAGAAATCTGATGTGTGTGCCACATCCTCCCCATTTCCCTTGCCACATAACCTTCATTATGAAAGTTTCTTCCTATATACTCTATGTACTTCCCAAACACTGGCTCCTATGGGTGAGGGTCCAGAGGGTCAGGCTGGCAGCTGGATTTGACTTTTCCTCCTTTTCCTGCTGCATCTCCATTCACTTCCTCTTTGTTGGGAAGAATTTCAGATAAACTCCACTTGCCATCTGAAAGTCTGAAGTTTTTTGTTCCCTGTAATTACTCCAAATCTCCACGAAAGCCTTAGGCAGCTCTCAGCCTGCCTTTCTCCTGCCAGCTGGAGTCTCTGCCTTTTCCTCAGGGATGGAGGCTCCTTGGGAATTCCAGGAGGGTGGCAAAGCTCTGCAATGAAGGTGATGGAGAGATGAGCAAATGAACAAAGGTGGCAGGAGGGATTCACAGAGGGCATAATGCTACCAGGAACGAGTTCAGGGTGGCCTAATTTAATTAAATATGTGGGAAATCCTTTTCCCAGGACCAGTTTCATGCACTCCCCAGTGCAGGGTGTTTTAGGGGTTGTGTGAGGGATGGGGGCATACAGGCAGTGTATATTTGCAGTCACCAGGCTGGGCTAGCCCAGCTGGCCTGTGCCCCCTCCAGTGTGAAAATAAATGTTTAAAATAAGCCTTTGGCATCACTGAAGCAGATACACAGCCCACAGGATTCCCGGCAATTCACAGGAGATGAAAACAGTCAATTTAAAGGAAGTGTCCTTTAAGAGCTCCAGCCCCAGGCAGGAGACACAGCTCAGGCAGGAATTTTGTCACAAGCTGATGACTAATTGATTGTGTTGCAGATTAATAAGGCAGGGGAAGCTGATGGTAACTCCTCAGTGCCCCTCCATCTGTCTCCAGGCAAGCACCACTAAGATATTTTGTGTGATGCATCAGGCTCTAAAATCGAGATAAGAACAATGAAAAGCAGAAAGAAATCCACACCAGCTTTCTAAGCAGGGCCTGTGGCCAAATGGGGGCATTTAAGGCTTCTGGTTTCATGTTGCACTGGCTGAAGATCTCGTTTTTGGAAATCACTCTCTGCACACGGTAGTGATGCTCCTGGCTCTGCTGTTTGGTGTCCCAGCTGGGCATCCATCAGGACAAGCCTTGCTCAAAGGATTTGTAGAACTCTATTAACCTGCAAAAAGAACTTCTGATCAACAGCCTGGAAGGCAAGAGCTGGATGGAATTGTGGTATCAAGGCAATAAGAGAAGCTTGATGTCAGTCTGCAAGACCGAGGAGAAGGAAAGTCTGTTTCCTCCTTTGCTGGTCACTCCCTGGTCTGGGATTTTACAGCTTTCCTGCAAGTCTGTGCAAGCACATCTCATTTCATCGGTTCCTCGCTAACTTTGATGGATTTATTGCACCCAAGGCAGTCTGGCCATGGAGTTTGGCTCCTCTGTCTCCAGCTGGCTGCTGCCTCGTGGAGAACTGGACCCTTCAGACCTGTTCCCATCTCCCAGCCCTCCCACCGAGCCATTCCTGACCCCCTGCCCCATCCCACTTTTAGCTGAGCCCCTTTTTCTTGTCTTGGCCCTGTCTGGGGTAAGTGATGGCAGATGAGCTGAGCATGGGGAGGGCTGTAATTGATGGGCTCTGCCTGCAAGCCTGTTTACTACAATATCATAATTAACCTGACACACGAGCAGACTGTGGCAGCTGGAGCCGTGATTCACGGCCAGCACGAGGCCTCCAGGAGCACAGAAGCAGGGCCTTGTGCCTCTTCCCACTTAGCTAATCAGATGAAAATAGAAGAAGTTAAGTCTTCAATTAATCTCCCCCTTCCCCCCGAGGCTCGCTGAACAGATCCACAGCAATCTGCTAGGAGCCAACAAGGAGAGGGAAGCAAGCTGGGAAGGAGCAGCTCAGATATTTTGCCCAAACATCAACAATAATCCAAAAAGAGAGAAGTCCAGGTTGTGCCTAAAAAGTTAATTTCCAGGTGCTCACTGTAACATTAGTAACTACTGAGAACTATTTCCTAAGGATAAAGTTCAGCAGCATCTCTGGCTTGTTCATATATGACCTCCAAATTGATTTTTGTATTAAAACTTGGCCAGACCAAGCCCAGGGAAGAAGGAAGGATGGTCAGTGGTGCCTGAGAGAGCACCAAGCACCAAGTGATGCCCAGAGAGGGGCAGAAAGGTTGGCAAAGAGACAAAACACCAGCGTGGGTGTAAAAATGGGGCTGTGCCACCCTCACCTAAACCCATGGAAGTGTCAAAAATATCTCCTTTACCTCTAGATGGCTTCACAGCTCAGGGCACTTAGCTGGGTTTAGGCAGGGACACAATAATAGGTTTATTCTTAGAAAATCAATCAGAGGACAGTTGGTTTGCGTCGCTGGTTGGTCGCCAAAGGCAATGAAAAGGGAGTTATAGGAAATACAGAATCAGCTCCATCATCCGGATTAATGAAGTTACACAACCATGGATGGCTTTCCCAGGCCTTGTTTTCCATAGGGATGGGACGGTGCTGCCACAGTCCACGGGGAATTAGGGCAGTGGAATTACTCTGAGTGAACAAGGCTCGCAGTGTCTCCCATCACAGATTTCCTTTCTTTGATCTTTGTGGAGAAGGAGGATTAATTCTGCTAGACATGGTCCAGAGCAAAAGCCCTTCTTCTCCCTTCCTGGAGGTGCATCCAACCAGGCCCTGTATGAAGACAACTCCCTGACCCCTGGAAAGTGCCCTGCTCCCCTGGCAATTTGCTTTTGGTATTTGTACAAGTTTTGGCCGACTTCACCAAAACCAGGGAATGATTCTTTCCTTTAATATGAATCTTCCCAAGCTAAAAAATGAAATTACCTCCCTCCACAAGCCTCAAAGCTGAGCTCTGCCACGGCTGCTGTTTCACTGCCTTGTACATTTAAAGGCTCTTTGATTTATTTACTCATTCAAGGCAGTGGCTGAGCCCTGTTCAAGGCTTCCCAGGTGTGACCTGCGCAGTTGAGGAGAGCTCCTGCCTTTTTACCTGATTAAGCACAGTCCCCATGTAAGTGAAAGGAGTCCCTGGTGTTGAGCTTCATCTGCCCTTCCCATTCTGCCCACAAGTCTCTTCTAATTTGATTTTAGGAAAGAGAGACCAAGGCAAAGCCATTTTGAGCCAATGAGCTGTATCCCAGAGATCACCTTCCCCTCACTCCTGCCACACTCAGCGGTGCTGAACTCCACCCAGAGAACTTTAATCAATTCCTTCTGTCGTTCTGAATTTTCTTTCCAGCACCTGCCATGCCAAGCAAGAGGAAGGACAGTCCTTGTGCTTTTGAGCTGGAAATGAAAAGGACCCTCCGTGAACAGCTTGGCTGCTCTCGGCAATCCTTTCCCTCCCAAAAGGCAGCATCCACATGCAGCTGGGTGAAGAGTTCTCCCTCCTGCCTACACACCCAGGTAACCGTGGGCTGGCAATTAAAGTCCGGATTTTCAACTCCAAATGAGTTTGCCTTTGATTGCCGTGCGTCAGTCGCAGAGCGGATCATGTATATGCATGACTCTGCCTCCAGAGCATCCCAGAGCAGAGGGAGCACAGCCCCTGGGGATCCAGACACAGCTCCTCAGTCCTGGGCACCATCCTGATGGTCCTTTCTTTGCAGTTCTGTGTTCTCTACATTACCTTCTTTCTGGCTCTTTTCACCAAAGCCCCCTGGCTGGAGACTGTGGGATCAATGGAAAGGACAAAGGTTCTGCTTTCCTCCACACTACATCACTTTTATGCTCCATTTAAAGGGAAATATTTCTGAAAGTGGTCACCAAGAGGTGTTTACAAAGCCAAGCTCAGCAGACATGAACATTTCCTTTTGATTAGAAACGTGATAATACAGAAGTAAGTTCAATTGCTTAACACTGGGTTCCCTTACCAAGTGGATTTGCTTTCATAGGCTACTGAAGCAACTGCTTGTGGAAACCAGGCCCTGGAGTGATCACAATGGTGCCTTTTATTGTTATTTCTATAGTTGGCTTCATTTCTTTATGGGCACCTTAGCTCTTTTTTCATGGAGGTGTTTATACCAAGAGCTGGATGTGCCAGTTAAGCCATTTGCCACACTCAGCCCTCACAGGGGTGGACAGAGCCTTGCACTGGTATTTTTATTCTGCTGTTCATGAAACCAACCTGGGGGAGCCCATCTGTACATTAAAATAACATTCAATGACCACAGAGCATGAGGAGGACACAGAAGACAGGATGGAGCCCTGGGTGACATCTCTGGATTTCTGCAGTGTGCCTTTCGAGACTGGCATAAAACAAACCAGAGCACAAGGTAAAGCCTTGTCATGACACAAACTGCTTTGCAGATTCATCCAGGGGGAAAAAAAAAAAAAGGAAACAAACTCCCAGATGAGCAAACCATGAAACAGCTGAAAATAAAAGCAATTCAATTGGTGTGAGGCTTTCTAACAAGAGCTGGGCAGTGTCACAGGCTGAGCTGTACCTAATTCACTGCTTTGGAAGGGCTGGAAATGGAATATTCTCATTGCCATGGTCAAGTGGCTGAAAATCCCTCTGCCTCAAGAGCTCTCCCCAGATAGAATAACACCCTGTGAGGCTCATTAGCAGTTCTCAGAGATCCTTTACTTCATACAACTCTTAATTGTCAAAACATTTCTGAGCCAGGACAGTCAATAGTGGCTCCCACTGGCAGGTTTAACTCTGGTCTTGGTACAGCAAAAGCATTTGCCCCTTGGGAAAGATTTCTGAGCATGAATATCACCCCATAACAAATACTAGTGCTGATTTTCACTCTGTGAAGTATTTCTTTTGCTTGCACATCAGTAGTGCTGAGCAGGTGCTCATCACTCAAGCAACGTCCAGCAGAAAGTCCAGATATTTTTGAGGGCCAGAGGAATAAAACACATGTTTTTAGCTGCAGGCTTGAATCCTAATCCTTATTCTTCCAAGATCCACAGAGCTCATGATAAGGAGATATCATCCTTTATCCTCCAAACCCAGGAAAAGAGTTATTACTGGTGAGGTTTCTGAACTGTCTGGCAATGCCTGAAGAGATTTAGGGAAGTTTTATTATGTTATGACACAGAGAAACCTCTGTGTGAGCACAGCACAATGTGAATCAGTGGACTGAGAGGCAGAATGGGCAGTCCCAGAAAGTCCTCGAAAAATTTCCCGTGCCTTATTTTAATAACACACAAAAAAGTTATAATTTCTGTCATTTGAATTTCAAATCCAACAGAAAGATCAACCTGATGCTTCTATTTTAAAATGCAATTCTTTCTTCTCTTTTCTTTTCAACTCCTTTGCAGAACCAAACATCATGTTTCATCTCCAAGCAGTGAGATTAAAAAAAGCCAAAACAATTAGTGGGGAGCTGATGAAGGTGACAGGGTCATAATTAGTGCTGTTCCTCTCCAGCATGTGTTTATCATGCTAACAGAACAAGTCACTCACAGGGTTAGAGTCATGAGCTGCAGGAGCACACACGGATTGTGCAGCTCTAGCACTGCTGGGGCTGCTCTGCAGGGAGGAGAAGCACAAATGGAATATTTTAAAGGTGGGACATCCTGTTATGTCAATAAGCCAACATGAATTGGCTACTGGAAGGGGCTCTGCTGTGCCTTACACTGTGTAGCCTCTCTCTGGCATTTTGAGCGTGGTCTGTGCTGGGACAGGAGCAGTCCTGGTGCCAATTCCAGGATATTTCAGGAGCAAATGGGTTTGTGTCACCGCACCAGAGGCACTTGTGCTCAGCAGCATCTGGCACCTGCACGGTGAGCACAGGGGGCAGGGGATGCTGGAGGCAAATCCTCCAGGAGCCCCAAAGCAGCCCCTTTGGTGTGCAGAAGTCACACAAACTAATATCAGAGTCAAGAGCTGGGCTTGGAGCAGCCTGAGCTGTGCCCAGGATCACCCAGAGACCCAGCCAGGCTGGAGGCTGCTCCTCCTGCCTCCCTGGGCACGGTCCTGAAGCCTCTTGGACAGTGTTTTCTGTCCAGAAGGATCCTCCCCAGCCCACGGAGGGGAAACTCTCCCAAATCCAGCTGCTGGAACAGCTCAGCTGGCTTTTGCACGTTCACCAAAGGACCAGAAAATGGGTCTTGGGGAGCTGCTGGTGGAAATCTGTTTAATTAGACACCTTTAAAGGACTCTTGGTAAACACCTCCTCTTCACCCTCCCCATCAAGGATGGTTCAGCTACTGGGTGCTCCTTGTAGCCTTTGCAAGGACTTGATTAATCTGCCTAAAACTCTTTCGTCTTCCTGTATGCACAGCTGAAAGCGAGCAGCAATTACCCAGGGAGGACGTCCCTGTGAGAATCCCTGGCTAATTAGGTCTTAAGTGATTAGTTCCCTTCCCATCCTGCCCTAAATCTCTGTATTTTTCCCTGGTGCTGGAAAGTCAACTGGAGAAAAAGAAACAATCAGCAACTCTTATTTGACTATATGCAAACACACGTCCAGGAGGAGCAGAGCAAGTGGGAAATGGGAACTGTGGAAAATGTGGAATGAGCATTACACAGAATGTCCACATTTCTTGCTCTGAAATACGATGAAAAACTTGGGTGATTTTGAAAGAATAGGAACCTCTCTGCCTCAAGATACACCAGTCCTGCACTGGCAGGCCAAGGAAAAGCTTTCCCTGGTTTAATAATCCTGCAATTCAGTGCCATATTCCACTGATAAACCCAAGAAAGTCACTCACTGAACAGCATTTCCATGGCTCACTCCTTGCTTTCACTGGGGTTTGGCACGTGTCTGCAGAAAAACACCCTGAGCCACCAGTAATGGCTTTAAATCATCTGAACTACATCTGCCCAGCTGCAGGATGGCTCCCCAGTTCGGCAATTATAATTAAACTAGTTCCATTACTCCTTTAACAAGCTGGTATTTTCTCACTGATGGCCTGCTCAGTATGCTGAGAGAGGTGGGCAGCTGCAGGGTTAATAAAAGCCCTGGTCTAGAGCCCTAATCTGCGAGGAAAGTGCCTAATTAAGCTCATTGACACCTGCTACCAATATTCATGGAGCCTGTTATTTGCATTGCTTAACGTTATTGAGATTTCTTTCTATAATATGTGGGCAAATCTTAATGCAAGGGACACCTGGAAAGTGGGACGAGGGCATCTCATCTCCCAGCAAATAACAGCAACACTGGAGCAATTTTCCCTCCTCTCTGACACTTCCCCAGCTGTTTCCATAGCATTTCCCTGCCTCACAGCCTGCCTGGCATCTGTTTACAGCAGGAACAAAGGATCCTCCTCCTTCCTCCCTCAGTGCAGGACCAGAGGCACAAAGTGACAGGGCAGAGGACACAGAAACAAGCACAGATACCAAACCAAGTCGTGGCTTGGCAGAGGCTCCTTCCACAGGACAGGCTGATGTCCCAGTGCAGCTCCATCAGGAAAGGGGTGGGAGCCCCTTTTCCACGAGCCCAACCGAGCCAGGACAATATTCACACTGGCCCTTTCCTTATCTTTCAGTTCCTCTTTCTCGCCTTCCAAAGTAACTTCAAAAATCCTCTATTAATGCCAAAAATGTGTAACAATACCTGAGTATTTTGGGGTGCAGAGGAGAGACCATCTTGGACTGACCTCGTCCTCCAGAAAAGCTGGAATCTGCTGATTCCATGGACTTGTAGGGCACATCCAGATTCTGGGTGGGGAGTCACATCTGGAAGGACTCTTTGCACACCCATGTTTTGGTATTCCAGGTCTGCTCAAATCCTGGCCAGGAACAGGCACTGAGGAACCTGCTGGCTCTGCTGCCAGTGGACTCCCATGTTTGCCAGAGTTTGTTTTATTCTCTTTACCTGCCTTCCCACAAAAATACCCCCCAGCCTCCTGGATTGGGAATGCTTTTAGAGATCCCATTGAAATTGCTATAGACTCATTTGCTCACTGGTTTCAGAATCAATAGCAGTGTCTGACAGCCAGGATGGGCACGGGATGACAGGGCAGAGAAGCAGAGCAGGGACAGAAGAAAGCAGAGGAAGGGGGTTTGGTAGTGGAAGTGAACTGGACAGACAGGGAAAATGCTTGGATATATCCTGGGTGCTGTAAAAGAACCTCCTGCTTCCCTTATCCCAGGTAAGAGCTGTGCCAAATGCCTGTGCTGCTCCCACAGCTTTGCAGGCAGCTCCTAAAGACAGAGCTTTCTTGTCTGTTGGTTCAATAAACAGCAGCCTGTTATCATATTTATTTGCTGATTGAATCCAAATTACATGTGAGATGCTCGCTGCAGAATGGCTCTGTGGAATTAGCAGTTCAATCCCGCTCTTTTTTAATAAGGATTCTGATTGCAGCAGTGATACATCCTGCAGGCTCAATGGTTAAGCCTGAAATGAATTCAAAATAAAAGGGAAAAAAAGAATTTGGAGATAATCTCCAAGTGCCAATTTGCCTTTTAAACCTGATTTACCAACTCCTGAAACATTTGCTGGTAACGGAGGGGGGGGGAGGAATTAGTAAATAGAGATGGTTGGAACATTCTTGAAAAGATGGTTTTCTCCTCAATAAGCTGGGTTTAACAGTTTACCTGGGAGTTTCAACAAAACTTGGAGAAAAGCCTGGTCTCTGGGCTGTTGGCCTCAAATGCAGGAGACCCAAAGTCAATTCCTGTCTCTCAGGCAAAATCCTGCTCATCAGGAATGCAGCCCTGACCTTTGCTGCTGTTATTGAAGAGGGATGAGCCCCTCCTGAGGGAGGGCAGCCTGGGCTCATCACAGCAGGTGAGCTCTCTGCAAACAGAGGTGAGTCTCCTCCTGAACTTTGCCCAGATTCCCAGAGGAGACACAAATGTGTGTGTCAGGGCTGAGCATCCGAGCCCTGTAACCCCTTCAGGGATGCCCTGGGAAGAGGCAAAGGCTGCAGCTCCAACCCCATCCCTCATCCAAAGGCTGCTTGTTGTGAGGAGACTTCCTTGGAACAGTCACACCAGCACCTCGTCGTGTTTCCTGCCACTCTGGGAAGAATTGAAGGGAAAAGCTTCCAAGAGCCCTGTCACTTTGAGGTGAGATGAGAGACTTTTGGGCTCAGTGTCCAGGGGCTGAATGTAAATCCCCAGCCACATTCCTTCTGTGCTCACAGAGCTCCAGGACAAGGTCTGTGCAGACCTGGAGCAGCTTCACAAGAGAAGCCAAAGCCCAGGCTAAGCTGGACTTAGGACCAGCTTTTCTTCCACTAACAAAGGTCCTTCCAGAGTGGATTCAGGCACTTTTCTCTCCTCAAGGATGAAACAGCCCAGGTGGGAAAAAAAAGGCAGGGGTTGTGGATCCCTGCTTTGAATTTCCCTCCCTCAGAGCAGCTCCAGACCCTGAGCACAGACACTGGGCATTTCCCAGCCTGCACTAGCACACCAAAATGCTCTTACCATGGATAAGAGCTGTCCCAATCCTAAGGAAAGGCACTAACAATAGAAAATGAAATGCCAAGTTCACGTTCCCATGTGTGACAATTCAAAGATATAATTTCTGTGACAGTTTTTCTCCCTAATTAGAAGCATAATTAAAAATTACAGTTGAAAAAAAAGTAGTTTGCTTTTTTCCCCCCTTTTAAAGGAACAAACTCCTTGGAGGATCAGTCTAAAAGCCAAATTGCAGGAGAAAAACCACACTGGTGAGTCTTTTGGAAACAGATTGAGCTGAACACTTGGAAATGCATCGATTACTTTGCCTCCTCCTCCAGTTTGGGTAGAAAAACAGTGCTCTGTTTCAATCCCTACCATTGCTTGCCTTTTTTCCCTCTCTCTCCAGTTTATTACCCAAAATTGCCCAGGTCACAAGGTGATTCTCTCTCAGAGCACAACCTTGATTAGACACTCAGAACCAAAATATGAGGCACAAACGTGCAGGGAATGAGACAATTTCTGCTGCTCCTTCCCAGCCTTGTAGGATCAGGACACTAAATCTGGCCAGGCTGGTGTCTGTGCTAAATACGGGGGGGTCCTGGGAAGAGATACCTGAAATAGCACTGAAATAAAAAGTGTGCAGTGCAGCTAAAAATCCACACTCTAGGAATCTGAGTTTCCATATGTGATTTTCCTTCCCCATCCTGCATAAAAATGAGAAAGATGAAATATCCCTGAATGAGTTTGAAAAGAATTACAGCTCAGTTGGTGATAGCTAAGAATTTCTGAGGATTGCTGCTTCATGTGTGATGGTCCTGCCAACAAACATGTGAACCAAGAATGGAAAACTCAGATTTCAGGCAAAAACCCCACATGAACGCTCACCCTTTCATGGGAACAGCCCAATTTCTGTGATGACAAGCAGAGATTCAGAACACTCAGCTAATTACATGGTGCTGGTAATTATTGGTATAAAACTGACGTTGAAGGCAGATGCAAAGTGCTGGTGTCACTTTTTAGGCACAGAGTTACAAGGCTCAGAAATGTCAAGGAAAATTTCATTTTGATATACAATTCCAAGCTTTTCACATGTATGGTTTTTAATCTAATGACAAGCTGGAATCCTGCACTTAGGGAAAAAACTTTCCTTAATCAATTGTATCAGGTTTTTTGGGTCCTGTTTTTATAACCAGATTTACCCCTCTAAAAAGTTTCAAGGGAGATTTTTTTAAATTCTTTGATATAAAAAAAGAAACAATCCTATGGGGTGGAGCAGTCCTTTGATCATTTGAGGGCAGCTGCCCCAGCTGGGTCCCCTCCAAACTTCTTGAGCATCCCAAACTTATTGCCAGGGTAGGCTGAGGAGCAGAGAAGACCTAGAGCAGTGTAAGCCCTGCCCTGGAATAACCAGGGGAGGTTTTACCTTTCAACACTGCCCTGAGCACAAAACCAAACCCCAGACAAGCCACTGCCCTAGAAAAACAGGCACAGCCACTAGAAGTGACCAAGGCCAGGTTGGACAGGGCTCTGAGCACCCTGGACTAGTGGAAGGTGTCCCTGCCCAAGGCAGGGGCTTGGAATGAGATGATCTGTAAGGTCCCTTCCAACTAAACCATCCTGTGATTTCACAGTTTTATGAAATCCCACCTCTCCCAGTACCTGTTCAGGTGGGTCAGGGCTGCCTCTGAATGGGCCTTCAGCAGGCTGACACAAAACCCCCTCTCTATATTAATGTAAATTACACTTAATTACTAGAAGACAGTAAACTTTTGCTATAGGCAAATAGATACTGAGACTGGCTGACACGTGAGCTGTAAAATCCAAGGGATGCTGCCACACACGCCAGGGCCATCTGCTGATAGCAAGCCCTGCTCCAAAGACTTGGATGCCTTGATTATGTAAATCAGGGCGATTATTCCAGCCTCAAGACTGCAGCAAGATAATTACCAAACAATAAATCACCCCAACCCAAGCGACTGCGAATGAATTTTGAGCTTTATCGCCATAATTGCAATTGCATCGCTGTTATTAACTGAGCAGGATGGAGGACATCAGGCCCCAGAGATACTTCCCTCCAGGTTGTGATTTAAATTAGAATTGTTTGGCATTACTCAGCCTGCTGGGAGGCTGCAAAGGGCCTTTGTTTTCGGTAATATGACTGGGTTTCTCTATAAGTGTGGTTTTCACTTGCCCTTTCGTCTGGTTTTTGGCTGATTCATTCTAAAGGACTGAAGCAAAGCATATGGAGTGAATTTCAGCCTTTCTACTGGTGTCAGTAAACTCACAATGGAGCCCTAAGCCTAATTTTGTTCAAATTATCACAACTGGAGCTGAAAACCTTTTTCAGTGTCTCACCTCAAAGTGGTTTGGTTCTCACCCTTGCCTGGCTGTTCTCTAAGTTCCTGAGCACGGCTGACCAGGCATATAAGAGGAAGTAAACTCAGCTGAAATCTTACCACAAAGAGCTAGAGAAAGTCTCCAAGCAGGTTTTATTCTAAAGGCCAAAGCAGTCTCTTTTTTGGCTGTGTTTCCTTTGGAACAGCCACATCCCAAGTAAGAAGAAGCCAGGCCTGGAATTCCCTCCAGCTGTGCTGCAGCAGGAATTCTCCCTTTCCCTTGTCTCACAGGTGCCTGTGGTATTTCAACGAGTGAGAGGATGTTTCTTCCCAGGTTAATTTATATGAAAACATAATCAGTTATAGGGATTCAGGACAGACATATGTTGCGGGTTTAGGGGATAAAGGATGAGATCTGATATAAATACATTTATAAAGGAGGGAAATGGCTGATGGTTTGGGAAATTTAGAGATATTGAAAGAAGTATTTGACGTCTATATTAACTCAAAGCCCTAAATGGGCTGGGCTTGTTTACATTGCTGCAGTCTTATTACAGGGTGAATTTTACCAGCTGTCTTGCTGAACAGTCATTTAGCCTTAAACTATAGTTAAAACTGTCATGGTTTTAAGCAAATTATATTGCGTAAAGTAATTATTTCCCTAACTGCAAAGAGGATCCAGGTAGCTTGTGAATCTCATTTCTGAAAAAGAGCTCACAAAGCGCCCTCCGTGTGAGAGTCGTGGATTTGGAAGGATTTTGTGCTCCAGAAGGGGCCAAGGAAGCCTGAGGAGAGAGCTGGGTAGGAAGCAGCCAGGAAGGGAAGAGATTCCTGCTAAACCAGGCTGTTCATTTAACAGATCCACCACTCGATTCCGAAACATCCAGGCAGAACTTGGTTGCTTCTCGAAGCGCTCCTGCCCCAATAAACCTTAATCCTGATGATTAATACACACTTTATACTCACTGTGCCCGAGGGAAGTGGCTAAAGAGGCGTTCTGGGCATATAAACTACAGCAATCAGGGCCTAGTCAAGGAAAGGGAGGACGAAACTCATGTTTGATTTAGGAGAGTTCTTGGAGAACCCCCAAAAACGCTCCTTTGCAGCCGATCCTGGCTCTGTGCAACAGGCAGTTCCCAGTGGGGTTTGCTGAGGCTGCTGAGGGGGCTGAAAACTTTAATCTCTTCCAAGCTTTGCCTCCCAGCCTGTCAGAACCAGAGTGTGGCCTGGGGGTGTCCATCCCTGGGGCTTTCAGTGGTACAGAACAACAGCAGCTTTTCTGCCTCATTGAGAAGACGCCTTTGCAGGGGTTCTCCTCCTCCCCAGCTCCAGAGCTGCTCCCCTTCTCCCACTCCCAGCTGGGTGTTTCGCTTCTTTCCCACGCTGGGTGATGTGTGTGTGGCGCCAAGCTGGGCCCATCTGTTCTCCTTCAATCTGCTCTTCTCCATTTCACGGGGAAATGAAGGATCCCAACCCAGAGCCCTGCTCTGCAGACGAGGGTTCCTTGAGGACAGTCCCCTCCTGGGGCTGAATCTGGTGCTGGGTGTGTAGCCAGTCTAGTGGCAATTTGACATTAATGACCATCAAACACCCATTCCAGCTGCAGAATGGAATTTGCATCGTATTTGTGGGCCTCATTCAAAGCGTGTGCTGCCCCCAAATGCAGCAATTAAGCCACCCATCCACAAGGGCTGATGCACAATGGCAAAGCACCATTGACCGTCCACTGAGCAGCCACTCCAGCAGCCCAGAATGAGCCTAAATTAGGGATTGGGAGGGCTATTAAAAACGGCTATTTATTTTTTCCTCACCACAAAGCCAGGCAGGTTATTTAATGCAGATACTGCTGAAATCATGATGTGACAGAGGCACAACAGAGCAAAATTCCCAGAGAGTTCTGGACCCGAAAAATGGCAGAAGTCAGCTTTGGATTTGGTATACGACTGTGGGACGTGACAGGCTTGTCTTTGATCATATATCAAAGTGTTGTCAGTCTCCCCCTCTGCCTCGGGGAAGAAAAATTGCAGCTGAAGCATTGATTGGTAGCAGAGGCTCCATCACAGATCCCTCACCACGAGCCACACGAAAGCTGTGGTGACTCTGCTTTGTAGCCGTGTCCCTCCCAAACATTCCCACTCCATGTGAGCCAGAAGCACCATGGAGTCAGTGGGGGGCTGTTGCATCACGAGCAATCACAATTAACTCTAATTACACGTCTTCACTGACTGCCAAGCTTTGGAAAAATAACAAGGAGGTGAAAAAAAAAAAAATCTCAGAAAAGGCAGAAAAGAGGCTCTTGCAATCCAGGTGAATTTTTCCAAGCTGATTGCCAACACTCAAGGTTCCCAAGGGCCTTTGTTAGCAGAGAAAAAGCACCAGACAAAGAGATGGAGCGAACAAGAAGACTCATCTCCTTCCATCTTTTAAAATAACCTACATAGCACTCAAAATTTGAGACATTTAGATATGTGGGGGCCATCACAGTTTTACATTTCTCTGCTTCCCTGGTAAGAATCACATGTGACAGAGCTCTGACAACACCTGACCAAGTCCATCACCACTGGCAGAGTTAGGGCCTGGATTTTCTTCAGGTTAATCAGAATTCATAAACTGCACCAGGTGCTTTTAAATCATCCTGCTCTTGTCCTTATCTGTCATGCAAAATATTGCATTCAGGGACACGAGCAGCCAGCACAAAAGGCACCAGCTGCTGGTGAGGAACAATGGCCCTGCCGTGGAATCCTGGCCCCCTTCAGCAGCAGGGCTTTTATAGTTGTCTACAAGAAGGAAATTAACTGAGTATTTTAGTTTCCAGAAAGCCACTCGGAGAATTAAGTGTTACTCTGCAACCCCGAGAGCGCCAGTGTGGATATTTCAACCCTTTATTCACTGACAAATTGTTACTGACACTCTGCTTCAAGCCTGCATTTGCTCTCCAGAGAACTCAGCCAGTGTTTTTATAAACACATCCACAGCAAATTTTGGTTTAGTTGATATGCACTGATAGCATTTCCCCAGCCAGGGATCCTGTGGGAATTGCACAGACCCCTTGAGAGGATAAAAGCAACAATAAGAAACAGTAAGAAATCAGATGCTGATTAATATGTAAACTCCAAGTTCATGTTAATCCAAAACTTTGTCCTAACTTTAGGCTAAGACAGAGAAAATGTAAAAATGTACCCAGTGCCCCCACAATAAATCAGTGGCAGAGGCAGATCAGGAACCTTTGTCCAATCCTCTCTAATATTAGAACTTTCTGGTGCATGGCTTTTGGGAAAAGTATGTTGAGCCCACTATTGACTCCTCTATTGACACTATTGATTCAAGGGAGAAACCAGCATTTCCCTGGCCCATCTTTGGAAAGACACAAGAAGATGAGAATTCATTTCCTTCCCAGAGATATCAATATCCATCTTGCCTTCTGAAGCAATTTCATGCCAAAGACTATTGATTTCTTAAACTTGAAATGAACAGATTCAGTCATTTCCAGTGTTGCGTGACCAGGTTGGATCTGAGCTCAAACACCTCAAAACCTCTTTGGGCTCCCAGGGATGGGGTGGAACATGAGGTGCTCCATGGGGGGACAGCAAGGGGGGGACACTCTGGGGACCTCCCTGGCAGCTCTCAGGGACCCAAAAGTGGCAGTTTTCTTCCCTGTAGGGATATAATTCACTGGAATTCATAGCACTGAAAGGACAATACCCTCAGGTCCCTCAGCCCCCCATTTCTACACCTGATGACTGACTGAGTATTAAGAGCATATTTGGTAGGACTCTTCCTGCTGGGCTGTGCCTCTGTGAGCCTGCTGGAAACATTATCTGCAGCCATGTCTAGAGCCAGAGTTTCCCAAGCTTACATTTGATATCATGCAATTAAAAGCGAGCCTGTACCAAGCAGTGGGTTCTTTCTCTGGCAGGACTAATGAGCTTTCATGCACCAGTGCAAGGCAGGGATAATCATTTCCCAGAAGCCTGTTCTGCTGAGGAAAGCAAAGTCTCCTCCTGCACTACAAGTGTGTACAAGACTCTGGTAATGTTGCTTGTTTTGGCAGAAGAGATGAAAAAACTGCAGAGCATTCAAGTTCACAAGGCTCATTATGACTAATCTGCCTTCCTGAGCTGCAGGTCTTTTATTCAGAAGTCAGATATAGGTCTAAAATCACTCCTGCAGAAGATGCTAATGTGCTGGTTTATATATTTATAACAGAGGTGGCACAGGCTCCAGCCAAATGGCTCTGCAGCAGCTCGGCGAGGGAGCATGTGATGGGAGAGGAGTCCTGCCAGATTCCAGCCAGGTCTGCACGTGGATCCATCTCCACCTTCCTGCACCAGCCTGGCTGGGAAAGACACCCAGCAAGAGAGGCAGAGGAGCTGGAACAAGGAGGAGTGGGGCTTGCGTTTTGGCCCTTGCCTGGGGTTCCAGTTGCTGAATCCAGAGTGGGCTGCAGGTGCCACAGAGAAAGGGCTGCTGGGCTTGTTCTTGCATTCGTGTGACTCTCCTCCTCACCTGCACAGCACTCACCCTTGGAGAAGGGCATTTCTAGGAGCCTGAAGCACCAGTGTTTTGATGCTGAGCACCCCCCATGAGCTCACAACTCACTGAAACAGGCAGAGTTCTGCACTGTGCTGAGGCAGTTTTCGTGTGACACACTTCATGTGAGACCTGAGCACCATTCAGGAGTGTAGGTGATGCACTTGTGTCAATGAATCAGTGTTAAAAAGTTTTGGTGGGGGGGGTTTATGCATGAGGAAGAACTATGTACACTGGTTTGCTCTGAGAATCTTCCTAATTTATATATCTATGGAATGTTGATGCCAGACAGGCAAAGCTGAAGAGATGGGCCTGGCACAGAAAGCAACAAAGTTGTGATAAACATGCAGGGAGGCTCATTCAGGACTGGCCCCTAAGAAACCTCTGCCTTGTCCCCAGGGTAGTCAGACACATTTCCCCTTCTGCACTTGTGGCCAACTCTTCCTTGCATCAGAGAAATCAAATTGTCAGTCAAGCCCTTCTCTCCCTTCAGAGCTTTGCACACCAGCAGTGTGTGATGGAGCAGTAAAATTATGAGCTGTCTCCTTGGGAGGATCTCAGTGCCTGGTGTTCCACTGCCATTTCCCTTTTTCAGTGACATGGTGCAGTGCAGGAGGCATCTTATCTCCTTCCACTCCCTGTGCTGCTCACATTACTAAGTCTTCTGTTAAAGGAGCAAAAAGGGAGAGCACATGTTGAGGAAATGGTGCAGAACACGCGGGATATTTGCCCCAGGAACTGTACTCCACAAATCAGAAATGCCCCAAAAATAAAAGATTTTGCTTCTCCTAAGGAGGTTACACTTGTGAGTTTGAAGTTTCATTTTATTTTAGCTTCAGGTTCAGGGTTGGGTTTTTTTATAAGTCAGTTTTTCTTGTTCTTGTGCTTTATTTTCTCCCATGATTCATCTAACTTTAGGGCATTTATTGAAATCCTTGATATAAAATTCAAGAGAAATGAATCTCACTTTAAACTACCCAAGGACAGCTACATCACCCCATTAAAGTCTCCTGCAGTTTTCTGCAGCTCTTCCCATTACAGCCTAACAGATGAGGTGCATTTCTGGACAAATCACAGGCAGCTGTGATTTGTAACACATCTCCCATCAGCCCGAGCATTGCTTTAATTCATAGTTTCCCAGTGGAAGAAATAAAAGCTTTTTTTCTTTCGTACGACTGGAAAAAAATGTAGCAGCAGCAGCAACACTCAGCTATGAGTTTCACAAGCAGTTAAACACATCCACGCTGTAAATCAAAGGGCTGAGGCAGATGGCAAAGAGTCAGTGAGGCTCAGAGCTCGTGCATTAAACACCTTTCCCAGTTCTGGGTTATTAAATTGCTGTTTTCCTGACTCAGAGTGTAGTTCATTTTCTTAGAGGTGGCTGGATGGAAAACATCTCGTGACACAACCAGGAGCCCAAGGAGTCTAAGAGAGGACAGATTCTTCTTGGCCTCAAAGAAAGCATAAACATCTCAAAGAGTGTTGTCCATCCATTAAATAAATACACTTATTTTGAGGCAAGCAAAATGTACAAAAACATTCCTGTCCTGCTTTCCAGGAGAAATAATTGTTCTATATATACCCAGCTCTAGTATTTATTTGGCTCCCTTGGCACTGCAAAACTCGCAGTGGAACATTAATTGGCTAAAAAGGAAATTATTGCAACAACACTTGGAAAGATCAGGAGAATTCAGTTTGACTTCAGCACTAAAGATGACTCAGAAAGACCTGTGTGTGTACACACAATTCGGGTATACAGCATCCCAAAAGGGTCAGGAGCTTTAGGGTTCCACTGTCAGGAGAGGCTGAAAGCAGTATTGGAGAGCCACTCCTTTGGAGAAACCCCCCAGAAACTGTATTTCTTTCAAACCTAACCACAGAGGTGAGTTTCTTCCTGTTTTCTCTTTGTTCAGTGCTATTTGGTAATATGGAAAACACACTGAGAAAAGATATCAAGCCATTTCTGGGGGAAAAAAAGAGCTTGTTTAGGAAACACTTCAAATTATGGACTGCTAATGCTTTGAGAGTGAGGCAGCATCAAGGATATTAAACTCTAAGAAGATATTAAAATATTGCAACAGCAGCTACACTTTCAGGAAATGGTTTCTCTTGGTATTTGAATTGAAGAGAGATCTGTTTCCCATTACAGAGTGTTTAAACAAGGAGCACTGCTGAGATCCCAGCCTGGGTGCCCAGCAAATCCCCGGGACGTGCTGGGACCTTGTGCTGGGGAAGGATGCAGGTGAGTGATGCCCCTCCTTGGCAGTGCCCTGCTCCTTGGCACAGAAGGTGTACAAGCTGTTAACAGTGGGAGCAACAACAACTACAGCAGCCTCCTTGCTCGGAATTTCTGCTTTCCTATTTTAACCACGCTGGAGGGTCATTCCACGTTTTCCCTGCCTGGCGTGTGAAACCCTTACAGCTGTGCGGAGGCAAGGGCAGCGATAACCTGGGGGCTCAGAGGGTGCCCAGCGTTCCAGGACAATGTAGAGCATCCCCTGGCAGCGCATCCGTGCCGGAGCATCCCGGGAGAAGCATCCCGGGAAGAGCATCCCGGCCGGAGCATCCCGGCCGGAGCATCCCGGGAAGAGCATCCCCGGCGCTCACCTGGGCAGGGCAAGGCGGGCGGGGCAGGGAAGGGCTGGTTCCCCCCTCGGGTCCCTCGGGGTGGGAGCTGTTCCCTCCTGAGCCCGGGACTGCGGAGGGAGAGGCTGAGTCCCTCGGAGCATCCCCGGCCCCGGCGCTGTCCCGCATTCCCGGTGCTGGAGCCGGTCCCGCATTCCCGGTGCTGGAGCCGCCCGCGGGAGTGCGGGGGGATCCGGGGGAGGAAACTTGTCCCCTTCCCCTCCCCTGTGAGCGTCAGGCGAGGCAGGGAGGGGAGAGCATCCCGCGGGCAGCCGAGGGAGCTGGAGTGGGAACAGGTTGTTGGGATCGCGCCGTGGGAGGAAGGGGCGGCTCTGAGCGCCGGCTCAGCCAGACCTGGGCTCTGGGAGATGGAGACGGAGCTGCTGCTGCTGTTCCTCCTCCCCACGGTGTGCTGAGAGCGATGGACAGAGATTTGCCGCCGGGATCGCCTCTCCCCGGGAAGCTGAGCCGCTTCCCGAGCTCCTGAAGTTCCAGCAGTGGCGAGCTCAGGCTGGGCTTTACCACGGCAAAGTCTCACCTGCAGCAGTCCCGGCTGGCAGGGGGCAGGCAGGTGATCCTTTGTCTTTTTGCTCCTTTCCTGCGTGAATGCTGGACACCAAAAAGTCTGCTTGAAGGCCTGGGAGAGCTCGGGGGAAGGCACGGAGGAGAGTTGTGGTGGTTTGGATATACCTGGCGCACAGTGCTCACACCTCTGCTCCAGGGACTCGTATGGCTTGAAGGTAAGAGATACGTGTTGATGTTTTCCTGGAGAAATGCAAAGTGTTGTGAATATCCCGGTGAGGGAATACAGAGTAGTGGCTGCTGTGACCACCACTGCCTAGAGATGTAAATAAAGAGAGGAGAAAGAGGAAAATATGTGTCGTTAGACCAAAAGACCCATTACGCTGTTCTCTTCTCCAGCAGAATAGGTGAAAGTGAGTTTTCAAATTGAAAAAGTCAGGATGTCTTAATTCTTGACCTAAACCACTCACTGCAAGCCAATAAATAGTTGTTATTTTATGCTAAAGAGGCATTTAGAGTTGCTAAGAAGCCTCAGTTCATTTTTAGAAGTTTGATGCTTAACATTGCTCTCACATAGACACAATGGAAGCAGAGTGACAGGGAGAGCTGGAGGAGGAGGATGTGTAGATAGGATATAATGTAGGTACATTCTATTCCCCCAGGGAACAAGATTGTTCAGTCAAATTGTTTGAGGGAAAACACTGTTTTATCTTGTACGACATTCATTTTTTTACATATGGCACAGCAAAACTTGTTTCCCTTCAGATTTCCTTCTCAGCACCACTCTTGAACAATCTTTCCCAGCACGGGAGGGGGGATCTGTCACCTCTGCCTGAAGAAGCCCTGGAAGGAAACCTTTCAGAAATACTTCTTTGAATGTTGAGGTAGATTTTGTGCAAGGATCACAGTCACCTTTGTGGCATGAAGGACATCTGAATCATTCCTCTTTTTATACTAATATTTTTTCCATTGCCCTCCAGTTCTAAGTTTTACCCCACTCTTTGAAGGCAGTGAAAAGTGGGGCTTGAAAGCAGTGAAGTAGGCATTGGGATGGCACTGGGTCAGCACTAATCAGTGCTGGAGTATTTTTGGTCTAGGTTGTTGTCTGTAGGTTGTTTCTACACAGTTAACACATCCTCACTTGTTAATTCTCAAGTCTCTCTCAGCCCAACTTTCCCACATGCAAAACATGGAGCCCCAGAGCTCACAGCGTGAGGAACATGAATCACTCTGCTTTGAGTAGAGCTCGCAGTAAAAAAGAAAAATAACTTGGTTGTTTTATAAATAACCAGCCACAAGATTATAATAGAACTGGCCAGGGAGGTTACACATGCAATTCAGGGCATGGGTTGGATTTCCTACGTGTTCCATATTTCATGTAATTACTGTTCTTTAAACACAGTGCTGTTAAAACTCACAGTCCTGTGCCTATGGTTTTTTATCTCTTTCAAAGTAAAAGTTCATTAATTGTTTGTAGCAATCTAGGAAAAACCAGCCTCTTGACAATATTTCTGACTCCATCAAATAAGTGTAAAGGGCCCTGTATTTTTCCCATTTACCTTCTTTTTCCATACTGCAGAAATTCTGTTACGTTCAAACCTTTCTTCTTTACTCCTGAACAGAGTTTTTGTAAAAGCACTTTCCACTGATTTATGTACCATGTGATTATCTTTTCCTTGCATGGAGAATGTGTGGCATGACAGGGAAATATACTGGAGAGGGAGAAGCGTAGGTTTTAAATCTCCTGGCCATTTCAAATTGCAAAGATGTGAGTTTGGGCCCTGCCTTCTCCCTTAACATTTCTGGAGAGAGCTACAGAGCAGCTGTCTGTCAGGAGAAGTGATTTCACTTACATGATGTGTCACACAGCACAAAACACCCCCCAAAAGCGTTTCCTGCAGGTACCAGTGTGTGAAACCTGCCGTGGTTTTGTATGTGCATGAAACTACCACGGGCACGCAGGCATTGGGATTGCAGATGTGTGAGAGAGAGGCTCAGCCTGCTCCTCTGGAGAAGGGCTTGTTTCAGACTGCAGAGACGTGTGTGACCCCCAAAAGCCAGTGAATAGTCACTGTAGAGTGAATTGGAGGCGAGATGGATTGTACCCAGACCCAAACAGCCTCTGTGTCGCTCTCACACTGTGGATTTGGATCAGATCAGTGGTCACACAGTGTCCCTCCTGCCCACCCTGGCACTGCTCCCACAGCCCAGCCATGGACCTGCTGAGGGAGCCGGTTCCATCCACCCTCCCCGCCAAGCCAAGGTGATTTATCCGTGCTCTCCTGTCACAGGGGAGGCACAGCTGGACATGCACTCACTCTGCAGCCCTGCCTGTGTGCACGGGCTCACAGATTGCACTCCAATCTCCTCCAGCTTGGCTGGAGTGTGAGACACCTGCCTGGGAAAAATACTCAGCTTTTCCTCTAATGGCACTTCATTGCTGGTTCAGTGTGTTCCCCCTGATCCTCCCTCGGGCTGGCAGACCCAGGCTGTGCCACCAGCAGCAAAGGCTCAAGGCATTGGGCAGGGGGAACACAAGTTACAAACCTGCTGGGAAATGCAGCTGGAAGAGAACAGCCTCATTCTGCAGCCAGACTGAAGGGTCTGAGCAGCACAGACCCCGTGAGGACCTGGGACTAAGCTGCTCCCCCTCAATGACACAGGCTTAGCATAAAAATTAGGACTCCCTGTGTGTTCTTCTCCTAAAATCCATCCTTTTTATTAAATCAGCAAATCTCACCTTCCCATCCTCTCTTTACTTACACTTTGGAATTCAAAATCAAGCTTGTAGAATCACAGCATCTCCTGAGCTGGGAGGGACCCACAGGGATCATCCAGTCCAATTCCTGGTCCTGCACAGACACCCCAACAGTCCCACCCCTGTTCAAACCCTCCTGCAGCTCTGGCAGCCTTGGGGCTGTGCCCACTGCCCTGGGGAGCCTGGGCAGTGCCCACCACCCTCTGGGGGAAGAACCTTTCTCTGATATCCCACCCAACCCTGCCCTGCCACAACTCCAGCCCTTCCCTGGGTGCTGTCCCTGCTCACAGAGAGCAGAGATTGGAAGTTTCCATCCTATGGCACAGATAAGGCTCTGCACTCTGTAACACCCAAATTGCCCTGGGACTGCAAAACCCTCCACGACCAGGTATGGACTGACTTTCCTCCAGGCTCTCTTATCCTTGGAATGAGAAATATATGGAATTATTCTCTGGAGCTGCCTCTGAAACTGCAGGGAGTATTTAGATGAGGGAAAAGAAATAAAAATCAAGATTCCTCTGGATGAAAGCAGAATTCCACCTTACTTGGAAAACTTTGGACTCTGTTATTTCCACTGTGTGAAAGAAGCCGTGGAATGAAGTCCTAAGCCCTAAGTTCTGTTTCTGCAGAGCATTTGCTCACTTGTCTTTAGCACCCTTGTGCTGGACATACCCTTTTTCTCACCAGCGATAATCTGGAACAAATATTACATACAAATCCTCCAAAATAAGGGGAAAAAACAAACCTTTGAAAAAAATATCTTCAAATGCACAAGGTTTTGTAGCTCTTCAGATAGGAACAAGATGGATTTGGCTCATGCACCTTAAATCCTTTCTTAATAACTCGTTTTCAATTTCACCCTCTGTGCACAAATTCCTGGTGAACACTGAGGGAACCTGGAACGGAGTGTTGGCTTTCTCACATGCCCAGGGCTGATATCCCAGTGCCAGGGCACACAGGGCAGGGAGTGTGTCCACGTTTAGCTGTAAAGCTTCTTGCCACGGGATGTCTGGATGCAAAATGTTCCCAGACTGACACAGGTTCAAGGGGACAGTAGGGAATTTTAATTCCAAGGGAAGGAATTCTACTGATCATTAATAAATGCATAGAAACCACCCTGGTGCAACGAACAGCTGGATGATGGGAGAGTATTTGCAAAAATATCACATATATATTGCTCCATTTTACACTCTTGCCCAGGCAATGGCTTTTGGATACTGTTGGATAAAAGTCACCAGACTGGTGGAACTTTGCCTGACCTCTCAGGGTTATTTTTTAAAGGCTACAGGAGAAAATACAGTGGGATAAGTGTTAGAACGTATTAAGGTTGGGAATATATGGAGGAAGGACTCTGAAAAATTGTCTGGGATCAAACTTCACTGTGTTTATCAAAGAAAAACTTTCAGAAACTCTATTTGCTTTGGCCAACTCCTCAGGAGCAGAGAGACTGATCAGTTTGTGCCAGGGCAGTGCCAAAGAGATTCCTTGGGAAAGGGGGAGGCAATTGTTTAAGTCCTGTCAGATGCATCATCCCTTGTGCTGTTACAAAACCAACCTATATTCAATCTGAAATGATTGCTAATAACTATTAACTCCTCTACCAATTGTTCCGCTTCAATCATGTTTTCTCTTGCTGTCCTTCACCTGGATATTTTTAGCATTATAATTTTTTTTTAATTATTTTTAAGATGTGACTGTGTGTTCAGTTGCTGCTTCTCTGTACGTGCCTCCCAATTATCCTGGTGGGTATTTTTCTCTCAACCCCCTAGAATGGGTTTATTTCTGGTTTACTCTTCCCTGTTGGTTTCCATGTGGTTATGTGGGAGGCTGCACTTTCTTTATCAAAGCAGAGAGCCATGATTAGTCCATTCAGAAAATGTAAATGCAGCCTTATGTGTTCTGTAGAGCTGGAGAAAGAGAGACTGTGAGGAGCAATAAATCTGGCAATAATAGAACACAACATTAAGCCCTGTAGGTTGGCCTGGGTGAGCTCAGTGATGTCCACACTCCACATTTCTGGTGGAGCTAAATCAACACCCTGAGCCCCTGTGCTGCTGCTGGGGAGAGCTAATCACAGTCCTGCTGAACTCAGGCAAATCTCTGCCATTGTGCAGCCCGTGCTGTGTCTCGTTTGGATTTGTGGCTCCTTTCTCTACATGTTCCATCATTTACCCCGGATTTCAGACTCTGTACCCTCAGCTGTTTCTGCCTGAGATGCCCCAGGATCTGCAAACACTTCCTAGCTGATAAATACATATCTTTGATTCTGCTCCCTGCTTCAGGTTGCCAACTGCTAACGCTGGGGATGCATCAGCAAAATCAACACCATTGAGGATGCTCTGTGCAATCTGCAGCTTTAGAGAGAAATGAACCCTTCACCAGCAGCCCAGGTTTTTCAGTCATCTCCCCTGAATGCTGCAGCTGAGGCTCTGTACCAGACAACTTAGAGCTATTGCCTAAAATATTGCACCTTGCACATTACTTGTCTGAACTGAATCCTGCTTTGATATCTCAGGCAATCTGGAGCTTCGGCAAATTAAGATGCTCTTTGCAACAGCCCCCCCTGACCCCCAGCACCTCCGAAGCTGCATATCTCATACTCTTGCATAGTTGTATGACAGTCAGGAAAACTGTGATTGCCTGTGGGATTACTGAGGCCTGGAGTTGGATTTCCAGCCTTTTGATGTGTTCTCTCTGGTGACCATCCCAGGCAAGAACACCTCGGAGTTACAGCCTTATCCTTTTGCTTGGGAACCCAGTCCCACTTCAGAGGGGACAGGACACCCCCAGCCAGCCTGTTGTGCTCGAGACATTTACACACAGATTCAGGAGGAGAATTTTAGATGCTCATGCCTGAAAAGCTACAATTTATGAGCTTAAAAAGCATTAAAAATAGAAACAACGCCCATCCTCTCCCCCTCACATAAATATATCATTGAAAGAATCACCCATGTGCCAGTACATGAATCACTCATCACCCCCAGGAGGTGATGGACACTCTAAAAATGTGGTTGTGACTAGAAAATCATAGTTAACAATAAATACTACAGGAATACTTTAGCCCACCATCCCTGAATGGTCTCGGCACGTGTGAGCTCCTTATTTGCACTTTCTCAATGGCAATCTGACTGTAAGAATTAGAGAGTTTTCATTATCTTGCTAACTAGGGAACTAAAAAGTCAACATCAGAATCTCCATGTGAGTAGAGTCCTACATATTACTGGTTTATTTTAATTTGTAAAGCACGTATCTCAAGTTGGTTGTGATCCATGACTGGGCACTCTGTGCCTCTGCCAGTATAGCAGGTTATTAAAGCATTGCAGTTATTATTATTATTATTATTATTATTTTACAATGGCACATAAAGGTACCAGTGAATTTTAGGTTTCCCCTCATCTTTCCTCTCTAGAAAACTAGACTAAAAGAGGAGTTTCCCCCTAAATTTTGACACTGATTGTAAAATCTGCTTTAGAATTTCCAAGGATGGCCTTGGAGATAGAACTGCCAGGTGGCTCTGGATCTATTTCCAGGCTGAAGACAAGGATGAGAGTAAATACCAGCCCATTTGGTCACATGCACTTCCACCCACATGGATATATGCCTATTAATAACTCAGGGCTTCCTCCCTAGCTCTCAAAGATATTTTGTCAAATCAGTGTTTTCCAGAAAGCTGCTTTTCTCACCTGTTTTCTTTCCTCCTTTTGCCCTCCCCCAATACAAATGCAATGATTTCTTCACTAGCACACTTTGCTCAGCTGCAAACACTCTGGGGGAGAGGGGTTAATGTTTCCAGACCAGAGATCCTTCCTGCCACTGGCATTTTACCATCCCCTCATTCCACACCACGAGCAAAGTCCAAATATTCCTTCTAGAGTACAAACGTGCATTTCCTTTGGAAGATGTTTGGCTAATGAAAGGAGAAATGCATGTGCAATTATTCATTATGTAGGAGGATGTTTGTCTACATGTGATGTCTAGTTCTTTGTTGTCCTTTCCAAGTGTTATTTTTATTTATCTGGAGATTTTATTTTTTTTCCCCTCAGTGTGAAGGAAGAATCAATTAGGAAATTACAACCCTCGAAGCAAATGACAAGAAGGGATAATAACAAGATTCTCTGGGGCTGCATTTTGCAATTCAGTTTACCACTGACTTTTTGATTCAGGAGGCCTCACAATCCCACCCACCAAACCTTAGCATGAGAGGCATTGTTTGTAGAGACAACAAACGTATTTAGAAAAAGAATTATTAAGAAAAAATCATAGGGAAAGAAACAATAAAGCCAAGCAATCACTAGATCTGTGCAGGGGATAGTTCAATAACTTGTACATGTCCATCAGCATTCAGTGTTCCCACTGAGATATAAGACCTTAATGTGTCCGATGTGAGAATGCAGTGACCACTAAGAGTGTGTCTGATTTGTGATGGGAGTGAAAAATTAAAGTTACAGGCAACACCAGCAGGCCACGATTCCAGAACAAATCACACCTCTCAGCCTGGTTTGGCTTCTGCATCCTGGAGAGAACCACAGGCTCAGGAAGGGGACCTGTGCCTGCAGGATGAGCACATAAAAGTTAACACTTATTTAGGAAGACCTGCAGGAGGTTTTTCGTGGATTTCTGTGTTTGTTTCACCTTCAGCAAGTCGGGCACCTGTGTTCAGACCATGCACATTCTGCTTTTAGTCTGCTGCACCCCCTGATTTACACTGCTGATGAAGTAAACAGCCCCTGAAGACAGCGCTGGGTTTAGTCCTGCCATACCTTCCACAATAACTCACACCCAGTGCTCCCTAATTAAAAACATTAGTGCTCCATCTGAAAGAGTATCTGCTCCCTGCCAAACAGGGGGGGAATATTCATGACTTTCTGGAGCCCTGTTAATGACTTTGGGCAGTGAACTGGGAGTTTGCACAGGGGCAGTGGAGCCTTCCCAAGGGGCTGGTTTTTCCTGCAAATAAACTCCAGCAGTGGCAATTTGGAGGGCAAATGGCTTTATTTTGTATAGCAAAGTCTTCTGTATACCAACACTTCCCAGCAGGCTGGAGGTTGTGCTGAGAGTGTTGTGCTCAGGAGGGCAGAGTGCAGTGATCCCAGGGCAGGACAGAGCAAGAGGAATTCCTCAAATCATCCAAAACATGAACATCTCTTGAGCACTGAAGCTTTGAATAACCTTTATCCTGGCTGGGGATTTGTCAGTGTTGCTACCAACAAATCATATAGAGTATAAGGGGACCAGATATGTATTTTTAAGGTTTTTGGGGGGCAGAATCAGCCCAAAGCCATCAACTGAGCAAGGGATAATCTGGCAACAAGCTGGAGACTTGGGACTCCAGTCTATTCTTAGGCTGTGACCCACACATGTGCTGTTAGACTTCAGAATGCTAAGGAGTGAATTCTAATGAAGGGCTGTGGGAGAAGTTCAGCTTAGAGCCTTCTGCCTGGTGAAAACAAGCAGGACAGATTAAACCTTAAACCACTTTTCCAATGTCTTAGCTCAGGGATGGGCAGAACAGCCGTGAATTCCCCTGGAGGATGAGTGGTACCATTTGTGGCAGAAGTGAAACTCTTACAGCACCAGATTTCACCAAACAGGGGAGGGTTTAGCAGGCAGACAAAAATACAGCCCCCAAATGCACAGCCACTTCTTTTCCCCACAGTGTAGCCAGATTAGCATCAGGTTAAACCCCCTGAAATCCCTTAGCTGGGGAAGGGTTCCAAAAGGAACAACCAGAACCAGCTGGCCAACACAGAAAGTTGAGGAGCTTTAACTTCCAAAAAGCACGCAAGAACACTTGATTTTTTAGTTGTTTGCAAATCCTGCTCTCGAACACTGGCCAATTCCTCTTCTTCCCTTTGCTCCCCATGAGGGGCACATCTGGGAAGCTGTGGGATGCTGGGAGCACAGGAATTGGATCTCTGGAGCACGGGGGAACACTTGATTCCCATGATCCCAGGGAGGGATGTGCCGGTGAGTCAGGCAGGGCATCCTGTGGGCTCGTCTGATCCCAGATGACACTTGTTGTCACTTTGCATCCCTCATTAGCTCAGAGGAAAGGCTGGCAGGGGGAGATGCCTGGCTCCTTCCCACTCTGCTTCCCTGCTGTGTGTTCCAAGGGCAGTGACTGGCTTCCCTTCCCCAGGGCAAAGGGAGGTGTGAGCCAGGGGTCACAGCACCAGCACCACAGGGGGACATGCCTTCGAGTTTCCCAGCCTCTGGAATGGGAGTGACACCAGGGAATGGGTCCTGTCGGGGGTTCCAGTGGCTCCCTGCAAGCTCACTCTCTGTAAATTCAGACTCTTTTTAAAAAGTCTTTTCAAATTTGGTTCCCTGCCATTCCCAGGTGGGTTTATTTGAAATATTGCACGTGGCTCTTGCTCTCCCTTACATCTGCTTGAACACTGGGCTACACCAGCTGAGGGCCAAATCCATGTGGAATCCTGGCCAAACTCCCACGGGGAAGAAACTCATGCCTTGGAGCAGTAGCTCTTCCAAGAACATGAGCTTTCAAATCAAACCAAGCAACAATAAATAAGATTTTCTGCAGAGGGAATTTGTGCCTCCATGGTGGGGTAGATTGAACAGAGAGAGGACACAATGGTGGAGCAGCATTGGAATGGAAAGACAAACCAGGAAGGAATCACATATTGCAGACAGAAAAGGTAATGAAGCCTTTTGTGTATCTGGCAGCCATTCAGGAAGGTCAGACCAAGAAGTTCAGGCAACCACTTGCCATGGAATGGCCACAGGGCAGAGCAGGGACTCTCCAAGTCCTTTCCAGCCCCGTGCCCACGATAACAGATGCTGATTTCCAGAAGCTGCTGATCCAGCACAATTCCTGCATGGCTGAATGCCCAGTCTGGGGGAGGAGATGCAAAAGGACATGTCCAGAATTAGAGGTGCCTTCTACAACTCCCATTCTGCCTGCAAAGATGACAGAGGTGGGTGTTGGAAGCCAGGATTTAAGCAGAATAGTTGAGCTGATTTAGGTCAGGGATTAAATGATTAAAGGTCATTAGGATGTGAAATTTGAGGAGCTCTGGCTGATCTGTACCGAGGGACACACGGAGCCTCCTCGCCTTCCCTGTGTGATTGCAGCCTGGATCTCGTTCCTTTGCCACGAGGGACAGGGCACTGATTCACTTAATTCTTTCTGGACACTTTAAATGCAGGGAAGTGGCACTTGGAGCAAGAGGCAGTCACGTGAGTGCTGTGCTGGTTGACACAGGGCTATTAAAAGGGACTTTGTGGCAAATATTAGTCCTGTGTGGTTTGGGGCAAAGTCCCACAAATTGGAGGGAAAGGGGAAAAGAGAACCCTCCTGTGGAACTTGCTTCTTTTGGCAAACATTTTTGCAAACAAGCTCGGTGATAGGAGTGGCAGGGAAAAGAGCAGGTGTTCAGTGAGTGTTAGATGGCATAAGGGGTGGGCAAATATTTGATCACTTCAATCTGAATTATTATTATTTACTTTTAATAAAGTATGGCTGAAGGACTCAGAGCTAAAGTATCCTTGTCCTAGGTGCTGCATAAACATGGGAAGCCTCAGTGGAGGGGGGAGAAAAGGTTTATTCAACCAAGGAATTAACACAATTTATTTCTGCAATTAAATTGTTATACACTTCAAATGCCAAGAACCAAAAAGTACAGTGAACATTAAACAGACAAAACCAAACAATAATGAAAAAATCCTTAAACATTTGTCACATTTTAACCAGTACTTGAAAGTAAATATTTTGCTCAGATTTCAGCCTCTTCTGTACATAACTGAGGGAGATGGGAAGTGAAGAGATTCAACCTTTTCCGTTCATCAAAAATCATACAATTATCTCTATGGCTGATTAAAGGTTATTTGCAGACATTGGTGGATGATCTCAAACACGGAACAAATTCTAAAAGAATATAGATCACCAGTTTTCATGAAGCTGGGAATTTATTGGATTAGTCAGAGGCTGAGATCAAGTCAGAGAGATTTGGCATTAGGATACAGATAAAAGAATTAAGAAATAAATGGCTTTTGTGCAGAACAGGATGTCGGGTCTACAGTAGAGCAATATTTAATAAGAACCAATATATTGCAGGCAGAAGAGCTGTCTCTGACAGTGACCGTCTATATGTGAGAACACAGGGAAGAAATAAATTCCTCCCCTTTCCCCACTGAATACCAAGATGTGCCCAATATTTCTGTCTGGGTGTCCAAAGTGGAAAGCACACACCGTCAGAAATTATTAAAAAAACCCTTTTGTGCCCATCCTTTCCACCCAGCTGAGAACTGTTCAGGTGGGCTGTGCCTGGAGCAGCTCCAGCTCACAGAACTCTTCATTTGCCAAACGTTGGGAGGGTTCAAGCCTGCCCTGTACCCACAAATTCCTCAGGAGGAAGAGGAATCCATGGCTCAAACCTCCCCCCAATCCCAGGGGGGCAGAGGGAGCACTGGGGTTTTCTGGAAGGAGGTTTTTGCTGGAGGAAAATATTTCTACCCACTGGAAAGCAATGCAGGGGTTTCAATGTTCACTGAGCATTTCCAGGTCTCCTTTGAGGAGGGGAACAGGGACACCACGTGCTCCAAGGATGCTGTGAGGCTTTAGGAGCACATGGAGAACTCTTGGAAACCTGACCTGGGCTGGAAGTGCTTCTGAATTTTCTTAAAAGCGTTTGCAAAATAGATTCTGGACTCAGGTAACCAAAATGCTTTGAGTTAGATCTCGAGCCTTGGAACAGCCTTCTCCAGATGGTCTAGGCTGGATTTCATGGTCCATCACAGGGAGAATGGGCAACTGCTCTGGGAAAAGGGAAGACTTCTTCCCTTCCCTCCCTGCAACACAAATTCAAACTCATGTCCAGAGACACGACCTCAGGCTGCTGAGGGTCCCTGCACCCTCTGTCCCTGTGCTGCTGGCTGGGAATGGGGTGAATCACGTCACAGAATTAGCACAGAGAGCTCTGAACGATGAGGTTATTGAGCAGGAGAGTGCTGTGAGCAGAAAATATTGTGGCATCAGCAAGAGTGGGTGACTCAGAGGGGTGGCAGGGGTGTATTATCCACAAACCCTGTGCAAACAGCTCTGCTGAGCATGAACAGGAGGAAATGCTGGGATTAGGGGCTCTGTAACACAGTCTGGGGGGATGTGAGAACACTCCTGAGCGAGAGGATCCAATGAGACATGATGAAAAAGCCAGGGAAATGCAGGGATGTTTCTGAATCAGAAGTGAGCAATAAACTGTGCTTAATATGCCTTGCACTTGTATCTTGGATGGCAAAGGATCTGGAGAATGGGGAGCCAGGAGGAAGGCAGGAGAGGAGGAAGATTTCTGAGAGGTTTTTGGAAGGAGCTGATGGGCAGAACTCTTGGATTGGATATGAAGGTTGCCCAGGGTTGAAATTAGAATTCAGCCCCCTAAAAACCTGTCTTGTCAGGATTTTCCCCCCCTCTAATTCTGTCCCTCTGGGTGCAGAGGTGGCTAAACCTTCTGCTTGTGTAATGTACTGGTCACTGGAGATTTACCACCAAGGGAACACCAGGAGTGTGGAAAGTCAAGTTCTCCCAGTTCTGCCTCCTGACAGACACAGTCAGTGCTCAGAGCAGCCTCAGGTGTAATTACTGCCAGGCCCTTGTCACTCATGGCTGTCACATCCCTGCTCTATTTGCATGTACAACTCAGTGCCTGGGGGAGTCAGGTTTATTTAAAGCCACCAGGACTTTGTTGGGTGAGTTCTGGATCAGCTGCTCCTGGAGTGTCAGAGGCCAGATGGATGGAATTTTTCATCGGGTCAAGTCAGAATTTACAAATTTTCCTGATTCCTGACCTTTCCTCCTCCATCACCACATCTGCAGACACTGTGCCCTGTGCACAACTGGATGGGAAAAGGGTCTCACTCACTGCTGGTTGTTCCACCCACACCTTCCTTGCTCTCCAGGGAACCACGACCAGGAATTCACAGCCAGGATTAGCAATTCTGGCCTTGCATGCAAAAAGAAAATAGTGAAACTGCTTCAGAAGCTGCTTCTCTTTGCACAAAACTCCTGAACAGGGAAAAAAACCAGCTCCTCAAACACACTTTCCCCTTCTCCTTCTCTTCCACCCCCTCCCTGCTCCAAAAGAAGATGTTATTTCCCTCGACTGGAACATCTCTGTTTCATTCTCAGTGGAGCCCAGTAAACAACATCAAGAAGCATCTTCAGGATGGAAAGGATGTCAGTTTGACAGCTTTCCTATGGCCCATTGATTCCCAAATTTCAGAGGAAAATGACAGCACTGTGCTGAGCACATTTCACTGAGACATTGATTTCTGTGAAACAGAGAAGCCTTTGGAGAAAATCTGTCTCTGAGCACCTTTCTCACAGAGTCCCAGGCAAGCCTCAGTGACCTGGTGGGTACCTCTGGGTAGCAGCAATCAGCAAGGAAATATCAATCTGGCAAGATCTGCAGGCAAAATCCCTTGGGAAGGGGAGGTGGAGTCTGTTCTGAGGCTGCTGGGGAAGCATCTGCCATTGGGATGTTGTCACTGGTGGCTTTTGCTGCCGTTTCCCTGTTGGATGCACATCCAGTTCAGCCCCAAGACAAGCAGTGTGATCGTGTCTGGAGCCCACAGAAGAGCCTGGGCCCTGAAAGCTCGCCCTGAACTCCAGATTTCATCTTAAATTCGTGATGTCTGGGGCACAACCCCAGGGAATTTCACACTGTTTCATGCAGAAGCAAAGGCTGGCTGCGTGTTTTGGCAGCCAGAGCCAGACTAGCACTGAAAGGCCACAAATCTTTACCAAACAGAAACCAGATGCTGCAGTGACACGAGTCCCAGGGTCTGACACTCCCTCAGGATCAGGTCTGTGAGCATTCTGTGCCTGAGGGTGTTTGCAAGCAGAGTGAAAACCAGAAGGAGTGTGACACCTGTGCTATTTCTGAGAGGAAAAAAGACTGAATCAGGGCATCTCTGACCAAGAGCAGAGGCAGAGCCAGGCTGCTGTTCACACACAGGGGAGCTGTGGGCATGAGCTTGTGCTGGAGCTCTTCACCCTCCACTTCTCTGTCTCTATATGAGAGAGCAAATCTGCTTCTTGAACACACATTTCAGATCTTGCCAGAGAGACGAACAGGTTTGTTGTTTGCCAGTTGTGAACATCCCACATTTGCCAGGGAGATCTTGTGCTTGTTTGCTACAAATGTAATCAGATGATCAGTCAGGAGGAGCCAGGGAGAAACACCAGCATTGCAAACAAACAGTTTTCAGTGTGTTTTTTGTAAAGAACGGGAGGTTAACAGCAAAGGAGGGAAAACCTCTGGCTCTGCACTCACAGCCTCTCTTCTGGCTGCCTTCTCCCTGCAATTTCCAGCAGCCAGGCAGCAGAGTCCCTTCAGATGCTGAAAGACCTCTGGAAAGCTGCTTCCCAGTCAGGTTGTGCTTGAACAGGACCCCTGAGGGAGGTTGATGTGAAGGGGATCAGCACACGCCTGATTCCAGGGCAGGGAGCGCAGCAGGGATGCTCTGGGAATGCAGGAGGGGGATGCAGGATGGGGATGCAGGAGGGGGATGCAGGAGGGGGATGCAGGAGGGGGATGCTCTGGGGATGCAGGATGGGGATGCAGGATGCTGCTGCATCCCTGGCAGCAAACACAAGGCTGTGACCTTGCTGCTCTGTCCTGCCCTTGACCTCTCAGCAAATCCATATCTGGATTAGCTCAGCCACACTAAAAATCTGTGGAGACTCTGTGTGGAATTAGAGTGGCTTTACTGCAGTTAATTCACAAAGGAGTTTGTTCCATTTCCCTGCCCACATCCCCATCCAGTCTCAGCTGAAATGAAGATGCAGGGACAGTGAACCTCAACAAGGACAGCGCAGAGCCAGGGGCCACTGGTACCTTTTCCCTGCATTTGTCACCCCTTCCCTCTGCCTCCACGGGAAAAGGCAGACACCTGGGCAAACACAGGCAAAAGCACTTGCTGTTCTAGTTGGCTCTTTAAGTGCTTCTTTCTTCTCTGCTGAGGAACTGTCAGCACTAAAATGAAAAGTGCTCCTCAAAGCACGACTGGTTCACAAGACACACTAATGGCCACCAAAATGCTTCCAAATGATGCCAGTTCTGTGTCTGAAGAAAATAAGGGGTTTTGTAGGACTGCAAACTCAAAGTCTCAAAAGTTAGGAATTAACAGAGTTGTTGGTGTAATTGTATTTTGGGCCATAAAGGTATGTGCTGGATACAGCCTTTAATTGCACAATCACATATTTTTAGTTTTTGAAGAATAACTCTGGTCTGAGACCTCCAGTCAGAACTCCGGAGGAGCCAGAAGAGGCCCAAGGGGCTGATCCTGCACATATCAAACCATTTCACTCCTTTTATACTTTAAGACACTTTTCCACCTTCCTGCTTTTTTTCCCCCTTCCCCTCCTGCATTTTCTGCATGTTTCTCGAGATAGTTTTGCATTATCAAAGGGCAACAGGAGAAGAGAAAAAACTGTTGCTGTATTTAGCATTGATTTTTCCCCTTCACTCTGAGTCACAGAAGCTAACATTTAATTAATTTCTGACACTTTGACAGCTCCTAAGAAGACATTTGTAGAGCTATCAAGTGCCGCTGATAGCACTGTCAGACAGACACTTTTTGAATTATCAGCTATTAAGGACCCATATGCAACAAATTTCCAAGGATTATTATACAAATTGCTCTCTGAATGAGAAAAGCACACAAAAGCTCAGTGAAACATAAAGAAACCATTGTTCCCAGGTGAATTTGATATTTGCAAATGTTTTGCTATTTTGATCACTTACGTGGTTTAATAAATCGATTTCACTTTGTCTTTTATTAAGACAATTAAGTGGCCTGGGTTTGGGCTGGCTGAGAACACGGCCAGATTTTCCAGTCAGGGTGGTCTTTAGGGTGATACAGCTTGAGAAACATGGAATAACTTGATCTTAGGAAGTGCTGAGCAGGGAATGAGGTCATAGAATCATTTAGGCTGGAAAAGACCTCCAAGACCATCAAGACCATTAAACCACGTCCCCAGGTGCCACATCCACATGTTTTTTGAACACTTCCAGGGATGGTGACTTCACCACTGCTCTGGGAAGTCCCTTCCAATGCTTTACAGCCCTTCCTGGGAAGAAACCTTTCCTCATATCCAATCTAAACCTCTCCTGGTGCAAATCAAGGCCATATTGTCTCATCCTGCCTCTTGTTACTGGGAGGAGATCCCTTCTTCTCCCAGGGACCTTCTCTTCTTGGAGGGAAGAAGGTCCCTTGAAGACACTTCAAACCAGAAACCCCATAGTAACCAATATCTACAGTTTCTTCTGAACAGCTCCTGCCTTTACTCCTTGCTGGTGCTGACGTGGCAGAGGCAGCCCAGCCCTGATTGCAAAACTGCTCCTGTCAAGTTCCATTATTGTCACCATTTGGGTCTCAGGGTCTTAAATTTATTTATTTCACTGCCGGAGGAAAGAAAAAAAGAAAAAAAGGAGGAAAAGCAAAGGGAAATAAAAAAGCAACACAGCCCAGAGCCCCATGAAGCCCATGGAAAATAAACAGAGGGGTCAAGGCACATCTGCCCTGAACTGTGCACACCTGACATGGAGCAGGGAATGGCAGGGGGGCCAAGACAGGGGTCCCAGACCCTCTGCCTGGGTGGGGTGTAACGTGGAATAAGTGACATCTCAGAGAATCACAGAATGTTCTGAGCTGGAAGGACCCACAAGGATCATCCAGTCCAATTCCTGGTCCTGCCCAGAACCATCCCCAAGAGTCACACCCTGTGTCCCAGGGGATCATCCAAACCCTCCTGGAGCTTTGCCAGCCTTGGGGCTGTGCCCACTGCCCTGGGGAGCCTGGGCAGTGCCCACCACCCTCTGGGGGAAGGACCTTTCCCTG
>JAWWMP010000068.1:5502047-5650939 GCA_035047865.1 Dendrocincla tyrannina | reverse complement strand
CTGCCCTGACACAGCTCCAGCCCTTCCCTGGGTGCTGTCCCTGGTCCCCACAGAGCAGAGATCAGTGCCTGCCCCTCTTCCTCTCATAGGGAAGCTGTGACTGCATTGAGGTCTCCCCTCAGTCACAAACCTAATTCTACAACTGCCTTCTCATCGCTGCAACCCTGCAGAACCAGGGGTTTGAATGCCATGGGTTTTTTTGATTCTCCTGTGCCCCTTCCAGCTCAACATATTTGACGTGGTTTCCTTTTCATTTCACCCTCTGCCCTCTGCCTGCCTTTCCAACCCCTCCGTGCCAGGGTGGAGCTGGAGCCCGGCACTCCGACCTCCATGGATCCCCTAAACCTCTCCTGGTACGACGGCGACAGGAACTGGAGCAAGGCCCTGAACGCGTCCCAGGCGGAGCAGAAGCCCCAGTACAACTACTACGCCATGCTGCTCACCCTCCTCATCTTCGTCATCGTCTTCGGCAACGTGCTGGTGTGCATGGCCGTGTCCAGGGAGCGCTCCCTGCAGACCACCACCAACTACCTGATCGTCAGCCTGGCCGTGGCAGACCTGCTGCTGGCCACCCTCGTCATGCCCTGGGTGGTCTACCTGGAGGTAGGAGGGAGGATGGGGTGGGAAGGGGGAAGCCTGGGAATCAGTTATTGCACGACCTCCTGGACTTCCCAAGTGTTTCCCGGTTTTTCCAGGAGGTGGATGTGAAAGCAGAGGAGGAAGCACGCAGAGGGAGAAATTACAGTCCAGTTGCACCATAATTCAGGTTTAAACTTCAGGGGAGGATTAGGTTAGACATCAGGAAGAAATTCTTTATAGGGAGAGTGATGGGACACTGGAATGGGCTGCCCAGGGGGGCGTTGTCACCATCCCTGGAGGTGTTTGAGACTGGATGTGGCATCAGTGCCATGGTCTATCAGACAAGTGGCATTAGGTCAGAGGTTTGACTCAATGATCTCTGAGGTCTTTTCCAATCTAATTGGTCCTGTGATCAATGTGGCCTTTAAACAGTGGGCTCAGAATGAAAGGACCCCAATTTGGTTTTTTCAAAACTACACAAGAATGAATCTGCAGCCACACCATGGGTGTTGCACTGAACCATGTCAAATGTGCTGATGGAAGGGACACACAAGGATCATCAAGTCCAACAGTCCAAAAAAATAGCCCTCAAAGCCCTGTTTCTGAAGGGCTGCAGTCATGAGAAGGCAGTGGTAGAAGTAGAGTGTAAATCCAGAGCTTTTATGTCACGATATATGAGAGAAAAAATCCCAAGGGAGGTACTTTTCCCCCTGCTGCCTTTGGCACATCAGTTGGGTACAAAACTATATGGAAGGTACAGTTAATTTTCAGACACTCCTTTCTGAGGGAAAATGATAACACAGAGAGGAGAGCAGGGGAAGAAGCCACTGTCAATGAGCCCATTAAGTGCTAATGCAAAGCAAAACAAACCCAGCGACATGACATAGGCTGTTGAGGAAGCACAATACTAATTATCACTCGAGTTAATTATTGTTTTCATGGCCCTTAAAAAATGTAAAGCATCGTGCATCTGCTAAAGCTTATTAACGTGACCACAGGCTGGTTGTGAGTGCAGTCAATGCCTCTGGGACTGGCTATGCCCTTCTGTTCTATTCTATTCCTCTGTTGCCACAACCCATTTTAACCCACTGAACCCATTTAAGTAGGACAGTTTTGTTCAGGCTTTATGTCACAAGCTCAGGCAAAAACTAACAGCAAAATGAAATACTTTAAAAAAACCCCCAATCCCAAACAGATCTTCTACCTCCAAACTTCTGAGGTTTCTCCTACAGAAATGAAAGCACCAAGAGAAGCTGATTTTGCAGAGGTTTATATCAGGCTGGAAACCTTTGCCTTTGGGCAAATTCTCATCAAAGTTACTGATGTAACTGTCTCTTAAGTGCTTTTTTAATCACTGAGTATTCATCTGTCACTCAGGCTTCAATGCAGTCATTCTCCCTTCTTTATGCTGCCTATGGTTATGTATATCAGAGCAGAAATAACTGAAGAATAGATATCTTATTCATTCTATTTTCAAATGCAGTAGGACTCTATTTTTATTAGAGGGAAATATACTTTTTTCATCACATGTCAAACACAGCAGTCCGAATAATTGCTATTAAACTTAATTGGCAAAGTTCAGTTTCAATAGCAAGAGAAGGGAAGAGAAAAAGGCTACTGGTGACTGGAAGCATTATCATTAGTTCTTTGTCTTTAGCACATCATGTAGAGCGTTAAAGAAGTTTCACTCTGGATTAAATTCATTTTGTTCACCCAAACGAGGAATGTCTACCCTGATCTTAAACTGAGAAATGAAGGAAAGCTCCTACTTGTCTACTGTTGACCTTTGCTGGGTATAATTGCCAAAAAATGTCTAATGAAGAGCTGTAAGTACAATTAGAGGTGCTTGGAATTAATATTAATGTAATTGCTTCCTCATTCTGCTTTGAAATGCTTCAGAGACCTGTTTAAGCCCTGCATGGTTCCTCCTGACTTCCAGGAGACTTGCACTCCCTGATGTCACCGGAATATGGGCCCAGGTTTGTGTTTGCTGCCCAAATCAGCACAGAGTAACAGGCTGGAATTAGGGAGCATGAAATCACAGCAGCCCTTGGGGGAGATTTGGATGGAGCAGAGAATTTCCTGCAGAATTCCAGCTACCCACAAGCAGCTCTAACTTTGTGGAAAACTCTCCCTTCAGCCCCAGGGAATTCTGTACCCACCTCCCTCTCTCTTCGCAGGTGGTTGGTGAGTGGAGGTTCAGTCGGATCCACTGTGATATCTTTGTGACCCTGGATGTCATGATGTGCACTGCCAGTATCCTCAACCTCTGTGCCATCAGCATAGACAGGTGAGGGCTCCGTGCCAGCAAGTCGTGTCAGAACCCAGGGGAGCAAGTCACAGCCACCTCTCTGGGGTCTGATTTTACCTGTGACTCAGAGGCTTGGAAATGGGGAGAGTGAGTGTTGGTGATGTCTTTTGAGGAGCAGTTTAGGGGATCTCAGTGAGCTCTGAGCAGGGATTCTGTCAGAAGACATAGAAACACCGATCCTGAGAATGTAAATTAAATTGTCTGTGTATGTTTCCATGAGTTTGGTCCTTCTGTTTATACTCTGTGGAACAGACATCAGGGGGGAAAGGCAGCAGCTCCGAGTGGAAGGGAAATGCCCAGCCTCCTGCACACACCTCCTGACATGGGAAATCTTGCCTTACAGTGCCCTGCTGGAGCAGGCTCTCAGCCACAGCAGCTGGGTGCAGGTCCCAGTCTGGCAGCACAAAGCAGGGTGCTGGCAGCACAAAGCAGGGTGCTGGCAGCACAAAGCAGGGTGCTGGCAGCACAAAGCAGGGTGCTGGCAGCAGGCTGGCAGGGTGTGTGTCTCCCCATGCAGGTACACGGCCGTGGCCATGCCCATGCTCTACAACACCCGCTACAGCTCCAAGCGCAGGGTCACCGTCATGATTGCTGTGGTCTGGGTGCTCTCCTTTGCCATCTCCTGCCCGCTCCTCTTCGGCCTCAACAACACAGGTGAGTGGTTTGCCACTTGCAGCTGCCTTCTGGCACTTTCCTGGCTTTACTGGGTTACCCTCTGTTACCCGCCAGGAGTAAAAACAGGGCTCAGGTTTAGGTGTATTGGGATGTGTCCGCCCCTGGTTAAGGTGTTCTCTGCCAATGTCACCCTGTTGGGTCTGTTTGGTCTCTTGCTGTTCCACAATGGTGTTTTAGACCCATCAGAACTGAGGTTATGTGGAAGTTTACACAACACCAGCCAGCCTTCCCTTAACATTTGTCAACCACAAATTCAAAATCCCTCTTCAAATAAAACATGCAAAAAAAGGGAAAGTCATGGGATAAAACCTTCACTGAGACAGGAGAGGAAAGGGCTGGCAGTTCAGCCATCAGTTTCATGGGAGGCCTGGATTGGATACAGTATGGGATCAGTGGGCTTTTAGCTGAAAGGCAAACAATAACCAGGGACTTTGGCATGATGTGATTCCTACAACCTGAGGGGAGCTGCTGTTCTGGTGCCACTTCCAGCTGACGTGGTGGTGCCTCCTTAGAACCCAAAGCCCTCCCTGCCTGGGTACCTGTGCCTTTGGAAAGTGCTGGGAAGCAGCTCTGAGCAGCAGGGAGAGCCTGAACCCCTTTTGCCTTCCAGATGCCAACGAGTGCATCATTGCCAACCCTGCCTTCGTGGTGTACTCCTCCATCGTGTCCTTCTACGTGCCCTTCATCGTCACCCTGCTGGTGTATGTCCAGATCTACATCGTGCTCCGGCGGCGCAGAAAGCGCGTCACCACCAAGCGCAGCAGCCACGTCCTGGACTCGGACACGCAGGCTCCTCTCAAGGTAACTGCACCCCTGCCTGGCTCTCAGCACTCTGCACATCCTTCTCCCCTCCCTGCTCCACTCCCCAGAGCGCTTCCTCCTCTCCCCAGATGGCCCTGGCTGGACTAGGTGAAATGCTGGATCACAAAGGGGAATGCTGTGTCCTGTGCCAGGCTGGAGTCCCAGCTGCACATTCTGGGCTCCCAGGTGCTTCACAGGCTCCCCTGGATCTCAGGGGATGCTCCAGCAGCTGATCTGCACTAGGAGCTGCTGCCTTAACCAGAGAGCACCTCCTCTGGCTCCGCTGAGTTTGGGTTGGGGTACCCAAGAATACAGGCTACACCATTGTCTGAGTCAGTGCTGCTGCTGGGGGGGAGAATGACAGGATCAAGGAATGGTTTGGAAGGGATCATAAAGCTCATGAAGTTCCAACCCCCTGCCACGGGCAGGGACACCTTCCATGAGACCAGGTTGCTCAGAGGTCCATCCAGCCTTGCCTTGGACACTTCCAGGGATGGGGCAGTCACAGCTTCTCTGGGCAACCTGTGCCAGGGCCTGTCCACCCTCACAGGGAAGAATTTCATCATCATATCTAGTCTGAACCTGCCCTCCTTCAGTTTAAGGCCATTCCCCCGTGTCCTGTCACTCCATTCCCTTGGGAAAAGCCCATCTCCACCTTTCTTGCAACTCCCCTTTAGGTGCTCTAAGGTCTCCCCAGGGTTCAATGGAAACGGTTTGCGTGGTTGGGGTGCAAACCACATCACTGGCACCGACCCCTCTGCAGGGAAACAGCCTCTCAAAGCAGGAGATGTGTGTGAGTGAGAGGAGCCCAGCTGAGCGGGCAGAGTGTCAAGCAGCTCAGCCAAAACACTGCCCTGGCAGCACATGCGAAACAACCAGGGGGAATGTGCAGCCCCAGAGGCACCACCTCCAAACTGTGCTGCCTCAGGGCCACTGCCACGTCAGGGAGAGCAGGCAGGGATAGACAAACACCAGCAGGTCTCGGAGGCTTCCTTCCTTTGGTGAAAAGCCCAAGGGATAGTCACCTCCATCACTGCTTCTCCAGAGTAGTTTTCCATCATCCTCACACTGACTGATTTCTGCCTCATGCCCTGTGTTTGTATTTCCACGTGCCTCCCTTACCAGCTTCCCTTCCCAATTCCTCTGTGCCTGTGTAACCTCTGAGCTGGTGCTTGCCCCTTAGGACAAATGCACTCATCCAGAAGACGTCAAGCTCTGCACAGTTATTGTGAAGTCCAATGGGAGCTTCCAAGTTAATAAGCGCAAAGTGGTGAGTGTTAAAGAGAAGTGGTAGCTTTTCAGAGCATTTGGCCTTCCCCCTCTCACCCCTCAGGACACACAATTAATTTATGCAGGGTGGGAGAAAAATAAACTAAGAACAAAGGTTACCGTTCAATCTCACAATTTAAATACTCTTCCCATTCCTCAGAGTGAAGCAGGGGGTTTAAGAGGATAGAGTTTAAAAAGCCAGACTAATCTCACCTAAAGATCAGTTCTAAAAGCCATGGCATTTGAACATTTTGTGTCTTTGATTTCCTTCTCCTCTCTGTTATTTAAATCTTGGACTGCATTGGCTGTTTTGGGTTTTGCTTGGTGGTTTAATTTTTATTTATTTGCATTCTGAAAAACCTAAATAAAATCCATGGGGAGTGCAGACAACATCTCTCTCATTTCTGAGCCTCTTTGTGCAACACAGGAGAATCCTCCAGTGAAGGTCTGTCAATCCCATCCACCCAAAATATCTTCATCTGTAAACATTTCACAACCCTTTCTCCAAGCATCATGTAGGGAGGGAGAAGAGGGATTGATTGTTCTCCAGCATCATCCAGCTTCACTCTGTAAGGAATGTCCATTGCTCCTCTCGGTATATTTATCTGTCTTTATGTTGTGGACATTTGATTCTTGTCCAGGAGGCGGAGAGTCACATGGAAGAGATGGAGATGGTGTCCAGCACCAGCCCCCCTGAGAGAACCACCTTCAAACCCGCAGCACCAAGTAACCACCAGCTGGTCGTGCCAGTTGGGTCTAATCGGGGCAACAACTCCACCCTGCAGACATCCCTGAACAGCCCTGGGAGGGTGGAGAAGAATGGACATGCCAAAGAAACACACCACACAGCCAAGGTCTTCGAGATCCACTCCCTGCCCAACGGCAAGACGAGGAACTTCCTCAAGGCTGTGACCAGGAGGAAACTGTCACAACAGAAGGAGAAAAAGGCCACCCAGATGCTGGCCATCGTACTCGGTGAGAGCGTGCCCTGGCTGCCCTGGTGCTCCTGCAGGAATCCAGCACCTACCAAGGACTGGGGCATCCAGCATAGATTCTCCATGTCTCCATAAATATGTCACTTGATACGTAGGCAAGAGGGGCCCCTCCTTCCCAGCTGGCAGTGCTGTACAGAGGGCTCATAAAGCTGCCCGTCTGGGGGGTGTCTGGGGCTCCCTGCAGCACAGAAGGCAGCACAGCTCAGCCAGGAGCTGGCACCCCAAAGGCCAGAGCTTCTGATGTATCTGGTCTAATTACACGAGCACAGAAGTTCTTTAGTACCTGGATAGAATATAGGCAGAGACTTAACACGCAAACAGAAGGCTTATTCCTCAGGGAAATATTTTTCCTTTATGCCCAGCAGAACCTTACAGTTCTCAGGCTCCAAATCTGTCCAGCTTTCAGCAATCAAAATGTGTGTCTCTCTCCTTTGCCCCCCCAGGTGTTTTCATCATCTGCTGGCTCCCGTTCTTCATCACCCACATCCTGAACATGCACTGCGACTGCAACATCCCCCCGGCCATGTACAGCGCCTTTACATGGCTGGGCTATGTCAACAGCGCTGTCAACCCGATTATCTACACGACCTTCAACGTCGAGTTTCGCAAGGCTTTCATGAAGATCCTCCACTGCTAAAAGTCAAACAGAAGCAACCGCATTTTTTAAGAGCAAGAGAGGGGGAAGAAAAGAAAAGAAAGCAACGCCATTCATGCACACAACGGGCAGCCATGGAGGGGTCTCGTGTGCTGGGCACGAGGCCTCGGGTGTGACAGCAGTGCCATGCCCACACCTCGGTGGGGACGGAGGTGGGAGGTTCCCTCATCCCTCGGGGTGACCTTTGGGACACCAGTCCCACCAGGGCACTTTTCGGAGCTACCCTCACACTGTGCTTAAAGCGGGAGCAAAAACCGAGGCACGCTCACTTGGTTGTCGCCTGTGGCCATCCAGCCTCGAGTGCATTGCACACAGACAGTCACAGGGCCACGGGGAGGTGGCGGTGGGTCACCCAACTCTCACCAAAGACAAGACCATCTTTTCCGCTTCGCCACAGGAGCCAGGAACAGGCAGAGCTTGCGGGAGCTCCGCGCAGCAGCTTTGCCTTCACCTCGAGCTGAATTACCCAGTGTTAAACTGCTGAAGCCTTCAGAAAAAAACCACAAATCCACACTTTAGGAGGTCCCCAAGAAGGTCAAGAAGGTTCTGCCACCCACAGACCCAACCCTGCAGCAATGTGGGCCTACAAGCCATGGGCAGAAGGAAGAAGGGGCCATCAGTCTCACGTCCAACCACAGCATCGGTGTAAATACAAATCACCAGGATGAAGTGAATAGGAGCCCAAGCCAAAAAAACCAAGGGATGGAGAGGGCAACTCAAGAAGTGGTAGCTTGCCTTGCATGGTGCACATCAAACAGGACATCCCCATCTCTCAGCAGCAGCGATTTCTGCCCACCAGCATCTCATCTCCAGCCTCTCACCAGGAGGTACAAAGCCCGGGGAGGAGTGGTGGCGTGGTGAATGTAGAAAGCCAGGACAGGGTGCCAGGGGAGGCACCTGCAGCCCTGAGCGCCCCAGGTGGGAGCTTGAACGAGCCAGCCAAGTTAGGTCTGGCTCTCCTCACCTAGCTCAGGCTGCCACAGAGCCAAGGACCACCCCGGGGCTGATTTGCCTAAGTCTCTCAGTAGAGAGTGCAGAATAACATTGTGCCTAATTTCAATTACCAGTGAAGGAGATAAAACTGTGTGTTTTGGAAAAAGCCAGAATAAAAACCCAAGAAAGCCCTTACCTGGACCAGCTCCTGTGTCTGAGTTGGACTTTGGAAAGGTCTGGATGTTCCCAGCATCCTTTACCCTCTGATACCTATTTTTCCATGGATTATAAGAATTGAAAACCCATAACAGCATAATTCTGCCACGCTGAATTTGGCATTGCCAAATCCACACTGTACTTCCTAACTGTACTCAGCTCACAATATATTTTGCAATATCTCTGTAAATAAAACATAGCAAGATGACTAAAAAGACTTGGAAATAGGTCTGGCTAGAAATTCCTGTAGGATCTGGAGCAGCAGATGATTTCAATAGCCATATTGCAGAGGCAGACTCCCTACCTGCTGTGTTCTGAAGATGCTAAAACACAACCCAGAGAGCAATATAGTCCCTTTTCTCTCTATGCAGTTTGTGGAATATTCACATAATTTCTGCTTCAGGGTAGGTGAAGTTCACTGCCAAGGGTTTCTTTAATTCCCTGATGTTCCTGTGTTGCTAACAAAGCATTTCCCTGTGCTGGTAGGATGTGTTCCAGCTCTGTATCAGGAAGAGATTATGCCAAGCAGCTGTAACACATAATCTCAGCTGGTTTCTGAAATTGAAACAGCAGCCCCGCCTTAATCCAAAAGGTTTCCATTCTAAACCTGGTATTCCTGCAAGAGGCTGATAGCCAGTGGTTTTAGTATTTAGCCCCCAAACTTGTATAACATTTGGGCATGGCTGGAAACTAACTCAGGAGATCTCAGCCACACTTTGGCTGTTCATTCCCCCCAGTTTTAACCAAGCAAGTTCACTCAGTAGTGGGGATCAACTCAGACTGGTATCACTTAAAAAATTCATAGGATGACACAAAATCAGTAGGTTTTTGGGTAGAAAAATAGTAACAAGTTACTGGTCACTTTTCTAACATATTCACAAGCAGAAAGATGCCAATTGACTGTGTGAATTAACAGGTGGGGAGCTGAATCAAAGTAGAAAATAATATGAATATAGGAAAAAAAAAGGTTTAAAGCATTTGGAAGTTGCCATAGGTGATATTTGCCCTGCACTAAAACATGATGTGAGCCCTCAGAATAAGAGATGTGCAAAATATCTTAACTTTGTGCCATAATTTTACTCTGTGTTCCGTGTTAGCCCAGGATAAATCATCCTCTCCAACACTGTGTACCTTGTCCCAAAATTCAGTTTCTAAATCCAGATAGAGCTCAACTAACCTGAACCACTACATGAAAAACTCTTCCAAAATGTCATGGAGGAAAAAAAGCTGCTGAAAAAGGGCCAGGGTCCTTCATGTGTTTGCCAGCTTGGACCAAAAAGCCCCAGGTGTCATTTCCTAGAGCTTAAGTATTCGTGAGGGATTACCTGCAGCCCATCCTTCATTCCAGTGACGTTGTAAGCCACTCATTGCCAACACTCCAGGCTCAAAGGTGTCTTGTGGGAATATCTGCATCCCCACTGCCCTTGGAATGGTGGCAATGCCATGTCTGTTCATCTCTGCACAGGTTTCCCTTTCCCACCTGCACTTACAGCCACCAAACTAAAGCACTTTCCACCCATCAATTGAACCTTCATTACTGTTTTCGAGAGTGGACCAAAACACGCCATCACCTCTGGCTTTACAAAGAATAAAGCAATGCCAAGAGCAAGGACAGGCTTTGCCAGCTGCTTGCACAGCACCTGACGTGAGGACAACCAACCCTGTGGGTGGGATGGAAGATGCTTGTGGAAACTTCTAAAGAGCCATGAGAAATCAGCTGCATCATGAAGGACTCTGAGGCCTCTTGCCCACAGAGCTGAACCTGGCAAATACAGACCTCACTGTTCCTTCCCCTCTGGAAAAAACCACTGCTTTCCCAAAGACTCCTGATGGCAGGACACGCTGGTGATGGCCAGGGGACTGAGCTGGTTTTTAAAACACATTCAAGAGAAGATTTCACTTCTTTGTTCCTCGAGAACTCCAGACCCTATTTTGTGATTCATTATTTATAACTGAAGCTTTAGTTTCTGCTTTATTGAGTCTTCCTGTTCCTGCTTTTCCTCCCTGTGATTCCCAGCTTGCTGAAGCCCAGGGGGGGCTCTTTTGGGGCACCCCCCAAACAGGTTTGAATTAAAAGCCAGTGAATTCTGCCTGCACTGTATTTGCTGCTTGCCTGCTTGCTCCCACTACACGATGCTGTTTATCCTCCTGACTGAAGAGTACATGAACTACAGTAGGTCTAACCAGCTTATTGAATCCTGCTGGAAAAGTTAAAAAAAAAAAGAAAAAAAAAAAAAAGGAAAAATAAAGCCACTACCTCCGTGGTGAAAGTCTGCAGTGCAAACACGGCTCCCTGGGGAGTCAGGAATGTATAAATGCCCATCACAGGTACGTGTGACACCAACAAATGTCTCCATGCAGCACTGTAATTAAACAGAGACTTGCACAAGCCACCCTGGTGTTGCATGATTGTTTTGTTCTGTTTAGCACCAGCAGTGTGAGGGGTCAGGCTCCAGGGACACATGGTTGTGCTACAGAGCACAAACAGCAGAATACACCTTCACCTGAGATCTCGCCTTTTTGTTACTTATTTTTCAGAATAGTTGCGTTTTACCTCTTTCTCCCCTCATCCCAGTCTATCTTTAAGAACTTTAGTGTTTGTCCAGCCTGAAGCCATGAGGATCAGACATGGGAAAGGAAGGGTGCAGAGAAACACAGGCAGAAAGAAAACGGGCTTAAATTTCTCAGTGTCTCTTGCCTTCTAGACTAAAGTGGGCTGGGCAGGACTGGAGGAGGAAGGGATGGAAATGCCCAGCCAGGAGCATTTGTGGCATCACACCAGCTGCCTGCCTTTGCCTCCTGGCACTGCTCAGTCGTGTCTGGTCCATGGCACTGCAGGTTCAAGGTGGGCACTGCTCTGCCAGGAGTTAATATGGCCCAAAAAGTAACTGTGCCCTTGCCTTGGCTGAGGGAGGAATTCCCAGCAGTGGGAATTGCAGCTGCCCCACTCCATCCCCTGCAGCTCAGCCCCCTTCCCAAGTCACAGGGAGCTTTTGCCTTCTGGAGAACTTCATTCTTTCATTCAGGAATATTTATCTTTATGTTGTCCTTGCTGTGGCCTTGTTTTCTCAAGCTGTGCAGTGAAATATTTGGTGTTTATGCAGGTGAACCTCAGCCAGGCTGAGTCAGCACTTTTGTCTAAAGATTGTTTTCTTTATACAAAAAAAGAAGACAGAAAACAATCTCCTTCCCACTCCTAGGAAAGAAAATGGTCTATTTCCAAGAAGCAACAAACTAAAATTCCAGTTTAATGGTATTTTGGATCCTTGGCATGAACCAAAGGCTTTAATCTACCTGTTTTCAGCCAATACAGGGCAAAGATAATCCCTGCCCTGAAGCCCTCAGTTTATACAGAAACCTGAATCTCCAGAGCTACTGACTTCAAATGAGGCTTAATTCTCCTTGTTGGATGATTCAACTCAAAGCCAGTGTGACTGAGGGAAAATTAGGGGCTCAAATGACCCCCTCCCTCTCTCAGCAGAATAAAAGATATTCTGGGATGAGACAGGACACACACCGGGTTGTTTTCAGCCTGGCAGGATCAAAGGCAGCTCCTATGACTTCACCCTTACAGCCAGATTTTATTTCTGAGGCTGGAGACTACAAAACACCATTCACACCACCCAAAAGAGATAAAACAGACTGATCTGTCCATCTCCTGGGCCATTTGTGAGTCTTATAGCTGCAGGTCAGGCCTGACAGATTCATGGATGTGCTTTGTTCTGCACATCCAGCCAAAAAAATAAGAAAGACAAAAAGATAAAACCAGTTACACTTGTTAAATCGACTCCCTCTCTTTAATCAAAGCTTCTTTTAATAATCCAAACTGCTCCCCCAAGTCTTTGACGATACCAGACTGTCTGCTGCCTAAATAGCTTTTGACTCATAAATAACAACTTTCTCCACCAAAGAAAGAGTGATGGATGGTGGACTAAATATAATTAAGGTATAATGAATAATTAACAGACCTAGAAATGCCTTTAAAGAGACTTAAAGCAGCAAAGCATAAAGCCAGGCCCTTTAAATGAGGAAAAAACATTCTACATCCCCAAGCTGCCATGCTGGGCCCAGGGAAAAAAAAGTGGGATAATGAAAGCAAGGGAACAAATTTACCCAAGCCTGGCATCGCCTCCCTGCTGCACGTAATCAACTGCATCCATGGCTCTGATGAGGTGGGGAGGTGACATCACTGCCATCTCAGCCGCAGGATTTCGTGCCAGGCTCAGGGAAGGGCAGCAAGGAAGCAGCACAGAGGGCTGGTGGTGGCTCTGGGTGGGAAAGCCACCCCTCCTGGGGCTGAGGTGCCAGGGAGCAGGGAATGCGTCGCAGGGGCACAGCAAGCAAAGCCAAGCAAAGCAGCCACAAAGGCACAGAGAGCTGATGGAAACAGGCTCTGCAGGGGGACTGGGGGCTTCAGCTGCTGTCCCTTCCCTGCAGAGCCTCCTCAGCACTGAGGTAAAGCAGCCCCCAGACCTCCTGCCCTGTCTGAGAGCCCCAGGAGCTCTGGTGGGGTGCCCAGCAGGGCAGGGCGCTGTGTCTCCTGCCTGGGACAGGATTTGGTGGTGAGAGGGACCTGTGAGACCCTGACTCTGCAGAACCGTGCTGCTTTCCCTCCCCAGCCATCCCTGTGCCCACCCCACGAGCCTTCTGCCCCCTCCATCACCTCACTTCCATTTCACAGGTCCCCAGACAGGCTTGGGTTGGAAGTGTTTCACAGCAGCCATTGTTAATATTTAATAATGCAGCCATGAAGGAGGTTTTTTTTTTTTATTTACACCATGGGGAAAGGCAAGAAAAGCCCAAATTCACATTAGCCAGAAATCTAATCTTGCCTCCAAATGGTAACAGCAACACAGAGAGTCTGAGCAGCTCTCGTGAGTGTGAGTTCAGAGAGCTCTGTCAAATCACCAGCTGGAAAATGTACAAAGCTTCAGAGGAGAGCCCAGGAGCTGAAAATGTGATTGAACGAGACAGGTTATGAGCTGAGAGCTCGTCTGTGTGAAGAAATGGACAGTCAGTGGCAGTCTAAACAAATATGTACATCTCTCAGAACACCTCCCTCCCTCCGGGAGCTTTAGTCAAAAATAAAAGTGACTTTGATCTGGCATAATTCTGCAAGTTTGCTAGGAAAAAAAACTCCAGCAAGATGGCAAAGCAGCTGCTGTGGGTCCTGTAGAGGGATTTGGCACGAGGATGACTCTGCTCACAGCAGGGACAGCCAGGGATGCTCTGAAGGTGACAGAAATGTGCTCTGGGGAGGGGGCTAAACCCAACCTGCTGTGCCTGGATCAGGGCAAGAGGTGATTCAGTGGCACACTGAGCTGATATTTAAGGGTTGAACTGCTGCTCCTGCCTCTCTCTGGGCCCTGGGTTGGGTTCACTGGGAGGGAACAGCACTTATAATGGTCCAGAGAGTGAGGGTTGGACCCCAGACACAGTCTGGAGATGGGCCTCAGGATCTCAGCGCAGTGAGAGGGCTGGCTGAGGGCAGAGACACCACCAGGAGAGATGCTGGTGCCTTTGTAGCTCTGCACGCCCACTGTGCACCGTGCTTTGCTCTAAATGACAGCACAAGAGCAGAAGAACAGGGAATCAGCTCCTGCAACGCATGAAGGCTGGAGTCTAGATGCAAAAGTCACACCAAATTAACCTGGGGATGTAGATTTATAACTGAATTATTGTGGCTTGCAATTTACTGTGCTCCAGTAATTGAGTTTGTGCATGTTCTCAGCTGGTGGCAGATGCTCCAGGCCACATTCCTTCTTTATGTTGACATTAACTTGCCTACCTGGCACTTGCCACGAGGGGAGATTATGCAGAGGGTGATTTACTGGGGCTCAGGCAGTGCTTGGTAACCTGTTTAGCTGTGGAGAGCTGCCTGTGTGTCTGAGCCCACCTGTCAAAGGCAACCTCAGCTCCAGTGGCAGCTCTCAGGGTGTCTTGGAAGGGACATGTCTGATTGCCTTGGTGACAAACAAGCCCTAAATCACTTCAAAGAATCACTGGGGAAGATTACAGAGGGTGAAACACTAGGAACTGGGGCATGATTCAGAGGGATCAGGGAAAATGCCAGTAAATTCTACCTTGTTCTTAATTAAAAAAGGCCGAGGGAAGTTCTCCACGAAGGAGGCTGATTGAGACGCTCCTCCTCCCCCAGCCAAGGGCAGGCTGGCTGAATGCAGCCAGGAAAACAGGCATTTGAAACCAAAAGCCTTGGGGAAGAGCTGTCACCCTGCAGTCACAAACCACCAAAGTGGTGCCAGCAGTGGGCAGGGGGCTCATCCTTGTGTAAAAGGGGAGAGCAGAAGGGGGTTTACTGGGGGGGTGTGTGGGGCTGGGTGTGCACCCTGCACAGGTTAATTTGGGAGCAGAAAGCTGGGTTTGCAGCATCCCCATCTTTGATGGGTTTGTTTTCATCTCCCAGCTCTCAAACTGTACTCCCAAAATCCCAAATCCACGTCTAAATTTGAGGCAAAATAAAGGAGATTTGAAATTTCCCTACAAACCCAGGGAGGCCAAGACTTTTCCAGTGTTTAGGTGAATTCCACCTTTTCTCTGTTTTTTTTTCTATTGCATCCATGGTGGTGGCTGTTGTTAATTATCTCCCTGTTACTCTTTGAAGGTGTCTGGGTGGGTCTGTGTCCTGTGACATCTTCCTGCCCTCCCTGGAGTCTCCAGGGATGAGCCATGAACAAAACCCAACTGCGCTCAGCCAACAGGAGCAACAAATTGGGCAGCAAATAGACCTACTCAGCTCTCCTGGGAGGAATCATGCTGGGTGTTAGACAACTGTTTAAGCAAAATAAAGGCAGGTCAGTCTGAACAAAACCTTTTGGCAGACTGGAGTCTTTCCCAGAAAAGAGAAAATCAATTCCCTGAACTCCTTCGAAGGATTTTTTTCCCCTGCTTGGAGCTGACATTAAAGTTTGTCCAAAAAATAGCAATAAAATCTTCATGGTGATAAGAACACTCCTCTGCCTTGTTAAGAAATAAGCTTGTGCTGAAGGGCAGTAAAAGTGCCGTGGAATGAGTCCAGCTATGCCCCAAACTTCAGTTCTGTCACAGCTAAACCCTCCTCAGCATCCATAATGTTTCTTCTTTTCCAAAGTAATGGCCTTATACCACAGCAGCAAACAAAGCTCATTTTCTCCTTTATTGCAGCTAATTACTGCACCTCTTGGTTGCTGACCCTGGCCTAGTCTTCTCTATAATTGCTCCAGATGGAGAGGGAATCTTTAATGGGATATTTTCTAACTAGCAAGGTTGGTGGGATTTATATATTTATTTTTATTCAGGAGCACAGCTGCCACATCTCTCCAGGATGAAGAGTTCAGTCACATTCTGTAACTGCTCGGTGATTTTTATCTTCTTGTTTTTCACTTTTCAAACCAAATTTTTTAAAACGCAGCAATGAAGCGCTTATTAAATAACTGGAAATTCCTCATAGTTTCATGTTGGTTGTTTGATCCCCAAAATACCTCTGTTAACTGAATGATACTAACCCAACCCAGTGTATCATAAAGGGTATTTGTGTTCCAGAGAGCAGAAAAGGTTTGAGGGTGTTTATTCCAGGAGTTCACACGTGTCCCCTTTAATAAGTGGCATTGGACAGAAGGGGGTTGTGATAAATCAGAGTTAACTCTTCCCCCCAATCCCTGGTGGAAATCGATGGACTTGAGCATAAATACCAATTAAATCATTCAATAGCTGCACATTTGCAGGTTTGGGACCCAAACCCCAGTGTGGTAACCCATGCCCATAAATCCCAACTCCCCTGGGTCCATCTGGCACAGCTCCTGCATCCTGTCCTTGAAACAGAGCAGGCAGGTAAAGGCAGCAGCACTGGGTGACTCACAGAGGCATCAGCAGCCCGTCCTGCTCACCAAACAGTGAGCAACGGCCTTTCCACATCATTAGTTGATTAATTCTCTTCTCAGAGGACTTTATTCTACTTGTAAATCACCTCTGCAAGGGGGTTTGGCCCCGTGATCTGCTATAAAGTGATCCAGGGTAACACAAAACCAATCATGGTTTATAGTCTAGTTGTGCTTCCCTTATTATTAGGTGCAATTGTTTCCACCCTTATTTAAACTCCAGCAAGGCAAACATAGATTAAACTCCAAGCTTTTGAGGTTTTTTTAATTATTATTATTTTTAGCTGTTGTCCTTCAAAAGGATCTCTAACTTTTGCTTCTGAAGGGAAGGTCAGAGCAATGTGTTCCAGGGCTGGCTTTCTGTGGAGGGCAGGATGCCATCCTCACTGCTCTGGTAACATCAATTCTTGCCAGAAAAAGAGCTGTTTAGAGTCACAGATTCCATGATTCTGTGACCCCCCCAAACACAGCTGCTGCTTTATGGCTCTGAAACTCTGAGGTGCCTTGTTATTCCTCTAGCAGGGATGTAAATCTTTCTTTCTGGGTACAAAAGACTTTTCCCAAGGTCACTCAGGGTGTGAGGAGCCCTGAATTGCCACAGTGAGAGCCTGAACCACGAGATCTCCTCCCCAGACTGTCCCCAAGGTGAGGAACTCGCTGGGGCTGTAACCCTGCAAATACTGCCAGGCTTTAAAACCCATCAGGGCTGGGCTTGGGTTTGTTTTGGGCTTCTTTTTTTTTTTCCCCAAAATAAGAGAACGAGGCCAATAGCAAATTACAGAAGAGAAGGGTTTCATGCTGTGCTCTGAGGCAGAAGAAAGGAAAGCAGCAGCTGATGAAAGGATCAAAAGATGTTAAACTTGCTGGGGATGAAATGCCTGGTAGGAGAAAACAGCAAGTGCTCCTTGATGCCCAGTCAGGCACCTTTTGCCATCACTCTAATGGAAGCTGAGCTCACACCTGTGTGCAGGGAGAGCACTGGGTGGGGAGCTGCTTTTTGAAGCGAAACGTGGCTTTATTTCAAAGGCAGAGGATTAAAATACTCCCTAAAGCTGGGGAGTAGCACAGGGAAGTGCTGGATAGTCTGGGAAGAGAGCAGCCAGAGCAGGATTAATTATGTCAGGCCATGAAAAGGCTGGGGAGGGAGTCAGGAATGTCTCACACTGACGTCTGATACAGTACAGAGCCTACAACCACCTCCTTGGAATAAAAAGAAACACAGCGAATTCACTATTTCTTCTTACATTAAAATCACTCCCTCCTACATTCACATCATTGCTGTCAGAAACATCTTGATTTTCCACACCTAAGGGGCTATGGAAAAAAACAAGCATTTCTGCTAAAAATAAACTTTTTTTTCCCCCCCAAGCTGTATTTATTCAGATCTATTTTCCTCTAAAATGTAGGATTATTTTAATTTTAATTTCATCACATACCTACATAATTGCAGCCAAACAAACAAATGGCAGGAGCAATGCCAAACACAGATGTAAACTGATGTCATTTTCCTGTGAACATTTCCCCAGAGAGGAGCTCAGCTTTTCACTGAAACATCCACATTTTGATCACGACAAAACCCTCTCTTCTTCAAACAAATTTTTACATCAGAAATTTGACTGCTGATACAACAAATCCCCTCTCGCTCACTGTTAGTGAGGTTGGGCATTTCTCAAGTGAAAAATTCTTTCTCATAGAATGGTTTGGGTTGGAAGGGACCTTAAAGCTCATCCAAGCAGCTCTGGGTGCCTCAAAGACATGATTTTTGTGGCAAAAGGGTCAACAATTTTGATATTTTTGAAGAGGTGATCCTTGGGGGTCCCTTCCAATTTGGGATATTCTTTGAAACCTAAACAATGCCCTCAAGGAAAGAGCTATTTAGGAGGTTTCTGTCCTGCCACTGCTCCTTTCCAAAGACACCCCTGGCACGAGCTGCCAGCACTGGGGAAGAACATGATATAATCATCAGTGTATTTATCAGCAGGGACCAAAGACTGAAATGTATTTTAACAAGGGGGGGAAAAAAGGGTGGTGGGGGGAGATGGAGACCTACCATTAATTTTAGAAATAACAAGCTGCACAGTCACAAAGTGGAGGCTGGAATGCAGCTTTCCACAGTTTGTAAAGACTCATTTAATTTCTATAGAAACTGAGCAGCAAACAGGTAATTTTCTCTGCAAATTGCTTCTATCACCTCTGTAGTGCTCTGCAAGGGGAGTGTATTTCCCTCGTGTCTTCTTAATCCCCTGTTATTTTCATTATAAATTTAATTAAGCTCTTTCAGAGAACATTCCATGACATATGAGCAGAGTTTTGTTTTTCTGTCAGAGTGAAGGCAGAAAGGAGCTGCTGAATTCTGTGGCAATTGGATTTCTTTTTGCTGGGTAAATATTTCAAACGATATTAAACAGCAGAGACCTTTGGGGAATCAGTGCAGCTAAAGTTGAGGGGAAGAGCTGCACACAAAGGGCTGAGAATCCAAAGTATTCCTTCCAGCCAGGCCTTTCCTCCTTGGACAAAGCCCAGGGCTGCCACCTGTGGAACATCAAGGGCAGGTCAATCAGGTAAATCCAGCAGCTCTCAGGCCAAAGCTCCCAGTGCAGCCCTGGATCCACCACTCTGCTGTGAAGTGGCATTTAAGGATCCTCCCTGGATCAGAGCACAGTCTCACAGCCCTTGTGAGAGCATTTGCTTGCTGTGCATGCCTTAATTCCAAGATATTATTATTCCAGGGAGCACTGTGAGTGTCCTCCTGGTTATCCATGGGGGTGGTTACCCAGCAACACGTGCTGTGCTCTCCCTGTTCCAGGAGAACAGAGCATGAATGGGACATTCCACCTAGTTCCCTGGCCATTTCCTGCAGTGAGTTGACAACCCTGGATAGAATTTATCCAGTGATGAGATTACCAGTGTCCCGAGCTACACAGATTATGCTGATGAGTGAGGAAAGCACTGGCAGCAGAACAGTCCCTTCAAAGCACCGAAGGGATGGAGTGCCATTATCATGGAATGTCTTCTCTCTGTGCTGCATCCATTTAAATACTCTACTAGTGATTTTTTTTCCTTCCTTGCTTTATTTGATTCTTGTTACAAAAATGAGATGTCAGAAATCTGACACGTTGCTGTACCATATGTTTGGTGTCTATTTCCAGCAGCAGGTGAGAATCTCATGATTCAATTCCCACCCGGGCCAGGGTCATTTTGCCCCAATTTTCTCTCTAGGAAAACATGGAATAAAAGCAATCAAATCTGTGGAGGACATGTATATATGCTGTGCACAGCTTCAGCATTGCCCGTATGAACAGGGACTGCATATATCCCTTTCCATCCCTGCACAGCAAGTATTAAACAAGAAAGCACTGCCTAAAGCCAATATGACCAAGCCAAAATGTTCTACAAGCTTGGTTAGACCCTGGAAAAGAAGTTGTAAGCCTCCTTCTGCAGCTTCATTTTTCTTTTACTCTTTACTGTTCATGCTTAGAAACTTCCATTTTAAAAAGGAAACTATTTCCCTGTAACCACCAGGTGACAGGTGCTCTAAGGAGTCGCACCTGACATTGGGAAACTCAGGTCATCAATGCCAGAGCTGATGAATTTACAAATCTGTCCTTCCCGGAACAAGTCTGGGTCTTGAAATCCTTGCGTCATTCACCAGAGTCCTGCTGCCCAGCTGGTTCCCCACGGCCTCCTTGCCTTGAAGCAGGGTGATGATGTTCTCTCTCTGGTGCCGAATTGCCAGCTGGAGGGCCGTGCAGCCAGTGATGTCTTCCACGTCCAGCAGAGCTCCGGCCTTAATCAGGGTCTTGATGATGGCCATGTTGCCCTTGAGCACCGCCAGGTGCAGGGGCGTCCAGCCCACCTTGTTCCTGCCGTTGACGTCCGCCCTGCACTCCAGGAGGTTGATGACGGTGAGGAAGGAGCCCCTCAGGACGGCGAAGTGGAGGGGGGCCCACCCCGACTTCTCGGGGACGTTGGGGTCCGCGCCGCCCCTGAGGAGCTCGCACACCACGGGCTCGTCGCCGTAGCGGGTGGCCAAGTGCAGGGGCGTCCAGTCCATGCTGCCCTTGGCGCTGAGCCGGGCGCGGCTGCGCCGCAGCAGCCGGATGATCTCCACGTGGCTCTTGAAGGAAGCCAAGTGCAGGGGGGTCCAGCCTTTGTCCGTCCTCAGCTCCACGTTGGCGCCGTGTTTGATGAGCTTCTCGCAGATGAGGTACTTGCCCCTGACCACGGCCAGGTGCAGGGCGCTGTAGTGGTTCTGGTCCAGGCTGTTCACAGAGGTCCCGTTCTTCAGCAAGTAGTGCACCACCCGGAACTTCCCCCTCTCCACAGCCACGTGCAGCGGGGTCCTGTGGTTCTTCTGCTTCTTCTCCAGGTCGGCCCCTTGGCTGGCGAGCAGCTTCACCAGGCTGACGTGGCCAAAGCAGGCTGCCACGTGCAGCGCGGTTTTGCCGTCCACCTCCTGGGTGTTGGAGTCAGCCTGGCGGGACAGCAGCACCCGGGCCACGTTCTCGAAGTTGTTCTGTGCTGCCAAGTGCAGGGGGGTCCACCCGTCGTGCTCCTGGGCGTTCACTCGTGCCTGGTGGTCCAGCAGGAGCCGGACAGTCCTGTCGTCCCCGTTCTGGGCGGCGAAGTGGAGGGGTGTCCAGCCATCCTCGTCGGGCGTGTTGGGGTCGGCGCCGTGCTCGATGAGGATGGAGCAGATGTCTGGCAGCCTCTTCTGGACAGCCATGATCAGTGGGGTGTAGCCACAGACCACCTGGCTGTTCACGTTGGCCTTGCAGCTGAGGAGGAACTTCACCTTCTCGGCGTTGCCCTGGATCACCATGAGGTGCAGCAAGGTGAGCCCGTTCTCGTGGACTCTGCAGATCTCCTCGGACAGGATCTCCTCTGGGCTTTCTGCCTCGCTGTAGGGAGGTGGCAGATGAACCTCCTGATGGTCCATTTCTAAAGGCAGGGAGGCAAAAGAGGAGAAAAAGTGTAAAACCGAGTGAAATAATGGGAGGGAGAGCATGTGATTCTTCATAGGATAAAATAAAATAAAGTAATTTTAAAGATAGGGAATATGAAATGAGCCCAGACCACTTCTGTGCAGTCTCTCAGAGAGCAGTGGGACATTTGCCCTCTCCCTCATGGGCATTGTATCTGCTCTTTCCTGTAGGGTTTATTTTCCTTCACATAAAACATCACCCACATGGAAAGTTTTATGAGCCACATCCTCCTACAAAAAAACTGACAGTTTCTGGAGGCTTCCCCTTCTTTATTTTTCACTTATAAAGCAAGACCCCTACTTACCTCCACTCTTGGTGTCTCGGGGGAAGGTGAACTCCTCTTTGTCACTCTCATTTTCAGGAAGGGAAGAAGAAAAAGCCGTAAGACAGAGTTGCTCAATGGCATTCTGTAATGTTTGCACACAGTTCTTGGCTACTGCTCTAGAGTTTGGTATTGTCATTCGAGTTTTATCAGTTTTATTGTTGATTATCACTGTATTATCACTTTTATCCAACCCTGTGATTGCACCCAAAACTCAGCTGAGCAAATCAGGACACAAACAGGGATGTGGGAGCCTGAAAATGATCTGTGGACCTCAATGAGCTTTCTCATTTGCTCCCAAACAAAGAAGACTCTTCCTCTCAGACTATCATTTAACACACTGGCCAGCTTGTAAATTTATTTGCGCCTTTCTTTTCCCCATAAGGGAATTACAGGTGCACAGCCTGTGCAAACACACCACTCAAAGGTGCTGCAGTGCCTTTGAGTGAGGAGACACGAGGGAGGAAACATTCCCAAAGGAGAGGCAAGCTCAGGGAAAGGACTCAGTGGATTCTCCTGAGTGGCACAGGGAAGTTCTCCTCACCTGCTGGTTCCCAGAGATGGCAGGCTTGTGGGACATCTTCCTCACAAGGCGCTCGTTCTCTGGATCCACCACCAGGCTCTGTATCAGTGCCAGCAGCATGTCTGTCTCCACAGGGATATCTGCCAGAGCGAGACACTGTTAGCTCTGCAGGCTGCCCAGGGGCTCAGATCCCAGGCAGGACATGCATCTTCCACGTGGGAAACAAGGGATAAAGAACAAAAGGACACAGGATGCTTGGCAGCACATGGGCACCAAGCAGTTAAATCTCGGGGGTGCCACTGGGGAGGTGACACACAAGCTTGTCAGTGCCTGCAGCTGATTTTTGGGCAGTCCAGAGCCCAGTCCCACCTGAAAAGCTCGGCCTTTGCTTGGGGTCTTGGTCCCAGCACCTCTTCATCAAGTCCACCATCTGCTGGCACTCCCCGGGCCAGTCGTCGCTGATGAGCTCCAGCCCAGGCCTCTTCCCCGCTGCCACCTTGACTATGATGGCCATCATGTTGGCCCCTGGAAAAGAGCAGCACACTCTGGGCTTTCCCTCTGTGAGGGCAGCTGAGATCAACATTTCCCGAGGGCAGAGGGTGGAAGGAGGGCTCATATTTACCTGCATAGGGTTTCTTCTGCATGAGCACCTCCCAAATGACAATTCCGAAGCTGCAGGCAAAGGGACATCATGAGCAATCACATAAAATGCACTCATTGCTTTTATCTTCTTGAGAAATGGGAAAATGAGAGAAGAGGGTTGTCAGGAGGGAAGAATTTCACCCCCCAGACCAAAAGGATCAGGACTTATGATTCTATCTCAAACGTCTCTGGTGCCTCAGCAAAAGGGACAGTGTAGTGAATTAAGGAGCCTTTCTTGTGAAAGTGTCTTTTTTTTCACTTTATTCACATTGGGTTTTAGAGGCCCTGGCTACTGCAAATTCCTGTGGCCATGCAAATCCTCCTTTGCTTCTTGCCTTTGGTTACTGCTCAGTGTAGGGGCCAAGGAGGCCAGCTTGTGTAAATCTGCTGCAAAGCTCTTTGCCCCAAAGGAAAAAAGCCAAGTTGAAATCTCTCCTCCACCTGTTAGTGCCCCAAATGAAGCTGAACACCGAAGCAGACATGCAATATTACAGTTGTTTTAAAAGCAAAATGAATCTAAGCAGCCAGGGCTATGAAAGGGCAGACACTGTGTGTTCTGGGCTCTAATCTGACTCATTTTTATAATAACTTCCAGCAACCAAACAGGGTGTGATGGCACCTGAGGCAATACAGTCAGCAGCTCCCATGGGGTGGGTGCTGCTGGTAAGGGATGATGACTATCCACAGCAAATCCCCGTCCCTCTCAGTCTCCACTACTGAGATACCCCATCACTCACATGATAAACGAGAATTTAAACCAACTGAGGCAACGTGCCAGTCCCTCTTGCTCAGTGACCTCCCTGTGGACCCTCTGGCAGCCCTTACCTGTACACGTCGTACTTGATTCCGGGGGGTTTGCTGTTCTGCAGGAACATTTCGGGGGGGATGTAGCTCAAAGTGCCCCTCAAAGCCGAGCTTTCGATGTATTGCATCCGGCTGGATTGCTCCATCCATTTGGACAGCCCGAAGTCTGAGATCTGCGAGCAGGAGAAAGGAGAGCCTTTGCCATGAATGCTCACACCTCACCCTCCTCCTGTTGGCTGGGACAGTCCCCCTTCCTCGGATCGGGGACATGAGTAGCTGAAATTTGATAAAGCCCTGATGAACTGCACCCAGTCCTTGTCACTGGGTCCAGCAGAGCAGTGTTTCCTCCTAAGCTGGAGCCTTCAGTTCCCAGCTCTGGCACAGATTGCCTGTATGACCTCGAGATTATTTGTTTACCAGTTGCTTCTTGCAAGCCCCACTGGTCAACCTTTCCTGGGGTGTTCCTGAAGAACTTGATATACCAGGATTCTGGACTTGTTTGGCAAAAATAACCTTTCTCTTCTTTGAGAAACACCCTGTCCCTTCAAACACAGCCCTAAGGTCTTACCTTGACGTGCATATTCCCATCCAGGAGAATGTTCCCTGGCTTGAGATCCAAGTGCAGCAAAGGAGGTGTCATGCTATGCAGGAAATTCATAGCCAAGCCCATCTCGTGGATCACTCGGAATTTGAGCTGCCAAGACATTTTGTGAGTGGGAAGAATTTTCTCCAAGGAGCCCCTTGCCATATATTCCATCACTATCCCCAAAGGGCTGTTGCAGACCCCGTAGATGGTGACAATGTGCTGGAATTTGATTTTCTCCATCTTGGTTGCCTCCTCCATTAGACAGTTCATACTGGTCCTGGAAAAATGAAAAATAAAGCAGAAAGTGGAGCCAAGAAATGATATCAGTTGCTTCACAGGCTCAGTGACTGTGCAGTAACTCAGTGATATCCAGCCTTTCCAAGCAGCCCTGCCTGACCCAAACAGATTCATCCCAGTTTGCCCCTTTAATTGATCAGAATGCAACCACATCAAGGCTTGGAACTGTATGATCTTTAAGGTCCCTTCCAACCCAAACCATTCAGCGATTCAGTGGGATTCCCAAGGGTGCTTTATGATGTCAGGAGCAGGCACAGCTCAGTGAACCACGGTGTCCCCAGGCCATGCCTTGGCCATACCTGTCTCCACCTCTGCCTGCAGCCTCCTGTCCCTGAGCAGGGTGAATCTGGTCCCAGAGGGAGCCCAGACACACCTGGACCTGTTTCACTGAAGGCAGACCTGTTGTTTCACTAAAGCTTTGCATTTCCCAACCTGCTCGACGAGTTGGGGCGCCCAGAGCGCTCCGAGAGCAGCCAAGCAGCAAAGTGCCAAGACTGCCTTTAAAAAGCACACCCTGGGAATGAATCTGAGCGTCCAACAACACTTTGCCAGGCCACTAATAGACCTGAAATGGCTCAGCCAAGCAAATCCTTCTGCCAGACTTCCTCTAGCAGTTCCCCACAGTGAAATGTGTTGAGGAATCTCAGCTGTTTTACTAAAATTGATAAATGCAGGAGTCAAACTGATGCATTTTACTCCTTTTTTTTTTCCCCTAAATGAGAGCAAAATGCAAGTGTAATATCTGGAGAGCATAAGCAGTGCAAACTGAGGGCAGACACTGCTCAGGAACCACCTCAATTGTTGTCAGTAACATGAAATCGTAGTAGGGTGGGATTTTTAGCCAGGCAGGATCCTTCCAACTTGAATGGAATAAAATTTTCAATTAAATGGCTTCATCAGTTCAGTTGTTTTTCCATCAGTTCTGCCTGTATTATGTGTCATCAGCAGTGGTTGGGATTACCTGGCTCTGCTCCATCTTCAGCCCCAGGTGGGTCAGCAGAAGAGTCTCTGCTGGTCAGAGACAGCAAAAAGCAAAGTGAAGGTGTAGATGCCCCAGTGAGAGGAAAGAGCACATCTGGAGGCTACAGCAAGGGAGGGAGCAGAGCTTGGTGAGCCCAGCAAAACCAGCTGTAAATTCTCTGTCCCTCAGATTTAAACCTCATGGGTTTAATAACTGATGTAGTTTAATAGACACGCACCAGTCCCAATGTCCAGCGAAAGCTGCAATAAGTAATGAGGCTGCTCTTGCCCACATGCCCACACTGAAGGTGCCTGTCAGCCTCAGATTCCAACAGCAGCTTTCTGACCAACCCTGCTCCCCCTGTTCCTTTCCCCTTGCACATCCACACCTGAGACAGGAAAAGAGGCAGAACCCCAGACCACCCACTCCCTCTGGGTACCAAAAACTTGCCTTCCCAAGGAGGAGCAGCCACGTGCACCTTTCCCTCAGAGTTTTAGCACCAAAGCACCCCAGACAGCTCAGATCTGAGCCAGAGGAGAGCACAGGGTTACCTGTCCAGGCTGGAGTCCTGCAGCAGGTACGGGGAGCATTTCACAGCATAAACCGTCCTCCACCTCTTGTGCTTCACCTGGTACACGTGGCCAAAGCCTCCACTGGCCACTTTCACCCACTCATCCTCAAAATCCTCCTTGTTGAAGACAGTCAGGCTGCCCAGGTGGCGGTCCCTCTCCGAAGTCATGGCAGCAGAGGCAGCCTGGCTCTCTGCCTCCTGCCTGGGTGGTGTCACAGGGGAGGAAAGATGCTCCTCCCGCTCCTGCCTTGCCTGGGGAGCTGGGGAGTTACCCCAGGTGAGCCAGGTTACCTGCTGCCAGGAGGAGGATCCGAAGTGTCACTCTCATTTCATATGCAGAGGAGCTGCATGACTTAATTCCAGGAGTATGTCTGCTTTTCCACAGAGCTGCCCCGCTCTCTCAGGTCCAGGCAAATGCACAGAGAATGCAAGATGGAAAATGGGGCAAACAACAGTCCTTTAGAAATTGCAGCGTGCTGAGGGTGGGATTCCTCACCTGGGCCATCAGCACACACTGGGGGAAAGCGAGGTAGGAAAGTGAGGCAGGGGAGGGAGGGAAGGGAGGGAGAAATCCATGATGCTCCTGTGCAGCACTGCACGTGTGAGCTGCATAAAGGAGTGAAAAACGCTCCAGAAAGGCAAAGATCAGAGAAAACTCCAGAACCAGAGTGTGGTGAACACAAGTTCATGAGCCTGGAAAAATACTTCAGCAGAAACACAAGAACTGTGGTGATCCTGAGCAGCTCCCCCGGGGATAAAACCTGCTGTTGAGTGCCTGTAAGGGGTGTTTGGAGAAACAGAGAATACCGGTCTGGGCAGTTCAACCACCCCATCACACCCCAGGAGCAGCACACACGCCTTTGGCTCTAACAGGGATGTGATGACACTGCTCTGGGTCTCGTGCATGCAGCTCTGTAATGATTTAGCTCTCCCTGTAGGTAAGTCGGTGTCAAATACAACGTGGCGCTGATTTCCTCAGCACTAATGCAATAAAAATAATAATGAGTATTTCTGCAGGGTAATTGTCTAATTGTCACTGAGTTTGATCTGGAAGTTTTAGCTGTATCAGATCTTGAAGAAGTTCTTGGAGGGACACAGAGCCCGGTGGAAATGTGAGCTGTTTTCCTCTTCCATTTACATGAGGTGCTCTGGCAGTGGCTCCACTCAGTGCAAGGCTTTAGGGAAAGAAGGAAAAGACAAAAAGCCAGCCAGGCTCTGCAGCCTTTTAGGGAGAAGAAAACCCCATTGGAATGTGATTGTTACCAATTCCCTGCCACTCCTTAAGAGTTGCCCACCAGGTGTGATGCTCCTGGCACAGGTACTGCCCTGGCCACCTCTACTCCCACCTGCTGGCACTCACCTGCCAACACAATTTCGGAGCTGAGAACACACGATGGGCCTCCCCTCCCTCATGTCCAGGCACAGGCAAGACAAACACTTCCTGCAATGCTCAATTTTATTACAGAGAGTTGAGGAGAAGGGGAGGGAGTGTGGGGACACAGTCCATGGCTGCAGAGTGGCAGCAGCCGCTGCCTCCCTCCCTCCACAGCCCTTCCAGCTGTTCTCACTGCTGGGCAAACAGCTCAGGCACCTTCCAGAGGCAACTTTAATGGCATTACAATAAACAAGCGAGGCTGTCAGTCTGATCCTTTGCACTGTGGCCCCAAAGACAGGAAGATCCCTTCCCAGAGCTGCCTTTCTCTTGCCTCAGAGCTCCTCACACACTCCAGGATGTCTCTTCCTTCTTCCCCACCAGCAGCTGCTGCAGAGGCAGCAGGAGGCTGTGACAGCATGGAGGAGCCCCTGTTCCTCCAGGAGACAGGGATGGGTGGCTGGACCCCCAACCAACCCCCAGCTGCCCTCCCACCCCCCATACCCAAAGTGCCCCCAGGAAACCTGTTAAAGGAAAGGCCTGTTTGTGTCCCCCATCCTACTGATGCCTTTCCCCAGTGTATTCCAACAGATTCCAGGAACAGTCTGGGGCTGGAGCTTCCCATCTGCATCTGCTGCAGCTGTTCCTGCACTTCCCATGGTACCAGTGCTGGTGGCAGGGGTTACAGAGCCCATCAGGGTCTGACTGACCCTCCCTCACTCCAGACTCGTGAGCAGATTCCCAGATTCTTGGAGCCAGGCTGATCCAGGTGGAAGTGTGAGCCACTCGGGTGTATTTGCTCTGGCAGGGGCCCTTTCTCACCTGCATTCTGGCAGCAACAGCGAAGAAACTGGAGCCAGAAGCTGAATGTGCAGAGTTCCTTTTCTGTTCTCTCACACTCAGCCTTAAGGACAAACCCTTTGGCATTCCCAACTTTCTCCCACAATGTAGAATTTACCAACAGGCAGTTGGTAGAGAAAAAAAGTAACATGAGTAAAACAAAAGGAGGGAGGGACTGGGCTCTTGTGAGATGAGAAAAGCTGTAAAGCCAAGGGGCTGGATCTCTGGAGCTCTTGGGTGCTGCCCACATTCCCAATACCATCATTTTCCCTGTGTTCTCCCTGATGGCAGGCTCTAGTTTATTTTCCTTTTTTTTACTATTTTGTGTTTTATTTTCCTTGGTCTTCTGCACCCTGATTTGCCCTCTGCTTTCCTGACTCCTGTCTGTGCTGGTGCTGCTGCACATGCTGCACTTTAAGCTCTGCTCTCCCTCACAGCTGGGCCACTACAACTCCTTCTCTACCCTGCAGTTTGTGGACTCGCTGGTGCAGAGGGAAAGGAAGGAAGGAGGGACGTGCCCAGAGCCGAGGTGGGATATCCCTCTTGCTCCCTGGGCCAGCAGAAGCTCTACAGAAGCAATACAGTGTGCAAAGCAGGGTCTGCTGCTCCCCTGCTGGCTGTGGTGGGGACATGGGAGCTGCAGGACCAGGCAGCTGCTCCAGGGTCACAGCCCATGCACTTCTCCAAAGGGTGGATAGCAGGTGGGTTTGGTTCTCTGCCTGTGGTGCAGCCAAAGGCTTATGAAAGCACTGCCCAGGACAGCAAAGCCAGTGAGGGAGCCCAGCAGGATGGGCAGCAGCATGGCAGAGCCAGGACCTGGAACAAAGAGAGGGAAGAAAGCAGTGAGCAGAGTGAAGAGAGGGAGGGGGGACAATGACAAGGTTAAACTCCCACCCACCTTCAGAGCATGCCAGGCAGGTATGAAAATTTCTTTCCCTGGAGCAGTTTGAGCAGGCAGTGCCTTTTCAAACACACGACCTTTGCCATAAGATGCCAGCAGTAAATGTTCTTTGCATAAGCAACTAAAGGCACAAGAAATTAGGGACGGTGCTGATGGATTTAAGAAGTCTCTCATGTTCATGATGTACCAGGTTCAGTGTCACTCTTTTCTAACAGCTGGACAACATCTAATTGACATTAACCAGCTGCTGTGTTTCACCCATGAACACTCCTCATTCTGCACCAAATGTTCCTCAGGTAGATTTTTGTCCAGTTACCTGTGGATGATGTTTCCTTGCAAATAAAAAATTACTCCTTTGCTCCTTCATTCTAAAAGTTCCAAGGTAACAGAATAAAGCATTTAAAAGAAGGTCCCTACACGTTGATTCCTCTCATCTCATCTCATCTCATCTCATCTCATCTCATCTCATCTCATCTCATCTCATCTCATCTCATCTCATCTCAAACACAGGCACAGGAAGGAAGATTTAGTAAATATCTCTCATAATTGTTTTAATGACATTGCTCATCCTCAGTCAACGTTTCATCAAAATACCACAACATACGGGAAAATTCTTTACAGCCAGAGGACATTCTGCCTCATTTTCCTCCCCTTTCCTCCTAATGCCTCAATTCTTTCAGAGGATGCATTTGGCTGTGTCTCCTGGCTCAAACTCTGTTGGCTCTGATGCTGATTAACCATCATGTTTGGGATTTAGGAAGGCCAGAACAAAGGTGAGTTGTTGCTGGGATATAATGTAGTCATACCAGCTGGCTGTCAAGGAAGTTGTTAAAACTACTGCTTTTCTTGCAGCAGGAAAAGCTGCACAAAACCTTCTCAAGAGAGAGGCAGAGAAGGTAAAGCAGGAGACCCACCTTCCACAGGTTTATACAGAAACCTGTCCTTCATCCTCCAGACTGGACCAAAGGAAACCAGGTTGTGCAGGTCTCCATAGCTGTTCCTGTCACTGGGCTGCAGAATTGGCTCCACACCTTCAAAGCAGTCCTGGGAAAGACATGGGAGACTTCTGAAAGCGTGTTGGTGGCACCTGAACAGAAGCTCCTGTCCCAGGGGCCCACGGCAGGCACAGCTCTCCTCAGGTCCCATCTTTTCCAGCTCTGTTGTCATCCCAAGAGGTGAGTTGCTAATCCTTGGACCAGCACACATGTAAATCTCTATTCCTTAACTCCTTTTCCCCAGGAATTAACAACTGTTGCTACCACTTAATATCAAGAACTGCTTTTCCAGGCTTGAACAAAGGGACTGCCTGGGTATGGGTTGACCTTGATGTGGTGACTTTGGAAGCACCAGATCTTTCCTCAGCCCTGCCAGAACAGACCCACCCCACATACCTGTTCACATCCAGCTTTTCCATGCAGACAGACATTCAGCTCACAGTGCAGGTAGGCCACAGAGTGGTTCAGCATCTGGAACAGCTGGATGGTGAAGCTGGCACCTCTGGACCTGCTGCTCTGCAGCAGCTGGATGTGCCTGCACTCCAATGGCAGCCTGGCAGGAACAAGTAGCAAACAGTGTCAAATTCCAGCTCTCCCTGACTAAAGGGGATCTGCACAAGCTGTGAGCCACATACCTGCATCTACAGTTAAAGAAAAACCCCCAAAATGTCAGCAGTGCAGGCTGTACCTGCCCTGCTGGGGAGGCCACAGCCCGAGAGCAAGAGAAGTGCTTCTTGGAGGTTGATTTTGACACGACCAGCAGAATGGCTGCTGTGGCGTGACAGTCACTCCCTGACCCACTTCTGACACACATTTCACACCCCAGGGGTTTTACAAACATCAGCTAATGAATCCTCTCCATTTCCCTAGGCTCAGGAGAGGCCAGGACAACCATGAGATGCTGATGGAGAAGCTTGGCTCCCATCCCTGCACTGCTGTGCCATCCCTAGCAGGAAGATGCTGTGCACTGACACCTCTCACAGCACACGTGGGGGATTGGGATGGTTTATTTACAGAAACCAAAGGGCGATTTTTCTCTCCCTGAGGGCTCTTTGCCTTACCAAGCCCTTGGTATTAATTACAAGACCGCTGAGGGAGCAGAGCAACAAGAGCTGTTGCTGCTTGGCGCTTGCTCCAAAGAGCTCATCCTGCAGCCCCAGGACGCAGGAGAGGGTTCCCTGAGGATCCCAGGTGAGGTGGAGCCCATCCCATCCCATCCCCACCTGTGGAACAGGCAGCACTGGGCGCCCTGGGCTGCAGGGCTGGCAGAGGGGGTGACACAGCAGGAGCGGATCTGCACCAGGGGCTGCTCCAGGGGGTGGCTGCTGTTGTCCTGCAGGGCCACCAAGGCCAGGAAGGTCTCTTGGGAAGGTGCTGGAGGCCCGTGGGGCTCAGGGCTGGTGTGGGCAGTGGGGCTCAGGCTCAGCTGCACCGTGTAGTTGCCGGAGCCACAGGCGTCGTCGCTCACCACGGCCAGGCTGCAGGGAAAGAGGGGGACAAGGGGGAAAAGGTGAGGCACAGACAAGATCCATGGCCTGGAAGGGACCTTAAAGCTCATCCCATTCCACCCCCTGCCATGGACAGGGACACCTTCCATCAGCCCAGGGTGCTCCAAGCCCCGTCCAACCTGGCCTTGGGCACTTCCAGGGATCCAGGAGCAGCCACAGCTTGCCTGCCCAACCTGTGCCTCCCACCCTCACAGGGAAGAATTTTCATCTAATATCCCATCTAAACCTACTTTCTTTCAGTGTAAAACCATTCCCCTTGTCCTGTCACTTCAGGCCCTTGCAAATATTGACCCCCTATGCTCAAATCACACAGCAGAAATGACACAGAGGTAATTAATTACCCATTCAGGACGGTGACATCTGAGTGCAGCCCCCTCCTCTGGTGTGAGTCACTCTGGGCACTGGGCTGGGAATCCAGCAGTGTCACAGCAGTCACCAAGCCTTCAGCTGCTCCGTCTGTCACCTCCTTTGTGCTGCCCATCTCCTCTGCCTCTGTGTTCCCCAGCAGCCCCTCAGAGGGGTCGGTGCCTGCGACACCCAGCAAGGAATCCCCCCGGGCTGTGAGTGCCACCAGGCTCCCGGGGGGATTCGAGGGGCTCTCGGGGCTTGGAAGGAGCTGCATTAGGTCTCTGGCTCGGAGCATCTCAGCATCACTGACAGCTGCTTTCTGCAAGCCAGCTGACTGATTAGTGACCTTATTCACCAGCCTCTTAGCAGAGACAGCTGCTGTTGTTGTAGGTGGCCCAGTGGCATTCACAGCACTGCCAGGGCTGGAATGACCAGCCTCCTCTTCCATGGTATCCCCCAGGGACTCCTTCTCCAGAGGGTGTCTGGGTGATGCAGACAAGGGTGCCTGAGTGGGCAGGTGGCTGCTGGGGGCCGGCTCTCCTCTTGCTTCACCCTCACCCTTCCCCACTGCTGCCAAACCCACGGCTGGGCTGTTTGCTGTGGCAGCCGAGGGCAGAGCCACGTCTGGGTCAGGTTGGAAGGTTGATGCTGGCAGGTGAAGCACTTTCCTGGTGGTGAGGGAGGTGGTGCTGTGGCCATCCTGAGCTGCAGAGAGAGCAGGTAGAGCCTGTGGTTTGCCCTGCGTGGGTTTGGGCTGCCTCTCCAGGGCAGTGATGGGTCCTGTGGACACAGAGGGCTGTGCTGCAGCCAAAACCAGCTCAAGAGCTGCTGTGGAGGGCTGTTGTGTCCCTGTGTTCGCTGTGGTTGACAGAGACAAGGAATTCCCAGTTCCTGCTTTCCCTGTGCTTGTGCTGGTTTCCACTGGCTTTGTGGTTTCTCCCATGCTGGCCTGTGGGAACAGCTTAGCAGGAGTGTGGTGGGTTTGGTCACGTTTCAGGACTGCCAGTGGGGGAACACGTGCAGGGGTAGGTGAAGGTGGGATGGGATACACCCTCGGAGGGGTCACTGCAGCCAGAAGGGTCCCAGAAACCATAGCTTTCCTTTGTCCCTCTGTTGGAAAGGGAGTCTGCACTGGTGCTGCTGGTGGTCTCCCTGTTGTTACAAAGAGCTTGGGCACCACGGGAGTGAATCCCAAGTGCTGAGGCAGATCTGGTTGTGCAGAAGTGATGTGGGTTTGTGCTGCTGTAGCAGGCACAGGGACACCTCCTGAGCGAGCTGTGCTGCCCAGGGCATCACCTCTGTGCTCATTCCCAGCTGGAAGCACTGAGGAAGCTGAGGACGTGCTGGGTACCGCTGGTGACAGCAGCAATGTGGTCCTTGGGAGCCCTTGGGGCATGGCCTGCAGGGGTTTGGTGCTTGTGAACACCTTTGAGGGTGTTTTTGTGGTTCCAGCTGAGTGTGGAGCATGGGCAGAGCTCGGGGTGCTCACTGAGCCCTGGCCATGGGCAGCACTTTGCAGTGTCCCACCGTGCTGAGTACGACCTGCAGCCCCTGTGCTGGTGGGCAGAGGCTGGGCTGGCACTGGGAAACCACCAAGTCCCTTTGCTGGCAGTAAGGGGGTTGTAGAACATGGCTTTTCAGTGGTGAAAAAGGCTTTGGGGGAAGTGCGTGGGCTCTGCTGCGTGGGCACCACTGATGGTGGCACAGGGGAGGTGCCAGGCTGTGCCAAGACCCTGCTCAGGAAAAGCAAATCAGTGCCCTTGGCCTCGTGGGAATGGGGAGCAGGGATCTGCATCACCTCTGGCACCCTGTGCAGGTGCAGGACCCGGGCTGTGCTGCTCATCCCCATCCCTGGGTCCACCAAAGGACCTGGTGCTGAGGTGACAGCCTGGAACAAGCCCATGAGGGCTGTGTAATTAGGATTAGGTGGCTGAGAAGTTCCTTTTGTCCTCTCTGCCTGCTGGTTGGACACAGTGGACAGAGCAGTTTCAGATTTAGTAGTGGGATAAGAGGATCTGTGGCTGCTTTCAGGAGTCCCCACATTTGTGACCAGATGGGTGGTTTTCTGATCACCTTCACCCTGGGGAAAGGGGGAATCTGCTCTGTCTGTGGGCAGCAGGATGAACACAGGCCTAACCAGAACCAAGCTAGAAGGACTCAGATGTTCTAAGTTCATGAGGTCCAGCACTGAGGAATTTGATGCTGCCAGGATCTGCTGAATGGAAACCAGACCCCCAACACTGGTATTTGGGAATTTTGTGGGTAGAGGGGACTCTTGCATAGGTTGAAGGCAGATCATGCCATTAGTGCTCTTAAACAGAAAGGACAGGTATGGGGCTGGGGGCAGCAGGGTGAGGGGGTCCCCTCTAACAGTGCTGAGGTTCCTGGTGGCTGCATCCAGGGACATCCTGAACTGCTGCAGCAGAGCCTGTGCCAGCTGTGCTGGGACCTCTGCAGGAACACTGGGCACCCCTGGGCCAGGATGTGCCGTGGTTGGGCTGGACTGGCTTCCCCGTGCATGGGGTGGGGGCACTTGTGAAGCAGAAGCTGCCAGGCTGCCAACGTGGTGGGAGGCTGGAGGGGCAAAGCTGTGAGAGGGAACTGTCTGGTTCCTGTAGTCGTGGGGTGCAGAGGGGCTGGGGACTGGGCTGGCTGGGGGAGAACCAGTTTCACCTGCCTGTTGTGGGACACTTTTCCTTCTCTTGGAGTCTTCCACTGTGCTCAGCTGCAGCATCACAGCAAAGGCTTCCTGAGACACAGGATGGGCAGAAACACCCTGAGCCCAAGACCCAGAACCTGTAGAAGTGGATGGAGTTGTTGGTGTGTGAAGTCTTCTCTCAGCAGGGGTGGGGATGCCCATGGGCTGTAATACAGCACGAGCAGGGAAAGATGCACTTGGTGGCTGAAGCCCTTCATGAACAGAATCCCAAGGCTGAAGGTCTGCATTCCCAAAGGCAAACATTCCTGGAGAAGGTGCAGATGTGACTTCTTTTCGCTCTTTTGTGGTTTGGAAAAGTTTTAATGTGGAAATCACCAATGGGCTTAATGAGGATGGATTAGCAGAAGTCTGTGGGGTCTCAGGGGGTACAGATTTTCCAGGGTTCCTTGTCATCATCCCATGATCTCTTTGCAGAGCTGGAACTGTGGTTTCTTGAGAGCTCCTGTTGCTTTCCTGGGAAACATGTTTAGTGCAGTTGAGAGCCCTGTACAAAGCCAAGGGCTGTTGTCCTCCGGTTGTGCTAAGGGGCCCTTGAAATGGAGATGGAATTAATCCACTGGGAACTGGGGATTCCATCACTAATGAAGAAGAATGTCCATGGCCTGGTGGGAGTGTCTGCAGCGCAGGCAGCTGGGTTGGGTGTCCAGAACCATTTGCCACAGCTGCTGTTGAACTTCTGCCTTTGCTGGCTGTTGTTTCTTGCTGCAGAGACAAAACAGGGGAAAACTGAGTGGCCCTGGCACGTGTTGTTCTGGAATAGACTCCATCCAGGTCCCCTGGCTTTGGTGGGACTGCAGAAGTTGTGACTCCAGCATCCATACCCTGAGTCTTCTTCAGGTGTGCAGGTGTCACACCTGCTGTGGTGCCAGGCTGGGCTTGGGCATTTGTGGCCCTTGGCCTTTTGCTCACGGGAGGGATTCCTGTGGGTAACCAGCCCAGCCCTGCACTTCCAAGGGCAACCCTAAATCCAGTGGGAAGGGGAGACGCTGCTGATTCTTTTCCTGGAGGATGAAAATGGACTGCTGAAGTCAGAAGAGAAGTTTTAGGCATTGTCACCTCCATCTGCTTGAGAACAGAGAGGGAAGGGACAGCTGTGAGCTCGGGAGGGTGCTGGTGTGTCCCACCAGAGCTGGGAGGGCTGAGACCACCCCCAGGAATATCTCCTGGTTCTCTTTGCAGTGACCTGCCTGGCTGCTCCGCAGGCGTGGTGGCCTGTGGTCCTTGTGTGGAGACAGGGATGCTTGAGCTCCCCGAGGGCTTGTCAGGCAAAGTGTGTCCATCCTGGAGTTTTAAAGCTGCTGTTTCTGTGTGCAGGGGCTCAGACACCCCCCGGTGCCCAGCCAAGTGCCCAGGCAGCAGAGCTGTTCTGTTTGCAGCTCTCTCTGTGTGAGCAGGGATGGAGGCAGCTGGTGCTTCCTTGGTGGGATCAGCTGCTGGGCTCTGGAAAGGAAAGGTCACCTCCTCCAAGTTGTCCTCTGTGATGGGAAACCCCTCGCTGGGCACTGGGCTGCTCTCAGCCCCGGGCTGGGCCTCTCCAGGGAAGCTCAGGCTCAACATTTCACTGCCATCACGTTCACTCCTGGAGGCTCCTGAAGAACACAAAACAAGCCTTTGGCCCATGCAGTGCTACAAGAACCTCACACAGTTTGCAGCACTTTCCAGCAGTTCAGCTGCCTCTGCCCAGAGCCACAGGGGAGGGATGGGCAGCCCTGGCACTGCCATTCTCACACCAAACCTGACCCTCTGCTGGTGACATTCAGCATCTGATGGATGAAGGACCCAAAGCATTAACCAGAGAGGAGCCCTTCACCTTCACTGCACAGGGACCTAAATGGCAGGTGAAATGCAGGAGAAGGAAACCCTCAGGCTGAGAGCTCTGATAGCAAAGCAAGACTAAACCAGCTCTGAATGAGCTCACTCACCCAGCCCCCTTTAGCACTCTTCCTCCCCCAGTATCCCAGTCCTGTGAGGAGTTTCCTGATCCACACTGGGTGACCAGCAAGACAAAGCTGGTGCTTTTGTCACATAGAGAACACAGCAACTTTAACTTCTCTAATCAAAAGCAGACACTTTGCCATTTAAAAAGGCAGGCCCATGGTTTAAAAGGTTATTTTTTTATCCAGACATTTTACTTTTTTTGTCTTCACATCAGAAGGTTTGACATTCCCAAGTATACTTTCCAAACCATTGATTAAAATATTACTCTACTTTCCTCTCCAAAAAACTTTAAGCGTTTTCCCTTAAGCACCTGCCAGGAAACAGACTGATCCAAAAGCTATAAAGTGATTATGCATGTGAGGGTTATGCATTTAAATGGTGGTTTTGACAAAGGCAAAGCAAAGGTTTAGCAGTTTCCCTTCAGATTAAATCCCTGGGGTTGGCATCCAGGTGTAGTGCCCTAAGGAATGGTTCCAGTGTGTCTGTGGGCATTTGGAGACCCAGCACTACTTTCAGCCAGCAGTGAGCAGGGTAAGCTGATATGAGGGGACCCAAAAAGCTGATTTCTTGCTAAAAAAAGGGATGGAAGTTAACAGGTGATAGAGACTGGTATGCTAAACCTATAAAGCATTGTGAATTGTGTTTTTTTGTAAATAACTGACACTTCCCATGGTTTAGCCCCAACTCAGCAAAGCAACACAAGTGATCTATCTATAAAGTCAAGCCATTAGTGAGCTGAGGTCTTGAATAACTGAAGTGGCACCAATATCCACAAACACACCTTGCAGGAGAACAAGGTAATTTAAAGGAATACAACAAAACCCACAGAGAGAATAAAATTACTAATTAGGTGGAGAATTCTTTGCCATCCCCCACCCCACCCCTGAGTTTATCTTTCCTGAAGAGAACTCTTTCCTGAGGAGAACTCTTTCCTGAGGACATGAGCCTGCTGTCCCCAGCCAAGATGACTTGTGTGCACTCCCAGGGATGCTCCTGGGGCTGGGTCCCTGCCCTGGGTGCCAGCTCCTTGGAGGCAGCATCCCAGACTCCTCACTGAACTCCTGCTGTCAGAAATACTTCCAGGACAGCTGACATGATGGGCTGTGGTGCCTGGAAAAGGGGATTCTGAACATGGTTTCACCAGGTCGACCCTCAGTGCTGCTTTGGAACTACTCTGGGAAAAGGGACTTTTTTCTTTGCTTTCCCCAGCCTAAAGAGAAAATGTGTGTTTTGGGGACTGGCCTGTGTGTGAGCTCAGGTGAACAGCACAGGGATGTCCTGACTGGGGACATTTACACCCCCCAAGCTGAAACTCTCAGCCCAAATCTTGAGCTGCACAAACAGAGGGAAGCTGCTCCTTCATCTCAGAGTTGGCACAATATTGAGCATCATTTCTGTGCTTACTGGTAACAGAGGAAAAGAGGCAGAAAAGCAGCAATTGAGATTAGAACAAAACACATCACTCACCACATAAATCCAGCAGTCCAGCTGCAATCAGAATGAAGATGGGGAGCTTTTCCTGCATCTCGTGAAGCAGCTCCTGAGTCATCCCAAGAAAATATATCCCGACAGGAAGCAGCTTCCTGAGGAGTCACTGCTGCCTCTCAGCAATGGGCATTTGCTGGATGCTCTGGAAGGGCAGAGTATTGGGTTACTTTATAAGAGCTTAGGCCAGACAGCAACCAATAACCTCTTCCAAAAAAAAAAAAACCTGCACCAATTGGAATCAATTGATTTTTAACAAAAGAAGAGAGTGTGTTCATGTGTGCTTTCCAAGCAAAGATGGGAAAAGTGACTGGAAACACGAGGGGCTGCTTGTGCAAGGCAGCTCTAGCCCTGGGGAGAGAGTTGAAATGCTGCCTGGGGTGCTGTGGGAAGGATGGGAAGGGGCTTGGATGCATCCAGGGGAGGACAACGGAGCTGGTGCAGGGCTGGAAGGCACATCCTGGGAGGTTGAGGGCTTTGGGTTTGTCCAGCTTGGAGAAAAGGAGGCTGAGGGGTGACCTCCTGGCTCTCTGCAGCTTCCTGGGGAGGGGATGGAGATGTGGAGAACATGGAAGGGGACGTGCTGAGCTCTCCCCCTGGGATCTGGTGCCAGGACATCTGGGAATGGCTCAAAGCTGCATCAGGGGTGGTTCAGACTGGATGTGAGGAAGAATTTCTTTACCAAGAGGGTAGTCAAACACTGGAAGAGGCTTCCAGGAGGGCTGGTCCACACCCCAAAGGGTCAGTGTTTGAGAGGCATTTGAATAATGCCCTTAACAACACACTTGGACTGTGGGTTAGCCCTGAGGGGCTCAGGCAGTTGGACTGGATGATGTTGTAAGTCCCAAATTCTCCCCAATAAGGGCCAGAAGGTTTTGCCAGTTTGTGCTCACACAAATACACAGGATCAGCCTGGGTCCCACATGGAGACACATCACTTAAGGAATCCACTCAGGTAGGTGTTTGGCTCTGTGAGCCCAGGAGAGGGACATTGTCTCCCTGTGACCTTCCAGGCAGGGTGAGGCTCCAGAGAAGGTATCCAGCTCCTGGATCCTTCCATCCCCAGGGCTACAAGCATTGGCAAAGTGTGTTCTGAATTCAAGAGCCACAGGGAAAAGCCACCACACCTCAAGGAGGTGACAGTGACCAACCCCAGCTGGCTCGGAGCATCCTGACCTGACATTTTAGGGAGGGGGGAATGAGACCCACAGGGAAGAACAAGCCCAGAATTTAAACTTTCGTAACAGCCAAAGAAGAGACCAGAGGCTCTTTGGGCCAAGTCACAGCTATTACCCTTTTACCTTCAGCTAAAAAGCCTCCAAGTCCTTGCAAATCTTCACCTGAGGATACAAACAGGTTATCTCTTAGTGCCAGGCACCTGCACAGACACACACAGCGAGCCAAACTCCTGGAGACAGGCTGAGGGGGAAGGAGAGAACAGCATCACCCAGCCCTGGCTGCTGTGAGTGCAGCAAAAACACGAGCACAAGTCAGATAAGCAGCATAATGACAGCTGGGGAAAGCACTGCGGGACACACCGAGGACGGGGGGACTGCTGGGGCAGGAAACAACAATAAACCATTTTCTGCATCCTTCAGCAAGCTGACAGAGTGGAGTCTGGTGGAGAACACAGCAGAGCAGGTGCTGACAGACACCAGTCCCAGACCCAGCCGTGCCATCAGCTCCATGGAGGAACCAAGGTCAGGTCACCTCAGCTTCTTCCCCACTCTGAAAGTTGCCTGGGAGAGAAAATGCCCCTGACTTTTGGCATTGGCGCAGCACCTGACACACAGAGCCCTCATTTCAGCCAGTGCCTCCCCCCAGACCTGCACAGAGCCATCTGGCCCCTGACCTAAGGCATTAAACACTCCCAAGAAACCTTGGGGTTTGTGCTTATCTGCCCCAAACCCACACGCAGTGTTTGTTCCATGTTTCTCCAGGCAGGGTGTAGCTTAATGATAGGATCTTAAAAAAAGAGGCAGATTATTAAATTGAGATTATCAATTATATGCTTTTCACTGTGAGGGGAGAAAAACCAGGTGCAAGAGAATTTCCTTCTCCTCAAGTGGGAAGATGATTCAGCTGCTATTTTGAAAAGGAGCTGATATATAATTTGTCAGCCACTGTTCTGAAGGGACAAGATTACACCCAGAATAGACACCCACAGGTGTCATGGAGGGAAGCTGAAGAGCCATTTTAAAGTCAAACATGACTGGCCTGTGCTTCTTCATATACATGTAATAGATTCTTTCTTTCCTGTGTTCAAAACAAAGGGGAAAAAAAAGTATGGAGGGCCATTTCTTGAATTTATGTAATTTATTAAAGCAAAGACAGCTTACTGCAAGCTGGTATTTTAGTTGGTAGACAAGATAATAAACTTCTTTCTCCTGATACTGATATTGTTTCACTGACACAAACACTTCAAAAAGGGACTGAAAAGCTGATGGGCTTTGAGTTAGTTTTATTAAAGAAAACACTCAACAAAAAGTGGTATGAACAGCATGTTTGGAAGGTCTCTCGAAGGGTTCAGCTGCTGTGCACGTATTTCATAGAGGAGTTGAGGATGGCCAGGCCATTGAGTTTCCTCAGCTGATGGATGTGCCTGGAAAGACAACAGAAAGGTTGCTGGGGGAATGCACAGTGACTGACAATGGGGGGTTTAAGCCTTCCCTGCTCTGCCATACCCCTGCCCAGACCTGCAAGGATGTTTAGTGCCATATTCAATAAATTCCTCCTGAAGCAGCAGGAGAAACAGAGTTTCTACATTACTATTTCTCTCAGAAAATAAGCAATACCTCACAATTCTTCAAATAGATGGCATTTCAGAGGAACACAACTGAGAAAGTAAGGTGTTTCCCCTTTCTATCTCTGGTGTGTTAGAAATCTCACAGCAGACACTTTATTGCTCACTGGGGATCTCCAGGAGAAGCAAGGCAGGTCAATGTTGGGACCTCAGCACTTTCTGCAGTGGTTCAGGATGCACAAGAACAAGCTGAACTCAGTTCCTGTGTCTGGAACGCTGGCCAAGGCCCAGCTGTGAGCCTGGCACACTCCTGGCAGGCACCAGCAGACATTCCTTGCTGACATTTATACTTTTATTTTGCTCTCATTATTGCTCTGACCTCTAAATATTTCTAACATCACTCCTATTCTTCCAGCACAGGCAAATGAACTCCCTGAAGAACATGAGGACAGAGAACTAACACCCCAGGAGCCCCAAAGCAGGATTTTGGGGAGAGCACCACCAGTCCCACCAGTGGGAATTCTAGCTGGATAAAGGGTATTTATATAAATTAATCATCTGTAATTAATCATCTCCTTGCTCTGTGGATAGAACTGACTCACACATGTTGGCTTTCCAAGGATTACCACCCCACAACAACCAAATGGTGCAGAAGAGGGGAGGTTTTGGCAGTACCTTGGCTCAGCCACACAGAGCTTGCCCAGGGCAATGGCTGCATTCTCCTGCACAGAGGTCCTGGCAGCATCACCCCCAGCAAGTCTCAGCAGCAGCAGCACCACGTTGGAATTCAGCAGGGATGTCCCTGCCCCAGGAACTCCGAGGCATTGGCTGAGGCAGAAAGCAGCATTTCCCACAACCATCTCCTCCTCTGACTGCAGGAGCCTCAGCAGCACAGCAAACCCTGCGAGGGGGACAGGTTGGTTGTGCAGGGAACACTCAAGGAGCACTGATATTGCCTCCTGCCTTCCAGGAACTCCCAGGGGGTGAGTTTTGTGTCAGGCATCTTTCTGGAAAACCTGGGGGAGCTAGGGAATTTCGTGGCCAGGCTCAGGATGCAGGATGGTGCCTCAGCTTCACCTGCCTGGGTGTTTCCTCACAAAGGAGCTGGAACTGGATGTGCCACCCTGGCATCTTCCAGTGGCCTCTCAGCCCACCCTCCTGGCAGGGCAGGCACAGAGCACTTGGAGAGCCAAGTTCAATGTGTGAAGAGAGAAATGCAGTGGAGGAAAGAACAGCTGCAGGAAGGAACATGGAAAAGCTTCCTGTATGTCCTCATGCACCTCTGGAACCCACTGGACAGCAGAGGATGTTCCATGGTTCTTCTTCCAGCTCACATCCCACCTTTGATGCTGCAGTAATACCTCCTGGAAAGACATTGCTGCTCCACACAGCAGCAGGGCCTGGGGCAGGAGGTGAATTAAGCAGCCCAGAGATGCAATTTAATGTCATGGGATTGATTCCAATCTCTGGGTTGGCAAACAGAGCTGACAAAAATAAGAAACAGTGACTTCTCACAGGATTAATACCCAGAGCTCTGGTGGGAAGAATGAGAGTGAAGTGTTCCTGCTAATTTGAGGAAATGAAAGCTCCATCTGCAGATGACAGTGAAGCTCATCTGGGCTGTACAAAGGGAAGATGATGCTCTCAGAGGCTTTTAATGAGTGGAAATCCTTGGGGTTCAAGTTGAACTACACAGGCTGACAGTTTCTTGACAGGTTCAACCATTTAGAGAAAATTTAAGTATTCTCTGTTGTAGTTACATTAGCATTAATTGAAGCTGGATTTTGAAGCAATCTAAGCAGTGTTATACCACATGACTACAGCAAATACACTCTAAACCACCCTGACATCTGGCCCTGTATCATCACTCTGTCTCTATATCCATTTTGTTTTAATAGAAGGCCAAATATCCCCATGGAGGACACTATAAAATAGCCTCACCCCCTGGAAATCACAAGTTTCTCATTTTAGCCACTAACTTCATGAAATACAACCCAGTTCAGTCACAGTTGACAGGCACTTTTTTCAGAACACAAACACTTCTGGCCCTGACAAAGCCTATCAAGCCATGCCACCAGAGCAAAGAGCAGTTTCCCTAAACCAGGCTCATTATCTGATGTGCCCATTTCCATCCACACACAGAACCAAGCTCATCAAACACCATCTCAGGAGGTGAAACTGCACATTACTCAGAAAACGTGGCTGAATTCTTGCAGGAGTAAAACCCAGAGTTCAGTTCCATTCTGGAGGGAAAGGGGGGAACTCAGTGAGGTTCCAGCTCTGCATTCTGCCTCTAATTAGTGGAGTTGCCACTTACCCTTATCTGCCTTCACCAGGTCTTCCTGAGCTTGCCTGTTGCTCTTGGTGCAGATGCCAAGGGTCTTTATGCCATAACTGGCTGTGAGCTGCCCTCCAGCCTAATGGGATTGAAGCACATTAACAGTTCAAAGCCACCTTGCTCAAGGGTTCAGCATGGAGATACTCAGGTATTCCTTCTGCCTGAGCCCAAATACCAAATTAAAACCTTTAGAGAGTATAGATCTCAAGAGGAACACAAACCCCAACAATTTCCTGCCAGCAACAAACAAACAAACTCCCCTAAATCTCTGGAGCCCAATTCTTTTCAAACTTCAGCTCTGATGTTTGCTAGAGACCAGAGCCAAGCTTAGGGCTACAGAGTTTTCCTAGCCTAACTTGACCTGCATCATAAAAAATGTGCAAAATCCACCTCAGGCACAGAGACACCCAGCAAAACAGTCCAGCCTCCAAACTGGCCCCCTGGCTTAAAGTTAAAATATGAGCAGGAATAAAGAGAGTTGAACTTACTTTCAAGAATTTGATCATTTTCTTCACCACTCCTGCTTTCACTGCTCCTTCCACTGCTGAGGAAGATGCTGGCAGGACACGGCTCAGCACCCCAATGGCTCTCTGAATTAGGGAAAAAAGAGAGAGAAGCAAAAGGAAATGAAACTGCAAATTATTTTGTTTGGCAGAAAAAATCCCAAAGTAATTAAAGTGCTAAAAGGAGAAATGTACAGAAATCAGGAGAATCACAGACTTACAGGATCTAATAAAGAACATCTTTAGGGTGTGGCTTTTGTTGTACCAGGCAGAAGTTTACTCTGATGTGTCAGGTCAGCTAAAACCATGTTTTGTGGTTGACTTACTGTGACAATCCTGCCATCCTGGTGGCTGAGCAGAGCCAGGCACCTGCCACTGATGTCCACAGCAAAGTGCTGCAACAACAGAATGAAAAACTCACTTGCTGGGAAGGGTTAGAGCAGAAATGGGGTCCCCACAACAAAGAATCCAGTGGGGATTGGGGAACACCCCCCAGTGAGTCAGTGAACTTAGGAAATTCTTCCTTCTTGAGGGAATCCTGAGTATTGAATGATTTTGAAATGTGCGCAGCGTCTCAAAATATCACCCAACTGGAGAGTGATTCCAAACACAACATTTACACCACTATGGGAAGACACCACATGTATTTACACTGCTGTTTTGCTCTGAATTGTGCATATATGAAAAAGGGGTGGTGAAGAAGAAAATTTTGTCCATTTTTTCACTTTTTAGCTTACTTAAATTGTCAACTACTCTTAACAACAACCTGAACCACCACATTTTTTTTTTAATTCCCAGATCTTGTATACCTGGATGATCCCATTGGATTCAAGCAGCAAGTTCATCATCAGGCCCAGCACTGCAAACACACACTCCTGGTAGCTGGGTGTGCTGCCAGCAGGGCCTTCATCCTGTGTGCAAAGGAAAGAAGGGGAGCAATCAGTTCAGAGAGGCAGAATGTGCTTTCTCAGCCTTCTGGGAACTTCCAAAGAACTTGGAAGGAAGATAAAGTCCTGTGAGAACCAGGGTGAGTGACCCCTTTTCAACAGGGGTTTGTCCTGGTGTTTGTTCTCCTCTGGTATCTAAAGCTGCACACTCCAAATTTCTGACTGTTGGGCACTTAACATGATCTTTTCCCACCTTCTGAATTCTTTAATTTCTGAGGACTGGGCTCATACCACAACCTTACCCTGAAAGGGACAATTTTAAGGGGCCACACTCCCCTCCACCCACCCATCAAGCCCAACCCCTGTTTATAACGAGCTGCTCTGAGACCTCTAGATGTGAAAGATCCCAGTCCAGGGTTCAAAGCTCTGAGGGCAGACATTCAAACAGCCATTTCCACAGCTGGCAACACCCCTGAGGCCCCTTTACCAGCAGCTTTAGGCAGCCCTGCCAGCACTCCCTGCTCTCAGCCATCGTCACCCGAAGCCCTGGCTCTGCACAGAGGCTCCCCATGGTGCCAATGGCACAGGCCAGGGCTGCCTGGTCCACCAGCCTGGCACAGACCTGCAAACACAAGAGTGGGAGGGGAAATTCAGAACAAGTGGCAAAGGAACCACAAACATGTGCTCCCATCCCTCTGACGATAGGAAATGTGGCTGCAGAATCTCTTCAGTCCCAACTGTCCCAAGTCTGCCAATCACCCTCATTTTCACCATGAATCTCCTGAAGGTGTTTCAGGGTCCTGGGGGAAAAGGGGTGACTGGATTCTGTGTTCCCAAATCCCAGGCTGTGAACATTTCCTACAGCCACCTACTTAGGGCCCAAACAGCTGCTGCAGCTGTAATTCTAGGGATGTTCAATAAGAAACAGCACCAAACAATGGAAAAGTTGTGCAATTATTGCCTTGGTGCCCATTTGGAGAAGTGCAAGTGTTTTATTTCCCAGCTGCACCTGCCATTCTGCAACACAAGCAGCTTTCCCATCACCTTCCCTCTTCCTGAGGACAGGTTTCTGCACCAATGTATTTTAAGTTTAATGTTTAAATAAAGGATACCCAGGAAAGGGATCTGAACCACTAAACATCTGCACCTTGGGACATAAAGTCATCTCCTCACCCCGATCTCTCAGGTCAGAAAGAAACAGAAAAATGTCACCATCCAAGATATAGAAGTCACCATTCAAACAGTTGGTGACAGTGGATTAAAGTCCCATGGAAAAGAGTACAATAAGGTGAAGGTGGAATCCTGGCCTGACACATTCCCATGGGAACCTGCAGCCAAATCCAGAGCTTTTACTGAATATCAAACCAGGGGTGTGTAGGATGAGGTACTGGAGAACAAGGAAGGTGTATCACAAAACTGGATTTTTTACACCTATAGAAATACAGAGCCAGTAATTGCTGCAGTTTTACCCCAGGCTGAGCAGTCACAGGACATGTTACACAACCAAATAGAGAAAAAGATCTTTCATACCAGCAGCTGGGTGAATAAAGGTAAAACACCTGTGGAAAGCAGGACCCCACACTGGGCTCTGAACCTGTTGGGGGCAAAGAAACACTTTTAGAACAAAAATCACAGATAAAGGCAACATAAAAACAACAAACATCAGTCAGCAATGTATTCTCACAGTGAGGGCCAGCTGCCTCTGTCACTGGCTCATTAGCACATCTCAAAGTACAACTTTATAGAAGAGAAGGAAAGATTTAAATTACCTTTTCTCTCCAATTAAATCAGACAGTACGTTCATGGCACTGCCAGCCCTGGCATCACTGCACTTGACAAATGCCATCAAGATCTGCAGCCATCTGTTATTAAAAAGGAAAAAAAGAAAAAACACCATCAAAAAATGGTGTCAACTTTAATTATTAAAGATCAAAATTCTGTTTTTTCAGACTCCTGGTATTTCAAGCCACAGTTACATCTGCCTTTTTTAAGCATCCTCTCAGATGTGGCTCATTTTTCTAACCTTTCCTCCCAAGGGAAAATGCCTCTGGATTAATGTTGTATAGAATATGGTGAAGTGTGTGCAGGTGCTAAAGAATCTTTTGTGTTCATCCTTTACTGCTTCAAACCATGTAGTGCAAAGCAGCAAATTGAAATCCCTCCTCTGGTTAACTCTGGAAGGAAACAGCAGGATAAGAGGATAAAGGTAATAGAATGGTGTTTCTGTCTCCACTCAGTGAGCCCTGGCAACACTAAATAGCCATAAATACCAAATATTAAATGAGGAGAGACTCTCAGCTGGAAACAGGAGCCACCAGAGACAAGAGTGGGAGCTCCAGAGTGCTGGGCAAACACTGCCCAGGCACCAAGGACATTTTCCTGAGCTACACTGCTGTTCTTACCTGGTCAGGTCCTGGTGCCTCACCAGCAGCTTCCTCCCCCTCTCATTCTCTGAGTAAAGAGCAATCAATGCCAGTGTCTCCCTTTGGATGTCCAGCCCCCCCGAGGAAAGCAGCTCTGGCAGCTGGGCACTCACAGCAGGCTGAGCCAGTAGGAGACGCTGGTTCTCCTCTGGAATAAAGAGAGAGTATCTGAGAGCAATGGCACACAGTGGCATCCCCACTATTCTGGTTTTGCAGCCTGAATATTTTATTTGGCTGGAGCTGGATCCCACAGGTCAGCACAGGCACCAAGCATTCTGTATTTCCCTTTGTGGAACCTGCACCACTTTACCACCCACCCCAGCCCATTTCTCATCCACATGTGTATTCCCTAAAAACAGGGGCAAGGGCTACCTGCCCAAAGACTACTGACTGTTAATGCTAAAGGAATTCTTCTCTAATGGCTCTCCCAGAAAACTCTGCTTTTTGCAGGTATAAGTGCCTAAAAAAGACAAAACTATACAAGTGATATTATCTTAAGAGCAGCAATAATCATGGGGAATTTTTTCCCACCCCCTGGGCAGATTTAAAACGCTCAGAAACAGACTGGAAGTTTCCTCTCAGGATGCACAGGGCTGCCAGAACTGTGTCTGGGTATATCCAACACCTGCATGTGACCTGTAAAACTGGGTTTACCATCAGGTCTGGGGCCAAGTGCTCTGGGAAAGTGATGCCCATGCCAAGCAATGCCTTATTAAATGTACATTGACCACGATTCATGTTGATTCCATGGCTTTACCATTCCCAGCACACACAGCCTGCCACAGGAGGAGGAGAGACACACACAGCTCCACTTCAGCAGGGGTTTTCCTCTCTGCACAGAAGGCCCTAAATTAGAAATGTCAGCTTGTAAAAAGCGCAAAGGACACACCAAACCATTGGCTCTCTGGGTGGGGAATCAGCAAAGCCCCCTGGAGATGGGGATGTGCCACATGAACACTTGAACTCATCAGCTCTAAACCCTTCTCTGGTTCAGCATTTTTAGACTCCCAGATTTCTCCAGAGGACCTTCCCTGGGACCAGGTTTATGACCTCCCAGCTCTACTCTGCCCTCAGCACCCCCAGACCCTGCCTGAGCACTACACAGCACCATAAAGGGGGATAAATCCAGCTCTGCACTGAGACAGCTGTGAATTTCCAGGGCATAAAACCCCTGAGCAGATCTGGAACTGCTTCACCTCTCAGCTCTGTTTGCAGCCACCACCCCAATACTGATGAACCCCAAAGCAGTCCCTGTGCTGCAGGTCCCCAAGGATGCTCCTCTTCCTTCATCCCAGAGAGTTCCACAGGTTGTATAAGCCCAAATATTTACTGATGGCAATTCACAGCAGCAGGGAGCCCAGCCATGGATATTTAAAGTAATTAAATGCTTTCAGATGTTCTTTTATATTAAGGGTTTTTTCACAACCTTGCTCTCACCGTGAGAGATAGGATAACTGTCCACAGAGAGGAGACAGCAGCAGAAATTAATTATTCCTCCTCACTGCATCCAAGAGAGCACTGTTTGTGGAAGAGTCAGACATAAGTCACTCCATTCAGACATTACAATCTGTTATTACATTCCCTTTGGATCATTTCATCTGCATTTCAAGAGGTGATTGTGTTTCTTGAGAGCAGTATTTTCATTTCCTCCTGCTGGAACCCCCCCACTGTCCCTCTCTGCTGAGCTCTCACCCTCGAACAGCCTCGTTGTCTCCGAGGATACTGAAGCCATTGTTTGTCCTAAACAACGTTTGCCCAGTGCCTGAAAAATGCAGAGATAAACAGATCAGCTCTGTGACCCACCTGCCTGGTGGAACACTCAGGGCAGCCTGCGGTTCTCCTGTGCGAAAAGAAAAGGTCACTGCATCAACAGCCCTGGGGGAAGAACATCATTAAAACAGGGGGGAAACTCCCCGACTGGATGAATGAGGAGCAGCTTCCAAGGTAAAGAGCACTGTAACTCATGCCAGGAGCTGTAAAGAACAACTGACTTCAAGTTAAAGACTCCTGGGGAAGGCTGAAACACGAAACTGGCTTTGCAAATCAGTTTGTTTTAACAGAGAATTACAAATATTTCTAAACAAATGAAACAGAGGGACCCCAATCCCTGAGAAGTCTCTGCAGCTACACCACCAGTCTAGTTCTATAAAGAATGATGTAAATCTCTACTGGCCATACTGAAACATCAAACACTGCCAATTTTATGTTTTAAAAATAGGAATAGTTATCCTATTCCTTTAAAAACTGCTCCCTTGTACTCACCTGCTTGGGTTACAGCTCCCAGGATTAACAACTTTTGCACCAAATACTTACAGTCTTTTATGACTTCTGCCAAAATCCTGATCCCTCCAGTGTAGAACAGGATATCCTGGCCAGGGGTACCAAGGCTCTGCAGCAGCTCCTTTATGGACAGGGCAGCAGCATTTCCAGCCTGAACACCCTTCATTGCTCTCTCTTCATCCTTCACCCTCTTCTCCTCCAAGTTCACCTCGTCCACACAGTCTTGGAGGTCAAAGAGAACAAAGCATGGCAGGTAGATGGTTTGATATGGTGAAGTCTCAAGTGAAAATGAAGTTGAGCCCCTGGCAGAGAGAGCTCTGCCTTCTGCTCACACCTGTCCTGCTCAAAGAAAGGGCCAGGAACAAAAGCTGCCTGCACACACCCATCCCAAGCCCTCAAAAGCAAAGCAGTGGTTTCTGTTGAGCTCCACCTTCATCAGAACACAAGGGATGACACTGTGAGAATGGCTATTTCTTACCTTTAACCAGGCTTTCCTTTTGGGGGTCAATTTGTAGGATCTTCTCATAACACTGCCTGGACTGAGCAGAGAAAAGAAACGGGCTCTCAGTTTAAGATAAAAAGGGGCAGATGATAAAATGAAAACTAAGTCAGAGTCATCCTGTTTAAGCTCAAAGGTTTTTGGGCCACAGTACTTAATAAATGTGAGAAATAAAACTTATGGAGACACACAAGTCAAAACTTTCCTACTTCAAAGTGTAAGCTGTTATATTATTATTATTCCCAGTCCCCACATCCACCAGCTATTCCAAATTAAAAGCAGAATTTCCAGTAAAACCCAGGAGTGTACCAGTGGGAACAGAACCCCAGCATTCCAGGGAGAAAGCAGAAAAAGAGGCACAGCATTCCATTTTCTCCCTCTCAGCCACATCATCACATCAAACCCAGACCATGTCCCATGGCCACAAGATTTACCTCAGTGTAGTGCTCAAGTGCCAGGTGAGCCTTCCCCATCAGAAACCAGGCTTTGATACACTTTTCATTGCACTGTGTTAAAAATAAATATGTAAATTATTAATTACATGTTTAGGTATTTTTAGCCTTTTAATATTTCTTCCAGATTTCTGGTTAATAGTTGCATCTGCCCAAATGAACTGTGATCAAAGAAGAAGGTGTTCATACCTTCTTTAGAGATGTTTAAAGTTTCTAGGCTCAATTATTACCTCCAGGGACCAACTTTCCTTCCCTTTGCAAGGAACACAGGCTTTGGTTTAAGGTGGAAAGAAGGGTTTCCAAAGCATCATCTTTTCCAGGTCAGTTGTGTGTCAAAAATACTGATTTATTTAAATTATGCTGTCAGTAGTAATTATATTATATTGATAATATATATAATTATTACTTAGGTCTTTTCCAACCTTAACAATTTCATGATTCTCTGATTAATAATCTGTTAATTGTGTTCGAGTCACGAGCATCACTGGTGGAACACAACTGGATGTGGATTCAGCTCTTTGGCATTTTATATAATCTTCATATTTACTTTTTATGAGCTTCAAGAGACCCCTTTTGGAAGGCTGGGCAAAATACTGTGCTCCAATGTGTGCACTTAAGAGCTTATTATCACCCCAAACTTTTTAATTAAATGCTCTTAAGAGCCAGAAAAGCTTCTGCCCATGGGGAGCACTGAAATATTAAGTAGTTTATGGGGTTCAGATTAACTCGGGGTGCAGCAATCTGGGCACATTCCCTCATTGCCATTAGCCAGTTGTCTCCATACCCTCAATCACACACAAACCCCATCCTGGAATTACCTTTAGTGCCCATTCACAGTCACCAATGGCTTTTTCATACTCCTGGATCTTCAGGTAGGCCTGAAATAAACCCCAAAAAAGTCCAGGCAGAAGAATTAGAATCCTTCAAACAACTTCTGCTAACTGTTGTACAAACACCAGCTAATTAAAAAGAATAAAATTAGGCTGCTGGTTTGCCTGGCCATTGATTTTACAGGATAATTACCAGCTGGTTCTTGTCTGCCATCTCCTTGGAGTTAGTAATTTAGAATAAATTCAAAGAAACAAAATTCAACACACACTCATGGATTTTACAAGGCAAACAGAGAATGGAAGGCAAACTTATAAAAGTGATCTCTAAAAAAGGATCAATAAAAAAAAAATCAGTATATTTAAAGGAAACAATGCATTCAGGAGGATGTGCCATACCCCAGAGACCTGAGCACTGCTGCAGGAAGGAACTGGGTTACAGAATGATCCTTTTGGGTTCTGTCCTGGCCCAGGAACACCCAAGGCAGCCCGAGGCAGCTCGGTGAGCCACTGACCTGTGCCCTGTTTGTGTACAGCTCCTGCTTGTCCCGCAGCTTCTCCAGCCCCTCCGTGTACCTCTGGATGGCCCTGGCAAAGTCTCCTCTCCTGAAGGCATCATTCCCCTTCTCCTTCAGAGCTGCACAACAACAGGCACCTTCAAAACAACGCTTTTTAACTCCCTGCACAGTGACTGAGGGAACAGAGGCTGTATTATCCTGTTGGGATAACCAGGAGAATTCCAGGCCAGCCCCACCAGCCTCTGTTTGCAAGAGACTTCTGAGCTTTCAGGGCACAAATTCCTCTTTGAAAAGGAAGAATAACTGTTTGCCTTTGCCCAGCTCAGCTCTGAGATGCCCAAACTGGCTCCCTCCATCCCAAACCCATATAATAAAGGAGAAGAACAGCCCTGTGAAGTCCCTAACCCTGTTGCCACCAGCTCATCCCTGCTGGGGACACACCCTTGGGCTCAGGCAGCCAAAGCAGTGGCTCCCCCAGTGCCCACCAAGTCATTTCTGAATTAGCCAGAAATCCTTTTAGCAATTACCATTTGCCAACTGCTCGTTTCTCTTCCTCTGTTTGGCTCGTTCTTTTGCATCCTTTTCCAGCATTGCCAGGAAAGCATCTTGGAGCCAGGGGAGTTGGTGGCATTTTAGTCAGGAGGGTGAAAAAAAAGGAGAGAAAACTCATTAAAATCAATCTACAGATTAAGAGAAAGTGTTTTCTGGGGTATTTCTGAGTCATTTCTCAATAAAACAGATACTAAGGGGACATTTCAACAATTAAAGTGGAATGTGAATGACAAGCCATCACAGATAATCAGGTTTCCTTTTCAATTCAGAATACAAAGTTTTTAGATGTGAGACCAGAACAGAGTAACTACACTGACCTATGAAAAATACAGATATGCTGGTAAAACTCTTGAGTGAATTCCTAGATCTGACTGAATTTTGATTAAAATGTTATTATAAATTTTATTTCATGAATAGTACTTATTGATGTTATAATAAATGTGATGTATTTTATTAATAATAATTTAAGAATTAAATGTAAACTCTTTCTACTTAAAATTTTAGTATTTTCAGTAGAAAAGTCAGCTTTGGCTGTGGCAGGAGTGGAATTAGGTTTTGCATGAATCAACATCAGCTCTGCTAAAACTGGTTGAAGGGATGTGACAGAGCACTGTCCTACCTGCATTCTCTGCCTCTGCTGTGCCCTAAAAAGAGAAAAACACAGCACAGGGTTTTTCACAATTTTTGACATCACTGGAAAGCTTCTATTTGTGCCTTTAACAAAATCCAAACCCCACGGCAGGAATCAAAGCCTAATTAACAATGAGACTCGTGTGTCTTCAACTAGTTTTGCTCAAGCTCCTGAAGTGCAAATAAAAGCTGTAAATTAAGGCACTTCAGTGCAGGTAAAAGCTATACATTTTGGCACATCACTGCTTGCATCCAACTTGGATAAATCCAAGAGAAATACTCTGTGCTAGCAACAATCTTAACACAAAGATGACCCGACATGTGCAATAAATGACTCCACGTTCAGCCCATACTTGTAGGTATGCTTTAAACCTCCTTCTCCTGAGCAAGGGGTGTGACTTGGTGCTATTTAAAAGAGCTATTTTATTATATTATTATTTGGTGCTATTCAAAAGAGCTGAACTGCCCCCAGCTTTCATTCCAGAGGACAAGCCCTTACAGGGGCCCGTGTGTTGATGACTGTTCTGTTCACCCTGGTCCTGGTTTCCTCCTCCTTGCTGCCTCCTCCATCCCTGAGCTTTTCCTCTGCCTCAGCAATGGCTTTTTCCTTGACAGCCACATCGGGGGAGTTCAGGCCTTGCAGCAAATTGCCTAAAGAGAAAAAAGGAAAATAAATAAAATATACACACAGAGGACTCCAAGTGATCCTGGAGGGACCAGGAGCTCAGATGGCACCTGCTTTTGAGCTGGTGGCCAGGATGGATTTTATTATAGAATTATAAAATTTGGGTTGGATGGGACCTTAAGGGTCATTCCAGGGGCACCTTCCATGGAGCAGGATGCTCCGAGCCCCACCCAGCCTGGCCTGGGGCACTTTTGTACACACAAACATTGGCAAACTCAATTTCACGTCACTTTCGGGATGCCGCCCACTACATTATAAAAACAAATAAACAACTAACTTTATTTATAAATATATATATATATGGAAGAAAGCAGCTGTCAGCAACCCCAAAGCATCACACACCTGGGCCATGGGGAGACCCCAGAATCCATGGAAAGATCCCCAAATCCACGGGGAGACCCCCAAAATCCATAGGGATACTTCGAAATCCATAGGGAGATTCCAGAATCCATGGAGAGACTTCTAAATCCATAGGGAGACCCCTAAATCCACGGGGAGACCCCTAAATCCATAGGGAGATTCCAGAATCCATGGGGAGACCCCAAAATCTATGGGGAGACACTGAATCCACAGAGACCCCAGAATTCACAGGGAGTCCCCAGAATCCCTATTCATAGTGAGACCCCAAAACCCATGGGGAGATCCCTAAATCCATGGGGATATCCCTAAATCCATGGGGAGATCCCTAAATACATGGAAAGCCCCCTGAATCCAAAGAGAGACCCCAAAATCCATGGGGAGATCCCTGAATCCAAGGGGAGACCTTGCACCAAGCCGAGAGGGGCGGGAATGTCCCTCTTCCCCATTAATTCCCATTAATTCCCATTAAGTCCCATTCCCCGCCCGCTCTCGTTGCCTCCCCCGCCCGGAGGGGCCGGGGATGCTCGGCCTCACCGCGGGACACTCACTGACATCGTCCACACGGCGCAGGAAGCGCTGGAAATCCGCCTCGGTGTCCTCGTCGCGAAGCATGGCCTTGGGGACAGGGAAGGGACAGGGAGGGGACACAAAGGGACACCGAGGGGACCCGGCGGGGCCGGGACTCGAACCGGCGGCGTTGCCCGGGGAGACGCGCGCGGCGGTGACGCGCGCCGTATGCAAACGAGGGGGTGTGGTTATGCAAATGTAGGGCGGGTATGCAAATGAGCCGGTCAGTTTCGCGGGAAAACGGCGGGTCTGCCCGCGGGGTGCGGAATGTCGGGATAGGGGAATATCGGGATAAATTCGGCTGGAAAAGCCCCCCGGGATCACCCGGTCCGACCTGTGACCCGTCCCCACCTTGTCCCCGAGTGCCACGTCCAGTCGCTCCTTGGCCACCCCCAGCGATTCGCACTCCAGCCCTCCCCGCGCAGCGCCTCCCAGTGTTTATCAACCACTTCCATGGATCAATCCTTTATTATTATTAACAGTCACCCCGTCAGGAGACGCTCCAGGGCCGTGTTTCCGGAGCCAGGGCGCCGGAGGTGGCAGTCATGGAAGGTGCCGGCCACCAAAGGGAGCCCGAGCATCGCGGAGCTCCTGCTGCTCCGCCGGGATGTTCCCATTCCAGCCACATCGGCACGAACACGACGGAGCCGACCTGGCAGCGGTCGCTGTGGGCTCTGGTGGGTGTCAGATCAGACATCTCGCTCCGAATTTACACGCCACAGCTCCATTCCCCTGCCCTGCTTCCATGTCCCATCACAGGAATCCCGGGTACCAAAGAGATGCTGAGCTACCTGACGCCACAGGCAGCAGATCTCCTGCCCTTCCACCCCCCCTGCTGCTGGAATAGCCACAAAATCCCTTAAACCCCTTTCCCCCCCATGCACCAAACGCAAACACCTCCCTCCTCTCGCTGCCATCAGCTCTGCCCACGTAATTCTCCATCCCAAAGGTGCTTTTCCCCCTCTAATGAAGCTGTTTCCAGCCCAGTGGCCGTGGGGTCCAACTAAAAACACCCACGAGGTGATAGCTCTGGCACTGGCACGCTCAGAGATCTGGGGTTTTATTTGTTATCCCAGAAAATCTGGAACAAAGCCACGCTGTGCCGGGGCAACAAAACTGCACAGGTGAGACACGCCTTTCCTGAAAGGTGTCCAGGTCTCCGTTTCCACAAAAAGCACTTAAAATGATGCCCTGAAGCACATGCATGACATTCATAATTTACAGCTGATTACAAGCCAACTAATTAGAACACCTAGGAAGAACAAGAGAAAGCTGTTTGTGGCACAAACATCTCCATTCATCTCCTTTAACACCGCCAAGCCCTGCTCTTATTACCCCAAATTACTGATTACTTACCCCAAATTCAGTCGAGACTGGGGTAAAGAGCCACACTCAGCCAAGGTGACTTTGCCAGCCAGGTGCCACTGCCTTAACAGAGGGAGAGACGAGTTAAAGATTAAAATTGAAATTAAAAGGCAGGTCTGGAGACTGAAAAACGGCTGAAGAAATGCAAATATCTGGCAAAGACTGCCAGTTGTTTGCCACTGAGCAGCACCCCAAATCCAGGGGATGAAAAGTCACTTTTCACCTGAGAACACATGCTGTGTGACAGCAAAAGAGGCTCCAAGGCCCTCTGTTAGCTCTGAGAGAAGGAAAATTACCTGAGCTCCTCAAGGTTAAGGTGATGCAGCAGGAAAGGAGGCAAACGCAGGGAAGGGATTCCAGGCACCTGGCACGATGCACAGCAGACACTGGTGGGATGCAGGGATAAAGCCAGGAACACAAATGGCAAGCCCAGAGCCCTCCCTCCAAACACAACCAGGGACTTGGGTCAGTGTTCCCCCACTTGGAAGTAATTGGAATTCTTTTATATCAAAAGTTTAGGTAGTAAGAAAAGAAAAAAAGAGGGTCTTTTTCAGCCAAACTTCTGTGTGAAATTACTCAGAATCTGTGAAAATATTCTTAAGAGAAAGTAAACAGACATCCCACCCCTTGCAGCCCCCAGACTGGGAAAATTAAACATGGGCTTTTTTGGCAGGGTTTTGGTTAAAATTTAGGATAAGAAGATAAAGACTCTTAGTAGAATTTAATTAAATAAGTAAATTAGAGTCAACCCACATCAGTGAAGTTCAGGCACCCAGTTCAGCATGGGTTAAGGAGAACTTTGAAAGCCAAAGCTCACACACACTTCCCATCGGCAGGCAACACAGAAGTGCCTTTTTGGGGGGGAAAAGAAGCTGTCCCTGCTTCACAGCAGCCACGAAACTGCATTTGTGTGTTTGTTATCTGGGGGAAATAAATAAATAAATGCAGTGGGACATGGAAACAAACTTTAAAGCACAGTTTGGGGCACCCGGCAGTGGGACCTGGCAGAGCAGCTAAAGAAGGGCAGACTGTAGGCAATCAGCTTTTTTTTTTTTTTTTTTTTGTAATTTTTATTTGAACACAGTATTCTGACAGAATGCAAAGTCAAAATCCTCAGTTAGTATCAGTATTTACACCAGTGAGAATGGGAATAAAGGTGGACTCGATGTTTCACTTGGTAAAAAGATTTTTTGTTTTTTTCTTTTTTTAACAAGAGAGAAGGCCCCCAAAAGTAGGGAATGCTGGGGAAGGATGGCAATGGAGGGGCTGAGAACAACTATCAAAACAGCCTACGTGTGAAAAATGTGGGGTTTTGAAGGCTCCATAGAAAAGTGTGAAAAATAAAACTGCACTCTCAAAAGCTGAAGGACGGGATGCACTGTCGTCACCTTCACGTATGTGCAGCACAATGTCACCACTCCTGGGGATGCTGGTCCCTCTGCACGGCCACGGGGACACGGGTGGGCACAGACCCCACACACACAGCGCCCACGGGCTGGGCTGCTCCCTCGCCAGGGGTGCAAACCAAAGCAGGGCAGTCTGAGCTACCTTGGGAACGGGGAAGTTCTGAATTCAAATAAATTCTCCTCCCTCAATCACTGGGAGGAGCTGGGAGAGCGTGAGGAAGGAGCTGGTGGACACTCCTGCCTGGGAATGGGGCTCGCTCCATCCATGGAGTGGTTTGGGCTGGAAGGGACCCCAAAGCTCCGCCAGTGCCAAACCCGCTCTGTACCTGGGCTGGGCTCTGAGCTGGTCACCTTTGGTAAGAAAAATGCCAATCCAGGTGTGATTTGCCCCAATTCTCACCCGACAGGTGCTGATGGTTGGCACCAGGCAGGTTTCTGGGCATTAATGTCCCCTGCCAGCTCAGCTTTTGGGGGTTAGGACTTAGGGGGTACAACACACAAAACGGTGACAAAACCAGCCCAAACTTTGCAGGAATAAGACAAATTGAGCTCAGCCACAGGACTGGAGGTACCCAGTGCTGCCCCAAAGCTCCCCAGCTGCAGACAGACCGACCACGGGAGCTTTCTGTGCTGCATTTTACGGAGGGAATTTTTCGGAAATAGAATCAATCCCAAGGACTGCGAGCCAAACTTTCCCACAGTCACGCCGACACTGCTGTGACAGCTCGTGCAAGGGTGGCATTTGACACAGGGCTTTGGGGTGAGGCCCCATCCTGCCCCCAAATGCCACCAGGGTGGGTCCTGCACGAGTGTCTGTGCCTGCACTTCCAGCCATCCCCCTCGTGCATCCCAGGAGCTGAGGAAGAAATGCAAAAAACCCCACACTTAGCAAATGACAAGACCATTATTTCCCACAGTTGGAAGGGATGTGATGCTGCTGGAACAGACTGCTTTACTCCCAAGGACACACAGATGAACGTGACTCCACTGACCTGAGCCACCTGCAGTCTAAAACCCCCCTCATCCTCCTGCTCCTCACCACAGAATGTACACCAGACTCAGCTCGGGTTGGTTTTCTCTTTTAAAGGCTTCTGTTCTTTGTAAGAGTTGTTCTCTTTTTCTTTTTTCTCTTTTTTTTTTTTAATTTTATTCCTGAATATTTTTTTTTCTTCAAATCTGAACTAGCGCTACACCTTCCACATCCAAACTATGTTGAAGCTTTTATTATTTCAATACTATGACAAAAAACACGGTTCACACTAAAATAGTCACGCACCCACAGTGCACAAGCTTGCAGATCTAAAGTAGAATAAAAAAAGAAACCAAAAGAAACCAAAAAGAAAAAAAAAGGGGGGGAACAAAAACCCCAAAACCCTAACAGAAGGAACATCTCTATACAATGGGCTGGTCTCTCCCTACACATTCCTGCCTTCCTTCTGCTCAAACCTCCTTTTCAGCCCCAAATCTCAGTGTTACTCCATGATTCCCAAAGAGAAATGCCATCGATCAGCTGCCCCCTCCATGATTTATCACATGTGCTACATCACCCCCTCTCCCAGCTCCTCAGGCACGATGCCAAGTGGCACCCCTGGCATCCCTGGCACGGCTTTCCAAGCACTTGCTCCTGATTCTGTGGTTTTGGTTCAGCAGAGCTCAGACTCAGCACACACAGGGGGGTGGGACGGGACAGGACGGGGTCTGGCACCTGCCCAGCACCTTTGGGCAAAAAAAGGATCACTTTTAAATCAGCTTCCCAGGGCCAAAGGACTTGGGATTTCCTGAAACTGGGATTTCCTGACATCATAAGGAGGCGCTGATGTAGCCAAACATGTGGGACCAGACCAGCCCAAACTGTACAATCTCCCTTCTGCTCCTTGAAGCTCCGGGAGGGTTCCATGAAGGAAAGGGGAGAATGTCCAAAAAAAGCAGAGATGATATTTCTCTTATGCAGTCAGGCCCAGGTCCAGCAAGGGACTTAAACTAAATTTAAGAACAGAAGGGCTTTCTCCAGCAATTCCCTCACTCCAAGCAGAGCCTGTGTTTATGTGGATTGCTGGATAAAGACCCTGACTGGTGACGAGTGGTTTGAATACCCCCCACCCCCCAAACCAACCCCAAACCAAACCCCAGCATCACTTTTCTTCTTACTCCAGTAAGAAATAATAATAATAATAATAACAATAATAATAATAATAACAATAATTAAGAAAAGATAAAGGGGAAACAACTACTGTAAACATCCAGGTTTGAAAATGTCTCCCTTTGCAAAGCAAGCATGCTGCTAACCCTAGTGTCTAGAGACTGGATTGACTTCCAAACGAAAGAAAAGGCAGCTATTTTACACATCCATTTCAACACAACAAAAGTTAAAAAAATATTTGTCAATTGTAAACACTGGAAAGAACAAAAGTTGGCAAAAAAAAAAAAATTAACATAAAATGGAAAGAAATGTAGAGTCTGAATACTGCAAATTGAAATACATCCCCCGAAGCTGCAATTTTGGCATTCTTCCTAAAAAATAGGTCATCATAAACCCCAGATAAATGTCTAACGTGGCAAACAGAATTCAGTCACAAAGGGCTCGAGACACTTTGCATACTGAACAAATACAAGGTGAACAGAAATTATAACTTATTTATGAGGCTTTACATATTTCAAACTCGACTGAAAAGTATAAAAATAAATTGTGGACTTTGTTCTTTAAGTACCAGCTGTGCCCAGCAGCACAGAGGTTATATCTGCTATACTAACAAAGGAAACAACAGGGTCTCTGATTATTTTTTTTGTCTTTTTTATGTTTTTTTTTTTTTTGTCTAGGACTAGTTGATTCTGAGCTTCCCAACCACATTGCAAACGGTATTGCAACTTTTTGCTTCTCTGAATATACACAGGGTCAGCCAAGCCCTGATTTGGTTACGGGTTTAACCCTGTTTTTAACATGTATTACTTTTTAAAAGCAAGTGCACAACGAATAAAACCTTTCTAGAAATCTTTAAAATTAAAAAAAAAAGAAAAGAAAAAAAGAAACAAAACAAAAAGAGAAGAAAATAAAAGAGACATTCCCCCCTCCCCCCATTTATGCATTTTCTGTTTCGTTTTTTTTGTTTTTAAAAAAAGGCAACAGACACTAGAGGGATGAGATGGGTGTGTGGGCTGTGATTTCAATGCTCTGTCGTTGTCTCTCCCGGTGCTGATCATGCTTTGCTCTCGTTCTCATTTGTTTGTGTGGCTTCGTTGGGGACCGTCTTCACTTCTGCTGGAGGGCTCTTCCTGTCTGTCACCTGCACTTCGGATTTGTCTTCTACTGGGATTTTCCTGGGGAACAATCACCAAAATGGCACAGTTTAGAGGCACAGAAATACAGGCTGTTGCTGAGTTAGCCACAAGAATATCTTTTCAGGAACCAACTCATCGCTTTGGGAGAGCAAAATGAGCACTTCTTGATGCAGAAATAAGGAAAACCAAACTCCTGCCTCCCACCCCAGTTTCATTTAGCTCCAGATTCATTTTTTTTGCTCCTCCTGCCCTGGGCTAACACATGGCAGGACAGGAGCTCAGCTGCAGGGCCATGAGGAATGTCGAGGTGAGCAAAAAGGAGCACCAGGGAAACTCACGCAGCTGCAAAGGAATGTGACTTCACCACCCACATGCCCTGCTCAAACAGGATGTGTTTTCAGCAGAAAACCTTGTTTTCCTCCAGGAAACCAGTCCCAGAATTTCCCAGTGTGTCGCAGGAAGGGAAACACGGCAGAGGGGAATTTTGCCAAACAGATTTCCCCAGGTGTGAGGGAGGTGACCATCTCCACAGGCTCTGTCAGCAGCTGACAGCCCAAAAACCACCCCAGCACCAGTGTTCTTGTCCAACACCTGCACCACAGCTGGGGACCCTCCCCCAGCCTCCCAGGGAAGGTTCTCCTGCTGTTTTCACTCTCCTGCCAAACACAAGGGGCAGACTCATCTCAGCTGAGGGCTGTGGATCCTCTCCAGACAGCACAAGGCTCCCAAGGGCCCTGGGGTTGTCCTGCCTAGGGACAGGAATAAAGCAGCTGGGTAGAAAGGAGACCTGGCACAGCTGATGGAGACTCATCCCTAATCCAACACTCTGCCAAGTTATCCTGACCCCACTCTCCCTTCTCTCAGACAGGACCACATTGCCTCTTCCTTCTGCCACGTTAGGGACAAATCCAGAGGTTCCTTGCTGTCCCAGTTCCATGTGGCTCTGCCCAGCCTTGCACTGAGTAAGTTCTGAATTTCCACTGATGCGTCAGGAAATGGAATTCGGGTGGTTGTGCTCACTGACCTGCAGGACCTCAGCACCTCTGAGAAAAGCTCTTCCTTTGCACCAAACTGAACTATTTCTGCTCTCTTCCCTAAAAGGATAACCCTCGACAGACAGAGCTGCCTAAAAGCCTGAAGAGCAACACATTCCCAACAAATTCCCAGCTTTCCTTTCTCTGCTTCCCTGGCACAGCCTACTCCTGCTTTCCTCCTGGACCTCTCAAGCCAAGCCCTGCCGGTTCAGTGGCAAGTTAGTTCGCTAAGGAAACAATGAGATTAGTTAAGAGAACACCCAACGAGGACACAGCACGAGCACCAGGGCACAAGAGACACAGCACACAACCAACACAAGAGTAAAGGCAGCCGTACTCGGTCTTTGCAGGCGCAGCAGGTACAGAGCTGTCTGCAGTGGGAGGAGCAGGCTCATGAGCTTGCCCACCAGCCACACTGGCAGGGGCAGTGCCAAGAGCTGCAAAAACATCCTTGGCAAGATCAATGTCTGGTGTCTTGAAGTTCCCTTCGTCCATTTTAAAGTCCTCATTCTGGGAGGGGTTTGTGGTGCTGCCCGAAGCAGCCTCGCTCTTCACGTTGCTCGGGTTCTTGGGTGTCTCTGTCGGGCTCTTCACTGTGCTGGGCTGCACAGGCTCCTTCTCGGGGCTCTTGGTGCTGGAGACCTCCTGCTTGGGCTCTGATGGAGCTGGAGGGCTCGTGAGGTTTGCCGGGCTGGGGGCAGCTGGCTTGTTCCCAGCTGCTGCTTTGGAGACCTCGGCCGTGCTGGCCACAGCGCTGGGGCTGAGCACCGCGCCCTGGCCGGACAGGACACTTGGAGACAAATTATTAGTGGCTGGAGAAGAGCTCGGGGTGTCGCTGAGGTCAACAAGAGGGGCCACTTTGGGGGTGGAGGAGGGTGGTGGAGACGACACCGAGGCGGCCGCTGCCCCTTTGGCCGGGGTGGCCTGGCCGGGTGACACGGAGTTTGAGTCGGGGGCGGCCGCGGCTGGAGGGGCAATGCTGGAGGTCAGCGTGGTGGTCTCGCTGGTGGGGCTGTTCTGAGCAGTGGCAAAGGTTTCAGTGATAGTGTCAGAGTTAGTGGTGCCCGTGGTGACAGAAGGCAGCATGTCCTCCACGGTGGCTGCGCTGTCGGCGGGGTGCCTGCGAGGGGGACAGGGGCAGAAGAGAAATAGAGACAATGAAGCCCCGAAATGACAGCAGGGAAAGGGGGGCAGAGAGGGAGAGGATGAGGAGGTGGTGCAGCACCAGCTGGTTACAACACATACACACACAACATGGAGAGGGACTCAAGAGGAGCAGAGACTTTCAGAGGTCAAACGTGCAAAAGGGAGCAAGGGATGAGTGAGGAGAACCAGGAAGAGAAAAAAAGCAAAGAGGACACGACCTGCAGGAATGGCTTGTTCACGCAGATTTTTGGTTCAGGTCTGAGGCAAATGGAAACCCCTGACCTTGCAGAGACTCTCCTCTCTCAGCCTAACTTTGCTCTCAGCTCTTCCCCCTGAGCTCACAAGCTGAGCCCCAGCCCTGTGCCATCTGTCACCACAACAAGGTCACTGTGCAGAACCCCTGAGTGCAGCTCCTCACCTCAGCCCTGTCCTGCCTGCAGGTTGGCCTGAAGGCCTGCAAGGCCCTCCTCAAGCCACACAGAATACATTTCTTTGTCACACACATGCATGTGGTACAGACTCAGGCCCCAGCTCAGTTGTCTGGTGTAAGCAAAGCTCACAGGTAGCTCTCAGCCCCCTCTCAGAATGCTCAGCCTTGCTCTGCCTCCTCCACATGCAGAGCCCAGCTACTCTGCTGCTCTCCAAGGATGCCCTCCCAGGGGCTGTTCAGGCTCTCATCCAGCACTGCTGGGCAGAGCTCACGCAGGACTCGGTGCCAGCTGGGGCTGACTCTGCTCTGGATCCTTTGCAGTGGGCCTGGACAGGTGTTTGATCTCCACACCGGGCAGGGCTGGCACACAGAGGCCTGTCAGGACACACTGCCCCATTCCCCTCGCCCTTCCAGTGCTGGGAGCAGGAGTCACTGAATCTTGAGAGGAGGCACTTCCTCACTTGGCACGTCCCGAACGGCATGTGGAGATTGTACCTTTCTTCCTCTCTTCCTGCCCTACAGCGTGCTCAGAGACACCAGGGATTGGGGCAGCTGTGCCCCTGTGCTAGGACTGGCTAATGCCAACGTACTCTGGCTCTGTCAGCGGGGTGGTCTCGTTGGGCTCCGTGTGTTTGCCCCCGTCGTGGTTGGGGGTCCGCTCCTCCTCCGTCCGCACCTCCACGATGGGCTCCTTGGACTCATCTTTCCTGCAACGAAGGAAGTGCACCGAGATTGGATCCCACATCCCACTCTGGCCAGGAACCCTCCTGCAAAGACACGCTGCGAACGCCCCCAGTGAGAGACAAACACGGGCTAAACACGGGGTCACTTCTGCTTCCCCACAGCTCCACCGGCACGTCCAGCACTGGGATGTCCACTGGGCCACCTCTGTGATGGCTACCACCAGGAACGAGACAAAACCAGAGGAACAACTGCAGAAAAAACACCTTCCTGGAAGCACAAAGCAGAAGCAGCAGGACCCCAGGTGTCCCCAGCACCCTCCCACCAGAGCTGAGGAGCCCAGAGCTGCTTGGCACAGCTTCTGCCCCAGAGCTGCTGAGGGCAGGAGCAGAGGGAGGGGCAGTACTCACGAGAAGGCAGCTTTTCCCTCCTCCATGTCCTTGCCCTTGGCCCCGGGGCCGGATTTGCCACACAGGTTGACAGCAATGCACATGAGGAGCCCACACTTGTTCAGGAAGTAGCAGGTGACATCCACAGCCACCAGCAGTGCCACGAACACCACGACCAGGATGCCAATGATGGCAGCAGTGCCCAGGCCTGAGGTAGGGCTGGTGCTGGCTTCAGAGACCAAAGAGAGAAGAAGAGAAGGTGTTGTGGTTAAAAGGTGAGTTAGGGCTCGAATTTGGCCACACTTAAGGTTACGAGCACAGGAAGCTTTCGGGAAGTTCACCCTGTCTCCAGCAGCCTCGTGTCATAACCAGTGCTTTATCCCACAGACAGGCAGGACAGCCTACCTGAGAAGATGGATTCCTGTGGTGCTAACAGGGCTTTTCCCATCTCAGTTGGGGTAAAGCCTGGAAAGCAAACAGCAGAAACATCTTCTGCTATGGCACACACCCAGCTGGGACTTTGAAGGACTCCTGCTTCCCTCCACCACCTCCTCAACAGGCTGTGTCTGGGCTTCAGGTGACTTTGGCACTGCCAACCTGGCCCAAGAACCAGGGGAAGTGAAGCCCAGACTGCAGCAGGACTTGCCCAGGTGGGATACAGAACACTGGGTGATGCCTGAGGGGCCTCAGAGCCGATGAGCTCCTTATGTGGTGACACAAAAGGACTTAAACCCCCTCCTGCAGCTCAGGAAGACCCAGCTCTGCAGAACTGGAGAGGGAACACTGCCCATGGCTCATCCAGAGGCAGCTGAACTCACCAGTGAGTGCTCAGCAGTGTTTTGGCTGAGGTACAGGCAACCCAAGAGCCTTCTGAGGCAGGAGGTGGCAAAGACGAGCAGACCTGCCACTCTGCTGACACTGGCCTGGCCCCAGCACCTCCCTGTTCCTCCACACCCAATGCCCACCACCCCTCCCCAGCTTCAGAACAGAAAAAACACCTTGTCCTTTCCAGGAGACAAAGGGACAGCAGGTGAGAGGTGGTGCTGGAGGCCCAGGAAATGCCCTTTATGGGGCTGCCCACAGAGCACTAAGTCCAGGGAAGTGCCTTTAATTTCCTACCTGCTCCTAAACTGCTGTTTCCTTAGACACAGGGAGTAGAGAAACATCACTTGATCACCACAAAAGCAGCAGGCACAGCTGCAGCTTCCCCACGCTCTCACTATCACACCCTGAACTCCAGGCACTTTTGGTCCCCCTTGTTTTATTCAGAATAATTCTTGCCAAGCTGCTCATCTGCAGGCAGAGCATTTGCTTGGTGGCTCATACAGTTCAACAGCTATTCAGAGGGATCAAAACCTGTTAGTCAGGCTCAGCCATCACTTAATTTACCTCTCACAATGGGACTGTGCCCTCAGCAAAGGCTTGTGCCTCGCACAGAGCTGATGATTCCTGAGACAGCTGGACAAGAGCATCATGCTTGTCACCATCCATAGCAGTATTTGGGTTTTTCTTTCAATTAAGGTGCAATTCTAGTCATCTCTACTGCATTTTTTTAGTGCTGGATGTCACAACCCCCAAACCCCTGTGATCTTTTCTTTGCAGAAATGCCCAGCAAAGCACCTCTTTCCCCTCACCCTGCTATATGTTGACTTTGGCAGGTGGAAAGATCCTTCCCAGGGCTCAGAGCCAGAGCCCCTGCCACACATTTTTCTGCTTCAAAACAGGAGACAGGACACCCTTAGCCTGAGGCAGGGAGGTGCTGCTTCGTTCTGTGACCCTGAGATGCATCAAGGAACACAGACTCCAAGAGGAAAGTGTCTAAAAGCCACTCTGACACTGGGATCACGAGTCCCTTTCCTGCCCAGCAGAACATGTGCCCCACAGCCCAGACCCCTGCCAGCATCTTGCAGCAACCTGCATAATTAAATGAATTAATCACCCTCTGATCTGTGCAGGGAGCGAGGAGGTCATGGGTTTTCCCTCTTCTAACGTATTCAGGATTCCTGTGTGAATTATTCAATAATTAACATGTTCCTGTCCACATCAGCTCCTGGAGGAAAAGCTGAAGATGTGTCAAATGTCTCATCTACCCCTTCCTGGGAAGGAGCTCCTTGGCAGGCTCCTAAAGGGGCACCAAGGAAATAAGCCCAGGCAGGATTACAGGGTAATAGTTCCTTGTGTGCCCCCAAATCACACCTCACCCCAGTCACCAGAGCTGGAGGGAGGCAAAATATTTCATCCTGGGACAGCTGGAATCTTCCCAGAAAACATCTTCTGGAAAATTCCTTTCAAACCAGAGTCCTGCTCTTTGCTCCCTCTCCCCAGCAGCTTTTACAAGAGCTGCCAGTGTCAGCCAAAAGGCCCTTGAAGGCAGGAATGATCTGTGGCACAAACCACATCAAGAGCCTTGTACTTTTTGTGTATTGCCCACACCTTGTCCGTGACTCACAGATGAATCAGGGAAACATCACAGTCGTGGGGGAGGAATTAAAATAATGAATTCTTGGAAACTCAGGGTAACTTCAAAAAGGGATGAGTTAGGGGGCACTGCAGCCCCATGTGCAGCACAACAGCACTCGGACTAAAGGCACTTTATTTGAGTGAAGAGACAAGGTTCTAAAGCTGGAAACAGAGGGTGGGTGAGCTCAGGAGAGGAATAATGTATGGAATTTTATCCACAAATTGCCAAGAGCACCCAGTTACAGTGACTGTGCCACGAAACAACCCAGTTCTCTCTGAACACCCAAAGCAGAGCTACTGAACAGGTACAAACTCCCCCTCCTTGTCACCCCCTCCCTTCTCTTCCATTCTCTTCCCTGCTCTCCCCCAGGAGGAAGAGGATGGAGTTGGAGAGATCCAGGGCAAATCTGCAGAGAAATGCCCTTGTTTTTGTGCTAATTCTGATTTCCCATCTCAGACAATCAAACTGGGCCAAGGTAATTGCCTGCAATTTATTGTTTCTGGGCTAGTAACAAAGCCCTGCAATTTTCAGTAACTTCCAAATCTCTTCCACTAGTTGTGGTTTTATAAATTCTAATTCATGACATGAATTGATATTCCATATCCTTCAGAGCCCAGCAATAAGGAAGAATAATATAAGAATGCTTCATGACCCCCTGAACTTGGAGGCTGTTACTGGCTGCATTTCTTTCTCCTGTATATATTTTGCACAGGAATTTTGCTGTTGCTCTGAAGTGCAGAAAGCACGTGGTGTATCATTCATTTCCACAGACTGTCACATCTGATTAAATTAAATTGATCTGCAAATACTTTAAGAACTATTCACTCCATCCCATTGCAGAATTTATGTTGTATTTAATGAAACTAATACTTAGACACCCCTAAAGAGTTTGTTGGGGTCTAAAGTAATTCTGTGTAGAAAAGAAATGTATGAATAAATAGGCTGTTGAGCACCAGCTGCTCACACTGGGTGTATGAGAGGACCTGTAATAAACAGATACTGGACATTTCTGACCTGATCCAGAGAACATTCAACCTTTCCATTAATCCCCTTTTGCTATTCTTAGGACTAAGAGCAGTAATATTTCCACAAGTGAAACAAGGAAACACAAAACATTAAAGAACTTCTGGAGTCCTCAATTCTAAAGAAGTGAAGAATTTATTAATTACAAATTATTTTTTTTTCAATGGAAAATGAGCTTCCTGCAAGAGTGGCTTTGCTAACACCCTTATTTGACAGTGTACAATAAAATGACCCATGGATTTGCCTTTCTGCAGCTCAGTTGTACAGACGTGTGCCCTGGCACAGAGAGCTCAGCTGTGTCTTCCTAGGGGGGTCTCAGCTAGGGGATGTTCAGGCACAGGCAGACAAAGAGACAATAGGGATGGACAGGAGCAGGTCTGATTCCAGGCATTTCAAAGGTCTCACAAGATTTGGCAAAAGAAAGAACAAACAAAACAACTAAAAATTAATTTCATGCATGAGGAAAAAAAACCAAACCAAAAAACCCCCCAAAACAAAACCCAGGAGGGAAGCTCTTTGTTCTCTGAGGATGCCAACAGCTTTAATTTGCAAATACTTCCAAATTCTTTTGGAATAAGGGTGCCAGGTTTTGTGCAGGGGAGGGGAAGGAACGTGCAGCCCCTCGTGCTGCCAGTGACAGCAGCTCTGCCAGGGACACACACCAAGGGTCACACTTGGCAAGTGCCCTCAGCTGAGCAGCACAAACCCAGAGCTGGGAGCCCTCCTTCCAGGACAAGGGATGCTCCCCCAAACTCCCCCTGAATCCTGCTGGACTGTGACCTCAGGGACAGTGCTCTGAGACCTCCCTATGACTGACTCCCTTTTGCAAGGATGAGAAAGGGAATATCAGCATATCCCAGAATCCCAGGATGGGCTGGGTGAGAAGGGATCTAGAGTTCATTGATTCCCATCCCCTGCCATGGGCAGGGACACCTTCCACCAGCCCAGGTTACTCCAAGCCCAGCCCAACCTGGCCTTGGACACTTTCAGGGATGGGGCAGCCACAGCTTCTCTGGGCAACCACACAGTGAAGGATTTCTTTCCAGTATCCCATCTATCCCTGCCCTCTGGCAGTGGGAAGCCATTCCCCTTTGTCCTGCTGCTCCAGGCCCCTCTCCATCCTTCCTGTAGCCCCCTCAGGTACTGGAAGGCCACCATTAGGTCACCCCAAACCCCTCAATTTTCCTGGCTGGATACAAACAGGAAAGAGTGACATGAAGATCCTCTTTTGAGGAATCAAACAGGCTCTAAATCTGACCTCTGCAATGCTCATCCCTCCCCACCAGCTCCAAGAGCCAGGAGAGAGTCTTTTGAAAAGATTTTAGATAAAAACTTCTTTTTAACTAGCAGAGCCTGGGGGGGGTGGACAACTGCAGCTGACCCTGGTGGAGCAGGATGTCACCAAAGGAGACCTTTGCAAAAATGTGGGCACTGAGCAGAGTGGGGTTCAGCTCCTGGGATGGCACAGTGCTGCAAGGCTCTGCAGCCCATCCCACCCACGTGGAAACACCTTTGCCAAGGGCTGAGGCTCCAAGGGGTCACTTGTTCCCATGGAGCAGGGGCATCAGGCCTGGAAACCTGACTGTGAGAGCATCTTCTGGTTCCACACCTGAACCTGTGTCTCCCCTCTGAGCACAGAAAAAAGAGCTGGCTCCTCTGCTGACTTCATTTTGCTTTACTTCTGTCAAGAATAAGGCCTTGCCCAGCACGGGCTCTCAGAGCTCAAGGAGCCCACCTCTTTCTAGAATATGATATATTACAAATCTGCATCAATTAGTGGCAAAAATTCAGTTATGCTGCTTATTTTTCCAAACAAAAAAAAAGCCCTTTTTTGAATATATTCCATGCTGACCAGATTCCTGTTTGCTGTTGAGTGTGGAACTCATTTTAAATTAATTGTTAAATAGTCTCTCCCCTACTTGTCTGGTAGAGGAGCCCCTCAAACCTCCCCTGCCCCAAGGCACCTCTCCTTGGGCAGAATGGCCTCCACAGGTGCTGCTCTCTCCACACCCCACTGCAGTCGTATTTATCAAGATAATTTTAATAACTGTGACTTGGGTGAGATGTTGGTAAGGGGAAACCTACAAAAAGCTGATAGAGATCTACAAATGAACTTAATTCTGTTAGAGGGGAAATCACGCTGGTTTTTACCATTCTGACTACTTTGCTGTCATCACTTGGCAGTGATTTACTTTTCAGTAACACGAAGGTGTAACTCACAAGATCTAACACATTTTCTACGCTCTGAAACACTGGAAATGGGGGGGGTTTAAAAAAAGAGAAATCCACAGGCTTTAATGTGTGACACCTGCACCAAGTTTTCCTTTATAATTTAGATAGAAAAGCAGTTCACAGGTCATAATGAACAAGGTCTGAATAAACACAGCAGAGATTTATGCAGAGCATGAAACGCAGAGCTAGACACAACTGAGGGCAGGGGTTTGTTTGTGCCTACTGGAATTTTGTTAGAAGGATTAATCCCATCCAACTGAGAATATTTGAGACATTCTGCACAGGCAGGTCAACAACTGACTCAACAATTTCACCTCTGGCAACCTCAGGCCCAGTCAGAAAAGAGGGACCCAAAGAGGAAAGAACCATTTATAGAAGAAAATCAGAGCCAAAGGGATTTCCTGCCACAATGAAAATTCACGAGGGGCACTGGGTTTGCTGTTGGGGGTTTTTTGGTGGGGGTTTTGGTTGTTTTTTATTTTTGAGGGGAGGTGCTGTGGGTTGTTTTGGTTTTTTTTAAGTAAGAAGGAAAGGAAAAAGTCAGCTGAAATCTGTTCAGGGAAATGCACCACAGAGAAGTTGGTAACAAAGATGCACCAGTTTACACCATGGATTAATCCTGCCTGGTAGTGGCACATGCACAGTTAACCAGGAATATTATTAAGGATCAGTAGCAATAATAATTGAGCTGCTCAGGTAACTCGAGCCAAGCTAAGCTTTTCTGTTAAAATGGCAAGGAAAGGGATCTCTGTGAAGTTGGTAACACAGCAGTGGGGAAACCAGGAGATGTTAGCCAAGCATCCAGTGCAAACTTGTGTGTTCAGGGGCTGCCCCATGCCCAGCTCCACTGAGGGCCAGGAGATGCCTGACTGCACACGAGGGGCCAAGGGAGTCACAAGGAGTCAGCCACAGAGAAAGGAGAACAGGAATCTCTTCAGTGCAATTCCCACCAGATGGTTCTAGTCAGCCCAGCACATCAGGAGAACCTTCCAATGGCCAGGAATCTGAATCCACATGCAAAAGCCCCCAGAGACACTTGGGCAATCAGCAGGATGGCCTCTGAAAAGTCTTCTTTTTCTTTTTAGAGTCTGTGGGTTCAGACTTGTGGCTGGGGCTTTAGAAAGCTTTTGCACAAGACAGTGATGATCAGCACCAGATGTGCAGAGAGATCAGTAAAAAGCAGACTCTTACAGGCTTTCACCATTTCACCTTCCTTTGATGGAAACAGCAAGCAAACAACACAAAAAAAGATTCTTTCTTTACATCCATTAAAAAGGGCAAATTCATTACAAGTAACAAAAAAATATGTTAAAGAGAAAAAACTCGGCTTAAACCTTTTTTTCCTTGTTACAAAATACTGACTCTTTCAAATTAAACATTTTTTTTTTTTTAAAGTGTTCTGTGTTTGTTTCTTTTTTTTTCTCTGAACTGACATGATCCTCTGAAGCAAAGTTATCTGCTTTCACACCGTGGTGGGACCTTTTCAAGCAAATATTGCTTTATTTTATTTGTTTGTTTGTTTTTAAGTTTCTAACAGAGCAAAAGCAGAGTCACTGCAGAGAGAAGCAATGAAACAAAGGAGGACGACGCTGATGGACTTCCCAAGGTCGCTGCAGGTGCCAGACAATGGTTCCCAGGAGGGGAAAATATGGTTGTTTAAAAACAAATTTGGTGCATGTGGCAAGCGTGGATGTGTCCCGTGAGATCCAAGGTGACATGTATGACGACAGACATAGGAAAGGGTAAGGGGGAAAAAAAGGGAGAGGGGAGGGAAGAAAGGAGGAGGAAGAAAAAAAGAAAGAAAGAGAGAGAGAGAAAGAGAGAAAAATAGATAAAAAAAATTAGGTCATAAATATAGAAAACATAAGAATCCAAGGTCTATTTAATCTCGTAAATTAAAATGGCTCAGGGCCTCAAGGGGCAGCACATTCACAACAAAAGGGCTGGGTCAGAAGCTCAGCAAAGCCCAAAGCTGCAGAGCAGGGACCAAGGCAGGGTTGAGGGGGTTTGCAAGCAAATGAGATTAAAAAGGATGGAACAGAAGGCTCAGCGAGAAACACAAGAAAATGGTTATCTGGTATTTGAAGGGACAACACTGCCTTTTACATACAGAAACCAGAGAAAAGAAAAGCTTTTGTGTAGCAGACAATCCACCTGGACAAGCCCTGCCCCAAAGCCTGCACTTGGACACAGATCCAGGTGACTAAAACCCTGAAGGAGCACCAAGGTCTCAGGAATACACTGACTTTTCCCTTCAGCTGCTTTTGAACTACTCCAATGCAATTATTATCATTACTGAAAACAACACCCTTCTCCTTCCAGCCACTCTGAGGACACTGTACAGATGAAGGTAACAAAAGACTCCACGTGAGAAATACACACTTGGTCTGCAGGGAATTCCCAGCTATTGCTGTCAATGCCGTGTTAGAGGCACTGGCTCTGACTTCCCCTGTGTAGCTCCTTTTGAACCCAAAATGGAGAAGCAAAATGCCCCCAAATCAACAAGAGGTGCTGAAGGGAAGGAAAGGAACACACAGAGCCTCTCCCCTGCTGCAGTTTGGCACAAGAGCCCCTGGGCTCCATGGCAGGAAAAATCCTGCTCCCTGAAAATATCCTCCTCCATGTACTTAGCTTGGGGACCAGCTCAGGGAACCAAAGGGTCTGGAAACACCCTGGAAGGCCAAAATGACAAAACCCCAAGAGAAACAGCCACAACCCCAGCACTAATCATGTCACTGCCCAGGGCTCTACCAGCACCTTCTGGTCCCATCCAGCTGTTGGGTCGATCCTGCAGCACATCTGCACTCCCAAAAGCTGCTTTTCCAAGAGCAATGTTTGAGTGGCAACCTCATCTCCTGGTTCCTCCAGTGCTCCAAACCAGACTAAGGGAGGAATAACTCCAGAGAGGACAGAAGGTTTCACCTTTGATCACAGAGTGGGCTTTTCTGCCCGTGTCTCAGAGGGTCCCTGCTCATGTCCCTGCTGGATTCAAAGGGCTCAGCCCTCCCACTGCCATGGACTACAGCACGATCCCTGTGTATTCCAGAGGCACCAGCATTCCCAAACTGTGCTGACACACCTGTGCAAGACCTCCCAGCTTTGTGCCAGTGGCTTTGTTGTCCCATGGGGTGTGTGACAGAGGCCAAAATAAAACACCAGCACAAGAAACCAACAGTGGCTGTACACAAAGGACTGTGGTGGAACAAAACGACTCAGCAGTGCTTGTAACTTAACTGGGGAGACACATCCCAGTGCAAAGGAACCACTTGCTGCTGTTCCCAGCCTCGGTGTTTGGCTGCTCAGCTCTGAACTGACCCCAGGGTACCCTGTGCCAAATGACCCTCACTTTCTGCTGCCACATCAGCCACAGTTGTCCTTCAAATGTGTGAGGGGAGTAAGTATTAGAGCTGTTGAAAATGAGAATCAGAGAGTAAGTTGCTTAATGAGGTTACTGAGGGTTCTTCCACCCAAAACTACAGCCTTGTTCAAACACCACCCCCCCAGCCTCTCTTTTTCCCTGTTTCCCTCCTCCTCCCTACCATGCACATTTTCCAAGCCCAGCCCAACTAGGTCACTCATTTGTATGCTCAACAAATCATGATCTGCCTTCACCCAGTGGGATTTCAGCATTCACACTGCACAAGGTCTCTCCTTCAGCCAGGGAGGGAGTGGGCAAAGGGGGGGCAGAGCAAGGGCTGAATTCTCAGGGCAAGGGAAAGGAAACAGTTGTTCTGAAGAAAAAACACGAGACTGAGTTAATGTAGAAGACAGAATGAAACCAAATCATGCCCCTCAATATGGACTGTCAGCACCAATGCTGGCATGAACATGCCCCACTCTGGCTGTGCAGTGGGGACCTGACTGACTCAGCAGATCTTCAACCAGCACAACTTTCACAACTTCACAGCAATTTCATCCTGAGGTTTTCTTGGTGTGGATTTCCCCCACCCATCTTTTCTTTTAAATGCCCACATGTAGAAAAGAAATACTGACTGGCCTTTCAACACCTTGCAGTGAATTACTCAACTCCTGCATTTCAGATGATGGTTCTGCTCGGGTTTTGTAGCAATTATCCTTAAACCTCACTTTTGAAGCACACTAGTAAGTAAAGTCTGTCTTAAACAAGAACTTCCAGCAGCATTCTAATGCTTGTTAGTCATTTTTCCTAATGCCCTCCTCAACATTAAACAGTGTTGTTCAAAAATTACTGTAATTTGATAATTCGGTCTGCATTTCATTTAATTAAAAAACCTTCAGAGAAAGAGTTTCACTGCCTCCTTTCCCAACCACTAGCAAACTCCTTATGCCTTTATTTCTCCAAAGGCTGAGCTGGATGGACAAACAAGCAGTAAAAGCAAGCCCAGAGCACATTTGGGAGGGAAATCTGCGCTGTGATTGCAGATTGCCCCACACATCTAAAGGGTTTAAAATGGGAATCCCACTTCCCGAGTGGCGATCCTGCCCCAAAAAGCCAACATTCCCCTTAAACACTGAGACAGGGTTTGCCAGGAGCACTCCCAACAGCCCTGCTGATGCTGTACATACTGTAACACGGACCACAGGTATGTACACTTAGGCCAGAACTAAGCTTTGGATGGGGAACCAACCGTGATAAATGGGCTTTAAGCAAGCAAGTTGTCAGGGTTACTCAGGCACATTAAAGGATGCAGCACTGTTGCATTAATCAGAAGCAGAAAACAATGGAAAAGCTGGTGCCAGGCGTACCTGGGATGACAGTGGGCTGGGCAGACGTCCTGAAGGCGTAGTGGGCAGGCTTGGATTTGCCCTGCTGGTTCTCTGCTATCACATAGACCTCGTAGTCGGCGTTCCAGTCCAGGGACTTGAGCATGACGTGGTCGCTGCCGGACGGGAGCCTGATCTCCGGCTTCCACTCAGAGGAGTGTTTCTGCAGGGCAGGGACAGGCAGGGAGGGAACACAGCACAGCATGAGGAGCCAGCCTGGAGGGCTCAGGAGTGGCTGATCCTGGGACAGGGGGTGGCCTCAGCACCAGCACACAGCCCTCAGCTCATGCAGAGCAGCACATCTGGATCCTACCAATCCATACAGGTACCTCCAAGGGGTGCCAGAGAATGTTCTCAGATTCTCTTTGGAGATTCCCAGCAACAGCATGAGGAGCAACGGCCATAAATTAAACACAATGAGCTCCACCTCAACGTGAGGAAGAACTTCTTCCCACGGAGGAGGGCAGAGCCCTGGAATATCTGCCCAGGGAGGGCGTGGAGTCTCCCTCTCTGGAGACATTCCAGACCCACCTGGATGTGTTCCTGTGTCACCTGCTCCAGGTGACCCTGCCCTGCACTGGATGGGTCCCTTCCAACCCCAACTATTCGCTGAAAACACCACATGCTGTTGGCTCTAAGTGGAGAGGACAAGAGATACCAAAGCAGCCTCTCTCCTGCTCAGAATCCTGTTTTCTGCAATACCACACCTGAAGAAAACCCCTCATTCCTCCTCTCATCTTTGCTCCCACCACTAGACCACTTTCAGAGGGAAAAAGCTGCAACTATTGTACCTCTCTGCCTTACAAAACACTTTAAGTGTGTTCTTAGATTCTTAACATGTCAATTTTGAATCATCTGAGTGACAAAGATTTAGCTCTTAACACAGGTCTGGCCTACAAGGTCTCAGCTTTAGGGCTGGGTGCCTGCCCAGCAAGCACGGAACAGGCTGGGGTATGTCCTACTTACAGCTTTGTACTTGATCAGGTAGTGCCTGATTGGGGAGCCACCATCATCCTGCTTGATCACGTTCACTTTGATGGAGTTGCCATCCTCTCCTATGTGGCCTTCCAGTTTGGGTGCGCTGGGTTCCCCTGAAACAACGGGGCATTCAGGTTTATTTGTTAAAAAAATAAATTAATCAGGGATAAAGTACTCAACAAACCCAGAGAAACACTTCATTACACTCCAGGTATCAGTGCCATCCTCACCCAGGCACAGAGGACACTGTGACTGGGGCACAAGTTTATTTGCCAGACCCAAGGATTTTTCACATTTGGTAATTTGTTTCATCAACACAAGTTCCCATTTTTGTGTGTGCTGCAATCAGAGTCTGAGGGAAAAAGAGCCCTCCCTTCCCCAAGAATGTCCTGGAACAATAACCAGTTCCTCTCTATTTTTGTTGATGTGCAACACCTGGAAAACATCAAGGTGGGGTGTGTGGTACACAGGTTACTCCTGTGGAATGTGGATGCATCACTGAAAAGGGACATTATTCCTCTCATGCAGACCTGTGTTTGCACGTTTGTGTTTGAAAGCTGTTCAGGTTTTAGAGATGCTGGACCAGAGACTCACTTAGATCAGTGTGGAAAAACAAGAGCAAAATCCCACAGCACACGTCCCTCAGCTCTGCTGTAACTATCACAGGCTGGAGAGAACCAGACACCTTCACTCTTCTGCAGCAACCATTTTTAAAATAAAAACACAAAAAAAGCTATCATTTCCCAGTTTGCACCCCTGCCATCAGCAGAAAAGTGGAAATGTCATTTTCTTTTGCAGGACACGCTGATTTACAACCACATCCTTGCAACCCACGGCTCCCAAACTGCTTTTTAATCCAGTTTCTCCAGAAGGACAAGCAATGGAAGGTTCCCCAGTCCCAGCACTTCCTTCTTGCCCCTCTGCTAGAACACCCCTGCTAGCCAAGGCCAACCCACAGGCTGGGAGTCCATATTTACACCCCTCCTCCCCCTTTGGAACTGGGCTATTCTGCCCAATTTCTTTACAGGTAAGGAAATAATAAGCCAGTAGTATGAAAATCAGCCTAAAAAACATCCTCAATTCTGAATCTGTTCTGTCTGGATTTGCATTCAGCTACTAATGGAAAACACATGCATTTCTGACTGGCCAGAGAAAGGTTCAGCTTCCAGTATAACTCAAAAGTTGATCTGCACTGGTAACCTGAAGCCCTTCTCCCTGCTCTTTCCGGCCTAAAGGAAGAACTTGAGCACATTTTCTTTGGTGAAACAGCAATGAGAAAACTACAAGACTTGGGCTGACACAGTAATTTAGGATTAATTCCATTTTCTTGCACACTATGCCAAGCTGCTCCAAGAAGGCAATTACCATCCATGGACAACCAGATGTGAGACACACACGTCTGTGTTTCACAGCACACCAACTGCTCTTAAGGATGTACAGAGGCAACACTCCTTTTTCCAGGTATTATTATCCTTTTCCAAATCCTTGCTCTGCCTGTATCCTCATTACAAGGCTCCCACATACAAGCTGGACGCTCCAGAGCTGGATTCCACCCTGGGATGTATCAGATTAACCAAACAATTGACAGTTTTTTCTTTCCTCAATCCTAAAAGAAAAACATCACCACAGATTTACTGGTTTTGGCTGCTGAGTTGAAGAAGCTGTTCTGCAATAACAAGGATTGTTCACCAATAATGAAACAAACCCAGAAGCAAACATCTGGTTCTGTAACTTTTCCCACCAGAAACCGGTTCCCAGTAACAGCTGGAACTGGGAATTCATGGCCACTGGTCTGGCTGGACACTGAGCCCCTGCAGAAACCTTTCCAAGGAGCAAAGCTGAACTGCTGCCACGTTTGTGGTGAGTGTGAGGAGCAGATCACTGACACCTCTTTCCCATCCTCCCCTCAGAGAGATAATTAGCAATAAGGAGAGGATTTGAAGTGATACAGGAACTTTGTACTTAAAGAATCTGACCTTTTATCTAACACAGCTTAGATTTTTTTCCCCAGTGATTGAGTACCAAGACTAACAGAAACATCCTTTGAAAAGATGCTCCTTCTTGATTTTAAATGTCAGAGATGCTGCTGGACTTCAGACACAGCCATTCCCACAATTAATTACCTTCTCTGCTGAAACATTCCTTCATTTTCAATTATCTGGTTTCTAGCTGCTCTTTCCTTCCCTCCCCAGTACTTAAATTCACTTCTGCTCTGAGAAACATCCAGTTCAAACCCAACAGGTGGAGCAGTGCAAGCCCTGGTGAAAACACTTCAGTTTTCCCTCCATCATTACATGGCATTTAATTTCTCTTAAGCAGGTGGCTGTAATCCAGGTAACAGGGCTGTAAAATTAAAACTGGGTTAGTGTGTCAAATGAAGGAGGAAGAAGTTTAGTGGGAAAAGTTTAGTCCAGCAGAATCAGCAGCCCTACAATGAGTGAAAATGTCAGTAGCTGAAGAGAGAAGGTTGTCCCCAGAAGGTTAGAGAAGCAGCTCATGCTCACAGACATGCATCCTCCCTACAGCATGGGGGCTGAAAAGCAAAGAGCATTACAGGGGGTGCCTCATGCCTGGGGATGTCCCATTTACACCGAGCTCACTGGGCACTCTGCAGAAATCTGCCCTTCCACCCTTCTCAGAGCCAGTTTCCAGCCTTAATGTTCCATAAAAGGTGGGCTCCTTAAAGAACCCCCTGTGATGCTTGGCCTAGGGAGAGCAAACAGCTCCACACATGCCAGGCTTCTTTACACTGCAGGAGCAGGGATGCAGGACCTTGTGCTGGGGGATTTATCCTAAGCCAGATTTAAACTTCACCCACAGGGCACTCTTCAGGGAAAAAGTAATCCAGATAGGTGCATTACTTAAGAGAGGAGCCAACAGATGTGTCTTCCTTTCCCAGCAACCAGGTTGAACTTTGAGAAAGGAGCCATCCAGTGCTTTGCTCTGCTGAGGAAGCAGGACAGTCCCTGCCTGAAGTGTGACTGGTGCTGGCACTGCCCTGGCAGGGCACACACCCCTGGCAATGCAGTGGGAAGCTCACACAGCCCTTCTTTGGGCTCCAGATGTGACTCAGAATGAATCTGATCGACTGGACATGAAATAAGGAGTTCCCTGCAGGCTCCCAAAGGCTGAATCAGTGCCTGCAGGCTGCTCACACATGGTGTGAGGGGAGCTGAGGACAGTGCTCTGAGCCATCACGTTTTCAGATGGCTTTTCACCCACTCCTGCTAAGCCATTAACACAATAATCTCCTGCTGCAGGGCAGCAGTAAATGGTTCCTGGGATCCTTGCACTGTTCAGTTTATATTCAGTGCTTCCCTGACCCAATACCAGTGTGATGCAGCTGCATTTCAGAAGCAGGGTTTATTACCTGGTTTTCAGAGGGTGCCACCAGCACCAGTAGATGTAGCTGGAGGGAAACCTTCAGGTGGGAGAGAATATAAAAAAAATCAGCACAAACTTTCCTCTGGTCCCAGAGCATTCAATGTGAGCTGGACCCCAGAAGTGACAGCACTGCAGGGGAGAGACCTTTCATCACATCTCTCCTCTGCCCACCTTGGAAAGCAGCTCAAGCTGCTCACCAGACACTGCAGCACTTTAGACTGAGCTTAAATCCTGGCACCAAGGAAAGATCCTGCATCCTTGCTGTGCTTAGAGAGTACAAACTGCTACTGATGGTAATTTCTGCAAAAGGAAGGAGCTGATTTCTGCAATCTTTGCCCATCATGTAAATAGGACTAGATTGTGACCTACAGAGTCACAAGTGGAAAGAGACATCAGGGAAGGTCTCCACGAGTGGTAAATACACTGAGAAAGAACAGGTTGGGAGGTTGCAGAATGCACACAAGAGAAGCAAACACCAACAGTCAAAAATAAGGAACAAAAAACATGCAAAAACGAGACAACCAAGTCTTCAACCCTCCTGGATTTGGACCAGGGAGGGAAGAGACCCGGGAAGAGGGGCTTCCTCTGTGCATGCAGTCATGTGGGAAGGTTACTGGTGTTAGTTTTGTTTTCCTGGCAAACCCCAAACCTTTCCTGGTGGTGGTTGAGGACAATGAGGTGATTTCAGAATTCACAGGCTGAAAAGAGCCAATTGCCCCCTGGTTTTCACAATTCCCTGTTGAGCTGGGGCAGCACAAGAGTTTCCGTCCCTCCCCCCCCTTAGATGATTAAGTGAAGTTGTAAAAATCACAGCACTGCAGAAATTGTTTCACTGATTCCACCTCCACCAAGGGTCAGTCATTTGCTTCCTGATGTCAGGGAGATCAGCACCTCCTGGAACCTGAGTTCAGGGTCAATCCTTGCCAGGCTCCCAAATATTTTGGGGGGGCAATGAGCAGCTCTGGCATGGAAGGTGCAGCAGCACCTCTGATGGAAACTGGGTGAGGTGGAGCTCCCACCATGAACTGTGTGTGCTGGTTTACAGTATATATACTATATATGGCATTATATATGTATTACAGCATAGATATTTTATAGCAGAGCTCCCACTCTAGCTAAGTTTTACTCCCAATAGAAAAAATTATTTCCTAAATCACAATGTGACAGGTATTCCCAACAAGATTTCAGAGATGGAGAATCTGGAATTCTTTTGAAAGGCCACTGAGCATGTACAGTGTTAATGTGTGTATGAACATATATATCCATATAAATGTATATTGGATAGGGTCAAAGTGCTGCTAAAGCAACAGGAGAGATGGTGTTCCCAGGGCCTGAGCCACAATCCCCCAGCAAATACCAGTCTCTGGGTGGCACTCTGAGAGGCAGAAGGATTTTGGCCATGGGGGTTCATGCCAGAGGGTGTTCTAGAACCTTCCTAGGACAGCTCCTTGCTCGACTGTGAGAGTGAAGAAGCAAATGACTGAGCCACGTGATTTCTGCTGTGTTTTTTTTTGGTTTTCCCTTCAGGTTTCCCCAAGCTCAATGCAGGACACTGAAGTGGAGTTAACACAGAAGTCGAGCCCTTCACATGCAGCCAAGTGAGGAGCAACTTCTCCAAAAGGGCTCGTGGGAGGATTTTTGGAGTGACGGAATTTGGAGCCCAGGGGAATCCTCACCCCAAATCTAGGCAACCAATCAGAACAAAGTGTTTTACCTTCTGTTCACCAGCGAGGACGACATCATCAGCACCATGCAAGCCACATGACAAAGTCACATGATACGCACGCACATGATTTGGTTGAAAGGAAAGTGGAGGAGGTCACATGGAAAATACAAAAAAATTAAAAAACTGATGTAAACAATGGGCAAGGGAAAAAAATCAACAACAGAATTGCAGACTAAATAAAATAGGAGCAAAATCAAATTAGCCAGTATATATCAGAAACACTGGGGAGAGAGTAAAACCGCCTGGAAAATAAGAATATTAAACCACAGAAAGCACTGAGTTATGACCTGGGTTAGGCACAGCGGCGTTGCTGCTTAGTGATACCACGTCAAGGAACAAAAGGAACAAAAATTATTGCAGAGTGTGTGCCAGAACTGCTGAAGGAATCCACAAGACTGTTGGAAAGAAAAAGGGAATATTGTTACTCAGAACAGCCGAGGCAGCAAAGGTGAGAGGGCCAAAATCAGCCCCCAGTGAGAACAAACCTTGGCATCCCACACTGCAGAACAAATGTCTTCCTAAATAACAACAACAACAACTGCAAGAGAGAAAAACCTGCTGTGTGTGAACATTTCCAAGGACAGAGCTTTCCATCAAGGAGCTGCAACTGGAATTTGGTCAGTGAGAGTCTCCACTGGGTGCCCCAAGCCTGGTCACTGGGGGCTCTGGGTGTGCAAGGGGAGCTTCTGTCAGTGGAGAGGGATGAAGGGCTCTGCCCTGGACACTGATGACAAAGATGGCCCAAGGAAGACAGCAAGGGCTGGAGGAGATGAGAGAGTGTGCAGTGTGTGACAGGGGAATGGCACCACATCAGGTGTCAGAGTGGAGCACCCCATCGACTCCCGCTCCGCTTCCCCTCCTAAATTACTCTCTACTTTATAACTTGCATTTTTCATGCTCATCCCTCTGCCTCATCTTAATGAGGCTACTTCACAGTGCTCTGGTACTTCCCTGTTAATTTGATGTATAGAGAATTAAACCCTTAATCTTTTGGGTGCTTGTCTCTGACAAGATTAAGGACACACCATTACCGGGGAAAAAAAACTGATGGCACGAAATGTAAAATCCATTTGTTACAACGAAGCTCTCAATCCATTCTCTCTAGTTACAAATCCAGACTCACTCAGCTCCAGGCAGGTGCCCCGTGAAGGAGGGAAGTTTAAGAGTTGCTGTGAGATTGCCTGGAAAGGCAATGAGCGTCTTCTGGTCATAAAAAAACCTATTTCCAAATCTCCAGTAAGGTTAATACATCAGGATATTTCAAGACAGGCAGGAGAGGTTGCCTTTCAAATCACCACCTCATGAGAGAAAGCTTTAGTTACAAATGAAAGGCAAAATTAGCAGCATAAATATCATTAAAAGGCTTGGGTTGGAAGGGACCTTAAAGATCATCTTACTCCAACTCCCTTCCACTAGCACAGGTTGCTCCAAGCCCTGTCCAGCCTGGCCCTGATCCATAACCAGAATTTTCTAGGACACAGAAGACATTTGGAAACACTGTCTTTAGTTTAAAACCTTGCAATCATCCCATTGCTGTGGGTGCAAGGCAGGCAGGCAGAACAGACTGCAAGAGAAATGAGGCCCTGGGACACACAGAGCTCTGTTCAGGGGCTCGAATTCTGGGAGTCTGAACACACACAAGGCCTTCCAGTCTCCCTCAGAGCCCTGGACCAAAGAACCTGCTCAAAATGTCATTTATAGCTACTGCTACTACCAGGGCTTTTTAGGAGACACGGACCAGTGACCAGCTTAGCTGCAGGTCGTATTTTTAAAAAGCATGAAGAGGAGAGAGGCAGTTGTGTCTGTAGCATGAAAATGCTTCTCCCTAAGCCCCCAGCTAACTACACCTGACATCAGAGCTGGCCCTGAGTGTGAAAATGCTGTGGGGAAAGGCACCTCAGCACTGTCTGCCTTGAGGCACTGCCATGGCAGCTCCTGCATTGCAGCTGGACACAGGCAGTGGCAGAGAAAACAAACAGCTGAGCTTCCTGGTAAATCTGGAAGGGGTGGAAGGGAAAGGAAAGAGAAAAGGAGCATGAAAGATGAATTAATGGACACCTGTTATCAAACTTGCACTGTTTAGACAAAAAGGCTTCCCATACATGGGTTTGTCTTATTACAACAAGTACTTGGTGGACAGGCCCATTTCTTGGGGAAATAAATTCCAAAGCAAGAGTCACCAGCTCCCTGGAATGCTTTTCCCAAGACTGCAGCCTATTCTGAATCGACTGTGAAAGATAACACAAACTTTATAGGAAAATCCCACGGAGCTTTCCACCTGAATGTCTCTTGCTCAGTGTCCTCCACCCCTCTTATCCTGCAAATTGAACCTCTTGGCCACTATTTAGTAAATGTGACAGCAGTTCCTACAGATGCTGGAAAGCCAGGAGACCAGACAGAAGAAACATTCGTGTTAGTGCCTCATCTGAAAAATAATCCACTTTTTCAAGTGAGTTCCAACATTGCAAGGCAGACCAGATTCCTCAGTGGAGACAGCTGCAAGAAAAACTTCATTACTGCCACTGGTACAGAACTATTTACTGGAGCAACCTCAGAGGATTAATTCCAAGGAGATACATGTTCCTTAACCTCTTAACACGACTACAGACATCTCCCATATGCTACTGACCACGTCAAGCCAAAAACTCACTAAAGCCAGTGAGGAAACTCTCTTCAGCTTCATTAGGTTTCAAATCTTGACTTCATGATGCCACCCAGCAACTCTCATTCTCTAATTGCTCTTGGTTTCATTCACTGAACCACTGGGGTCAGGGCAGGGTAAAACACAAGATCATTCAGCAGCAGCAGCAGCAGTAATTAAACGATGCAAAGTTATAAGAGCATCTGCCCTGTGCCAGTGCTCTTTTCCTGCAGCTGAGTGTCACACATTGCTCTGCTGCAGAGCAGCCCAGCATACCAATGGGGCTGCTATTTGCATAAACTGAGCATATGCACAAATGCCAGGGAGAGGTCAGATCTGCTTCTGGTCAGGAGAAAAAGCCCAACTTCAAAAAAATGGTGAAAATGGAAACTTTTATCCTTAAAACCCCCACATCCCTCCTCCTCCTCCACACACAACCCCCTTGCCCCCAAGCCAAAAGCAAGTGTGGAACATGTTTATCATGGATTAGCTCTCAGCATCTCTTCTGGGTAAAGATTCCTTTCAAGGAACCAAATGTTCTGCAGAGCATTAACCCAACACGTTCCCTCCAAGGGGAGCCCACACATGAAAGCCAGAGCAGAGACTCTGCCTCCTCAGCAATAAAGGAATATTAGCAGACTGCCCTTTGCCCTCTCCTCCTCATCCTCCAGGTCTGAGGAGAATTAAGAGGTCTCCTCAGCAATTCAGAATCACTAACACTCCAGTGGATCAGGAACTGGGGTTTGGCACTTTGGATAAATAAAACATCCTGCAAGAAGGAACTCGTTGGTTGTGGTCACTGGCAGATAAAGGACATGAGCAAGACCACAGAATGTGCCAGTCATAAATGCAGTAATAATTATGAGGGTTTTAATTCCTTTCACTGGCCATATCATCCATCCCAACCCCCAGGATCATCACATACTTCATGCATTTAGTATTTTCCACTCAGGAGCAATGAGCCATTTCTAACCCACTGCAGGTCTTCACCTCAGAGACCATGCCCACAGACACTGGATTACTGCAAACCACAAGAGGAGCATTTGGCTTTGCAGAAGTGATTAGTTGCTCCAAACACACATATGCACCATGGAAACCTGGGTTTCCCTAAGCATTTTTTGTTTCTTTCATGACTTTGTTGCAAATATTTTCTTGGCTTCTGTATTGATATGTGACTGACTGTGAATCTCCTACAAGCAGGGATTAAAGGTGACACTCAGTCTCAGGCAGGTGTGTCCCTGAACTCCAAACAGTCCAAAACACACATTTCCAAATGGTATTTTGGGTACAAATCAACTCATGCAACATTTTTAGCTGTTTTCCCTTGGACTGCTCAGATCCAGCATGGGAGAAGCTGCTCCCCTGGCCCAGCCAGCAAGGGGCTGGCCAAGAACTGAGGGGATCTGAATCCAGTCCCATCTCACACAGGGATTTCTTGGGAAGTTTAGACCTCTTTTAAGGCAAGCAGGGCACTGGTGGGAAGATGGGGCAAAGCTCCCTCTCTCTGTAAGATACTCTATCTCCTCACTTGCATCTTCTTCCAGCATCCAACACCCATAGGTTTAATAGCACCTGTATCTCCCTGTATTCAAAGAAAACAGAGCAAGGCAGGGAAACAAGAAGATTATTTAATCCACATCCCTTTTGCAAAGGCAGCTTTAACATTAACATCACTAGTGGGAAACATGGAAGGAAAATACTCCCTTTGGAAGTGATAATTCATATTTCTTCTTCCCCCACCTCCTTCCCTCTCTATGTTCCTTCTAAATCTTTTAATTCCAATTTTTAGCACATGCTTGCTCGAACGATGGGAAGAGGAGGCAGAGTGGCACCATGCTGGGATCTCAGCATGCTCACACCACACATTAATGCCACATTGTTGGTCAACAGACAGCAAAATAATGCAATATAGCACTTTAATCCCTTCCAGAAAGGGCTGCAGCACAACAAACAGCACTCCAGAGCAAGGGGAGCAGTTCCCAGCTACTCACTCAGTGGCTCTGGGCTTTGGGATTCAGCAGGAGGCTGAGTTGCTATGGAAACATGAAGGATGGACAGGACAAGTCAAGGTGAAGCACACCATGGAAATAAGGGGGAAGAGGCAGGGGCAGGGGAGGACAGAAAGGAGAGAGAGAGGAGGTTTAATGAGAGTGAGAATCATCTGAATCCTCATGGCAGGGGTGTGCTAGCTAAAGGGGCTGCACAAAAGGTGCCCTGCTGATGTTCTCCAACCCCCCTCCACAGGGAAAGGACTCCACTGTTCTCTCCCACCTCCATGCACTACATCCAGGGAACATGCAGAAAGGAGGAAAAAGGACTAACAGCCCTAAAAGTGAGAGCTCCTTGGGAAATGAGGAGTTCTGAGAGCAGCTGACAGCCTGCAGAGCACTGCACTCCCCAGGGAGTACACGAGCACTGATACAGGAATTTCCAGGACAGAAAGACAAAAAACATCTTTAGTTCCAAAAATCCTGGGAAGAACAAAGCAGGAGACACACGAGTTGGGAGGGATTTCTCTACTATTCTCCATAAAATCTTTAAAACCGAAAGAATTATCAGTGTTATGTCTCCAAGACCCCAACAACTACAGAGACAGAGAGGGGTAAATCAGATGCAGTGAGAGGCTGGAGAGCAGCCCCATGGAGAGAGATGGGGGGGGAAAATAGAGAAAAGCAGGAAAAACCCAGGCAGGGATGTTAGGCACACTGCACCACACCCAGTGAGGAGATCATGCAGAGCAGAGTGGACCAAACCCAGCCCTTTCTGCCATACTCACTCTCTGCTAAACGGGAGGTGGGAGCAGCAGGACTTGCTAAAGAAAGAGAAAGGCAGGTGAGGAGGGGAGGTGATTCCTGTCAAACACTGCCAACAGGGAGAAGATTAAAAAGATTTGGAATTTGGGGGTTATTTTAGTGTTGATTTGTTGGGTTGGGTTTTTGTACACCCAAGATATTTTGGTATCAAATCCACACACGGGAGAACCCAGGGCTCCAGCTGGGAATGTGCCTGGAAGAGCAGCACGGGCTCTGAAAATGAAAAGTCTGGTTTAGCCCACAAAGAAGGAAGAGGAACTGGAACTGACCCTACAAGGGAGCAGAGCTGGGGAGTGTGGATTGCCTGACAGCCTGTTGTCACATTAAAAACCAGCAAAAGACTCAACAACAAAGGGGATTTGATGCTGTTCAAAGCCACGTACCTGTCCCCAAGTGATGGACACGAGGCCTGGCAGACAGATCTGACGATGTGGCTGAAACAAAGCTTTTAATGTTCTTTTTCCTCTCTTCTTAATTGGATTTTTTCCTTTTTCCTGCAGTACTGATGTGCCCTGACCTCCCTTGGGCATCATTGATATGCCCAGCTCCGAAGGGCCCCCCAAACCCTGAGAGCTGTAACACTACCCATGATTACCTTCCTAGAAGGGATGTAATTACTTCTGCTGGAATTAACAAGCTCCAAACAATTTTAGGCCCCAGACTGCACATATGTTCTGGAAATGTCTCCCAGGTGACTCCCTAACTGCTGCAATCTGCAATTGTCTGTCCATCTGTCCTTTCATTCATCCATCCTGACTGGCAACCCATCCATCCTCTTACTGCTCCACTAAGTCCAAGCTTTTGTATAATACAGTTTTGAAGGAAAAATAGCACGGGCATGATTTAAGCACTGGAATTTGTGTTAAAAAAATGAACCAGAAAACTCTTTCCTGTTTTTTCACTTCAGCTTCAGAAATCTCCAAGGATGTGACAGCAGATTCCCCAAGCTTGTCCATGCAATCTTTGGGAATCACAGCAGTTCCCCACAAGGACACATTAATAAGGACAATAATGTGCCCTGAGATAAAGAGGTTGTTTTTAGCTCCATTGATTAGCTCTGGTTGGAACAGCACAAAGCTATGGAGCACCCAATGGTTCACTGACAATTAAACAAATCCATCACATTTCTGACTCACTCTGCATTGGGAAGGGGGAAACATGCATATTTTTTTTCATTTAGTATGAGGTTTATTTATTTAAGCACACAATCTACACAAGTGCTGGAAGACTGTCCCAAAGGCTACTAATGGTACAAATTATTAGTGAGAAGAGGCAAAAAATGATAATTTTTTTTCTTGAAGCTTTTGCTTTCAAAATTGTAAAGATATTCACAATTTAGAAATTTTTGGTTGGCTCTTACTTGGTCTAAACCAGACCTACAATTCAGCTAAAACTTCCTCCTCTTTGGTTTCCCTGAATTATCTATATTTCATTCAAATGTAACAATTTTTAACTGATTCATAAATATGAAGCCATCCATTACTCCACTCTGTCATCAACACACTATCTATTATTATTATTAGACAATCACTACGTTTAATATTTCAATGGCATGCTTTACACTAACGACAAATATGTTAAGCCCTAGTTCTGTTCTAAAAAGAGCAGTATCACCCAGAGCAGGGTGACTATTCTAGTGTCAGTCTTGTTAGGAAATGGACACTACCAGTTACTCCATTCCTAGAAATCCTGAGAGGAAAAAGGCACTAAATTAAAAGCTAATGCTCTGTATGTTAGAGGAACACTCTGGAAACATAAAAAGAGAGTGAAGGAAATGCAGAGAGCACTTACGTGGGTGAGGGATGCCTGCAGTTTATCCATGGATGGAACACAGACCAAAAAAATAAAAAGACAGAGATAGACACAAAAAAAAAATGTAGAAGATGTGAGAAGAGGAGATAGAGAACATGGAACTGGAAAATCAAAATACCACACGTGTCCTGCCCCACACGGCTCTGCTCAGCAGTTCTGGGGAGGCAGAAGTTGGCACACAAAAATCAAGACCATGCACAGCTCAGGGGGCCTCCAAACATGCATCTGATGGGCTGGGAATTGCTCTGCACTCAGGAGAGGGCTCTGCAGAGTGGTCTGAGAGCTACAGAACAGCTACAGAGGTCTGGGTGTGATGGTGGGAGGAAGAACAGGCTGAAGATCTGAATGCAGGGGAATGGGAAAGAAGAACCACAGAAGAACCACCTCCCTCCTGCCTGCTTTTGTCACACCTCCCCAACCCACTCTATTCCTTTGCTTTCTCTTCCTCTCCCTCCCATTTTGAGTAACTCTCTTTTTTAATTCTTCAGGGACAGCTGGGCCACACTCTGTGCCTGGACTGGAAGAGTCCCAGAGACAGATCAGAAGAGGCTGTGGAATCCTCTCATGGATGGGCACTTTAGAGCAGGGATGTGCAGAAAAGAGAACCCCCCTCCCTCCCCTTCCTCCCCCAGCTCATGGCCATGATGTGCTGAACATCTTAACTTCTGATTTGCAAAAAACACCTGCCTTGTGACAGTGACCTCACATTCCCCAGAACCAGTGCCCTTCCCAACTGATTTGTCTTATTCAAATCCTCCCTTGGCAACACCAAGTTTAAACTGGCAACCCAAGGCACCGAATAAAACGGTTCCTCTGCCTCCTCCCTCCAAAGAAGATTTTTAATTAGCAAGGAAACCCACTACAATCTGAGCCCAGCCCAAGAACAAAGGGTGCAGCCAGGTCTGCAGGAGCACAAGGTGTCATCCATGCATGGCAGAGATCCCCTGGAAAGAGTCAAGGCAAGGTGACCAGAAGGGCAGAGCACGGGCTGGCTTTTACTTACGAACTGGCTGTGTCTTGAACTCGAAGGGCACGCTGATCTCCCCCACGCCTTTGCCATTGACTGCAGACAGCCTCACTGAGTAGGTGGTCTCAGGCTTCAGGCCAGTGATGGTGATGGTGCCCTCCACGTTGGCTGGGGCAGAAACAAGGGAAGGAAAAGCAAAAAGAAAAGCTCAGGGCTCATCGTGATATGAAGGAAGAAACAAGCTCTTTTTTTCCGGCACAGACACAAGGGAGGAAAGAGAAGAATAAATGTGACTCTGTGATCACATCACTGCAGTGGGGACCTAACAGAAGGATCTGAGTTCCAGACAGGGTTGGTGGTGAAGATTCAGCTCTGGAATAGAACTCTTCATAGTCACAGAAGCACAGAAAATTCTGAATTGCAAGGGACCCACAAGGATCATCAACTCCAACTCTTAAGTGAAAGGCCCATACAAGGACTGAACCCACAACCTTGGCATTATTAGCACCAGGCTCCAGCCAACTGAGCTCATCTCTAGTCCGCCCAAATCACAACTATTTTGGTTCATTTGACTTACAGATCCATTTTAAGCACTGAGAAGTGCCAGAGGCAGCTTTGCTGCTGGAATAGGAGGGTTTTTTTCCAGGGGCAACTGAGGGGCTGGCAGAGGAGGCTTGAAAAGCCTTCTGTGGGAAGCACACAGACACTCCCCAGTCAGCAAGTGAAAACCCATCTGATTGTAAACACAGGGTTCTTCACCTTATTCAGAGAGGACGGTGTGAACAAGGAAAGGGTAGAGACAAACACAGCACTGATCACAGCCTGTGTGCTCTGTCACACCTTACAGCCCTCAGCACACTCATTTCCAAGGAAAACACAACCTGTCACTGCACAGCAAACGTTTAACAACATTTTTTGGGTCTTATTAATGGCAGGAGGTGAAACTGCAGAGCAGTGGAACCCTCCACTCTGGCTTTTCCCTAAAGGAGGACCCTAAAGGTCTGTTGAGGTTCAGCTGGGGGAGGTACCACCTTGCTGTGGTGCCCTACCTTCTTTTGCATCATACAACCTGGAATGCCACTCTCCCTCGCCCAGGGCCCTCCACTCTGCCTTGTACTTGAGGATGGGGACCCCACCAGTGGCTTCAGGCTCATCAAACTCCACCTGGGCAGTGCTGGAATAGGGCTCCACTCTGTCGATGGAAGGAGAGGATGGAGTGTCTGTGGGAACAAGGGAAAACAACCAGAGATACAGGAGGGATCAGGAAACAAGCTCCAGTAGCAAAGAAAGCAGCAAACTGGGGACATCACCCACACCCTCATGATGGCTTCACAAAGGAGAGGAGGAGGGTGGGCCTGAGGCTTCTCTCTGAGTGGGAAGACTGTTCAGGCAGCTTTTACAATGTAATTAGTTCAGGCACCTTCATCCTGTCTCCTCTCTATGAGGCTGGAGACTCCCAGTCCCTTCTCTAAGTGAGGACAACCAGAGCAGTGTAGCAAAAAGACCCTGGAGGCTGTTCTGTCCCCGCAGTCCCTTCCATGGGGTGCTGCAGCACAGAGCTGGACCATTCCTAAATCTGCCTCCCTGGCACCCAGACACCCTCCCAGGCTGTCCTGCAGTCAGACACAGGGACTCTTGAGCTGGCACAGCTCTGAGGTTTGTATCATGCACTACCTGTACTATTGGGGCTATTTTGAGAGCACAGGAAAGAATGAGACCCTTCAGAAACAAGGAAACAGATACTGAGCATCTACAACCCAACACAGAATCTCTACCAGCCTGTCTGAGAGCAGGAGTTGGCTCTCCTGCTAAACACCAACCAGAAAAGCAAGCAGCTCAATGCTGCCCACACACTCCCTTGGCCCCCTGGCTGGGATGCTCACCTGCCTGCACCAGGATGAACTCGGAGGACTCCTGGCCGATGCGGTTCACAGCAGTGCAGTTGTAGTTCCCAAAGTCATTCTCCGAGTCTGGCGTCACCTGTGGGAGGAATGAAGGTTCATGCTCAGATCAGAAAACCCTTTTCACTCTACATTTATCTGGAGAGACCCTACAATGAAGTCCAGGTGTTCACACTCAGAGTGCTGTCCACGGGGGAGAACTGCAGTGGGCAAAAATCAAAGGCCAAGAGGAGGTTGTGTCTTCTATTACCTGATTTTCTCAGCACTGACGTGCCAGAAACATCACACAACTTCATTTCTACCAAGAAGGTGCCCTTGCAAAAGACTTAACTCCTTCAACATCAGGAGCACCAATTATTTCAGCCTCCCTGGCTGCACATGCCTTCTCCCCTCCTTGCTTTTCCTCACCTCCAGGTAACTTGCTGAGGGAGTGTTGTAGATCTTGATGTTGCTGTAGTTGGAGCTGGGGAGCAGCTGCCCGTCCCGGAACCAGGAGATGACAGCACTGGGGTAAGCAAACACCTCACAGGTGATGTTCACTTGGTTCCCTTCCCAGGTATACACGGCCACGGGGCCCTGCAGCTTGGGGGCATCTGAAACACACACAGTGGAGAAGGCAATTTGAGGCAGCCACTCTCCTGGAGCAGCCCAGGCAGCCTCCCTTTAAGGATGCCTTGGCTGGAGTCCACTTTGATGCGGGAATCTAATATTGGAAATGGGAACTGTCCTCTCATCTGGGGGGATGGGGAGTGTCTTTTGCTGAAGGACGTTAAGGAGGAGACCTACTCAATCCCCAAGCTGCTCCTGAGCAGTGTGGGACGAGCAGAGAGCACAATGGAACTAGGAAATTACGCCAGGAAGTTTTCCCAGGGAAGAACTCTGCTGCCCCCACCAAATGGGACTGCAGCAGATTCGTGGCCCCACAACCTTCCCAAGGTGCAAACACCTCCATGTGGGCACCCAGCATCATGTCTCCTGCTGCATGTGTTCAGACTGAGCAGCTTCCCACACCCTCAACATCAGGCACATCCCAAACTGGAGGTCCCTCAGTCTCACCACAGGGAAAGGAACCCAAACAATCCCCCCTCCAGACATCCTCCCCAGCCCATCCTGCCCTTCTTACACTGCACTTCCAGGTACATGGCCTGGGAGTCCTGCCCGATGGTGTTGCTGGCCGTGCAAACATATTCCCCAGCGTCCGTGTACTGGATGTCCTTGAGGGTCAGGGACGACACCCGGGCATGGCTGCGGACAATGATCCGCCCGTCCAGGGTCTGGCAGGGAGGGAAAACACAGTCAGAGGCTGAGCCCCGAGCCTGGGCTGCACACTAAAAGGATGGCAACAAGTGCAAGTCTACCCCACGCCAACCCTGCAGCGCTCAGTGCTTGGGAGGGGGGTCACCTGAGGCCAGAGGGCACCCAGAGGCATTTCCAAAAGCAACAAGGAGGCTCCTGGTCACACAGGGCTGACTGCAGTGATTCAGAGCACTCAGGAGAAGGGGGGGGAAAGGAGATGAAGGACCAAAGTATCAGATGCTACTACATGTCTGAGGACAGCCAAAGTCAAGCTTCTCCCCAGAATGAGAACTGCAGAGACCCAGCTCTGGTTAAAGACTTTTGCCAGCATGCAAAAAACCAAAAGAAACCTCCCCAAGGGCCACTGTGCTCCCACTCAGAGAATTCAGCCCCTCCTGTTCTCTCACCAATACTGGATGTATTTCAGTGTCCTTGCAATAGCATTAGTAAGAACAGATCCAGAATTCAGAGTCGAATAGTGCAAAAAGAACGCTCAGACTTTCATCTGAACATGGCACGTGAACAGAGAGAAGTGCAGAGAGGCACAGGAAGATAAAGGCAAGAAAGCTGCATGACCCTGCTAGAGACAGCCCTGCTTCAAGGCCTTGTGGTGCTTCAAGAAAGTTCTGGAACCACGTCCCACATGTAAGAAAGTGTGGGGATGTCACGGACAGAGAGACCAGGGATGTAAAATCCAGGCTCCCCTCTGTTCCAAGGGACTGCACCCACCCCCAGCAGGCTGCGTTTGGTTTCCTCGCCAATTCTGGACCAAAGCTCAAGCGCTCTGTTCATACTTGAAGCACACAAGGCCATGGACTCTTCTCTCCACCCTGGCAGCTTTAAAGCACCAGCTCTCTCATCCAGTTTCCAAAGTGGCACAAGAGAATAAATGTGGTCCCCTCCTGGCTGTGCCTGCTGCTGCAGCCTCCACTCCTAATGCAATTCATGCTCCGAGAGCACTTGTTTTCTTGGAAGATCCAGCACAAGCACTGAGATTATGAGCAGGACCCTGGGGATTTTAAAGAGCCAAATGCACAAAGTACCTCTCTGGCATCTCAGGTGATCAGAGCCCCTGGGCCTGAAGCCTCTTTCTGTGCTGAGCTCACGGTCTCAGTCCCTGAGACTGACAAAGTTTCTACAAGTAAATGTGATATTACCTCTGTTAGTTCTACTATCAGTTCACTTGAGCCAGTCCAATTTCATGTGCACAAAACCAGGACCCCTTGATGACACAAAAACAATTACATGTGGGTTTTTTTCTTTCTTCTACCCTGCACACAGGTCTCCTGCAATCCCTGACCAAAGCCACAGACTCCATCCCTCTGCTGTGGAAACAGTTATTCCATGTACAACTCCTGCTTTGGGCATCATCTCCTAGAACCTTGACAACACATCGTGCCCACTGTGGTATCACACAACCAAATCCTGCTTTTCTCCTTCTCCACTGACTATACTGTTATCCTTCTGCCTAACTTGTGATTGACTCCAAAACCCAGCTCAGTCCTGAAACCAAAACATTACAAAAGGCAATTTTACATCCGAGTGTCCCCTGCCTTTTCCCCACTTCCTCAAGATCTAACACAGACAAGAGTGCCAGGCAGTCACAGCCAAGGGATAACTTCACAAGAAGTGCAACCGATTCTGAAGATGAAGCTCTGTCTCTCAATGCAAAAGGCACAAGAAAAGCAAAAGAAAGATCAAGAAAAAATACCCTAAAGAAGAGAAAAATGTCTGCCCAAGATAGCACACGACTAGTTCTCTTTATTCCTATTTCAGCCCATCAGGTGCCAACAACTCCTGATGTTAGAGACAGGACAAGGGGGAACTTGTGAGCCAGATGTAGACACCTGTAATCCCTTGTCTCCCTGATTTCAAGGATTTTGGATAGCAAAATGCATCCTAGCAATGTGGAGACACCCTAAGGGACACAAGCAGTAATTCCTGCCACTGCAGCTGCCCCAGAGCAGGGCATGATGGTTCTCTGTATTGCCAATTACTGCAGCTTCTCCTGAGATACACGAGGGGCTTATCCCCAAATTCTGACCATCCCTGGGGGCACACAGGCACTGTGCACACAGCTGGCCCAGGTCTCAAAACCCCCGTGCCAAAGGGGAAGAGGAGAGACAAGTAAAATGCATTTATCCCCTTCCTTCCACCTTCTGGAGTTCTCAGTGCTTTCACAAGGGTTAGGGTTAGGTTTAGGGTTAGTGTTAGGGGTAGGGGTAATATGTGGTTGTGGTAATTAGTGATAGTGGTTATTAGGGGTAGTGAAAATTAGGGGTAGTGGTTATTAGGGGCAGGGTTAGGGCTATGGTTAGGGTTAGGGGTAATATGTGGTTGTGTTAATTAGTGGAACTGGTTATTAGCAGTAGTGGTAATTATGGGTAGTGGTTATTAGGGGTAGGGTTAGTGTTAGGGGTAACATGTGGTAGTGGTAATTGGTGGTAATGGTTTGTAATTTAGATTTATGGTCACAAACAGGTATCTATGACCCAATTTCACACAGTCACATCTTTCCCTCACCCACTTCCCACACAATGGACATCACCACAAAATACCTGGAAATCCCGCCCACAGGTACAAATTCCAGGGAAGGAAGAGGAGAGGTCTCTCCTGGCTCTCTGCTGGCACTGCCCTAACCAAAATCATCTGCACCATTTCAGGTCTGGAAGGTGGCACTAATTCCCAGTGACCAGAAAGGCATCACCAGCCGTGGTGTGACTGAGGTTCTGCTGCCATCACTGACTCCCTCGCCCTTAGGAAGAGTGAAACACTCAATGCCAAGTATTCCCTCCACTTCCCCAGCCCTGAATTCCTGCTGCTGGAACACACTGCCACGGAATTTTAAAGCAATTTTAAAGATATCTCCTGCACGAGCTGCAGTGATAACCTTCACCAACATTCTCACCAAACCCCACCTGGATATTTTAAGACACAGAGGCAGTAAGGAATGTAGAGACAGAAAAGCTTAACAGTGTTAGTGCTCTTGTTAATCAAAAGCTGGAGAGAGAGAGAGAGAGCCCAGAGAAAACCCTGGGGGGAAGGGGAGACAGAGACAACTGTCAGAGGAATTAACACGAGTCCTGAAGAGATGCAACTACTCAGATTCCAAATTCTTCAATGCAAAACTGGTCTGAATATCCGATGCCCTCACTTGCCACAGTACAACTATTCCAACAGAGTATTTGGAAGGGAGAAGGGGCAGGATCTTCTCAGCCCCATATGAATCACAGGTAGATGGTGCTTAAATTACAGGTGTACTTTGTTTAGGCCACAGCAGTCTCTATGGTTTGAGATGGCTCAAAAATAGTTGAAAAAATCAGGGTACCCAGAGCCTCCACCAAGTTGATCCTAAAAATACAAATATGAGCCCCCTAGTTCTGAGAGTTGATTTTGTTCTCTACCTGACCACGATTATTTTCTTGGAAACACTTTCTGGTCCATTTTGAAGCAAGTGTTACAAATCAGGTGCACATAAAGGTAGCTTATTCTCATTATTATTATTATTACTGTTTTTACAGTACAGCACTGAATGTGAAATTAAAAGCAACAAACCCCGTTTGCACCAGCCCCAGTTTCTGCATTACCCCACCCCCTCACTGACCCTTGCAAATCAAAGACAAATAATAATTTAGCAATTTGGAGCATTTTCTGGAGAAATACACCTCCTGAGAGATTCATCTGCATTGATTTGGAAATGGAACATGATGCAGTTGTCCTTTATGAGAAGGTCAAACTTCAGGAGTCCCATGAGCAAAGAGGTGAGTTGGCTGGAGCAGAGGAGAATAATCTTGAGGGAAAAATACTTCCCCAGAACACATGCTGTTGCTAATCTTCAGTCTCCAAAAGAGAGCTGTGATTCACACTGGCAGCAGAGGAAAAAATGGTGAAAGCAGGTTCTGTCAGATTTTACATTTGCTTTTACTTTTGTCTTTTTTTTTTTTCTTTTCAAGTGACAACCAGAGTTACTCACTCCCAACACAGCCAGTTTGCTCATCCAGGAATGCATTTCTACATGCCAAGCCACTTCTAACTCTAGAAGCTGTTTCTCTTATGTATCATATTTAATTTGTTCATATTAATGCTCGTTTAGTTGGCGTGGTTACTGGACTAGAGATTTGTTAATCTGTAATGCTTAAAGAAAAACCAAAACCAAAAACCTAAGAAGTTTACTAAAGGTCTGGTAATCTTATACCTCTTGTTTCTCGGGCCGGGTCCACGAAGCCTGGAGAGAACAGATATAGAACACAACAACAACAGAAAAAAAGCAATAAAAGTTTATCAAAGGTTGCTTTTAGGTATCAGTGTATGCACCACATTGTGTTCTGTGCACATGCAGGCTCCAAGGTGTACATCTCCTGTGTGGAGGGTGATCCCACTCTCCATTTCCCAACACAACCTCAATTTAGACTGGCATTCAAAACTCCATATCCTAGCAATTGCTCTTACAATTAGCAAGCGAAGGGTAATGACAGCTAAAACTTCTGTTTGTGCATCTCCAGAGCCTGTTTCCCTTGGCACACCTCCCTTTTCTAGACACCTGCTCCCAGGCACTGGGGAAGTGTCTCTGCTGCCTCGGGTCACTGAACTGCAGAGATAAGTCACAGAACTGGTTTTCTCACCCTGCTTCCTTTGCTACCCACACCCACACTGATTGCCATTAACACTCCTTAACGTGCTCATGCATTGGGGGCTGTATTTCCATGCAGTCCGTGCCAGGAGGAGGAGACCTCGAGCTGCTGGGACAGTGGGACACCCTGCACAGGCACAGCAGGACCCTGTGCCTCCAGCTGGTCATACCAGCTCACTGTGCCCAGGGATGGGAGCACCCAGCCCTGCCAGGGCTCAGCACAGCCCAGCAACAGTGAAACATGCCCAGACCTTGCATTAAAGCCTCTATTCCAAGCACATATTGCCCATTCAGAGAAAGCCACCAACAGTGGGGACAGTATTCACTGCATTTCGCAAAGCCCAAAGTTGCTGGGTCCCATTTTCCACCCCTATAATTTATATTTCAAATATCCTCTGGTCTCTGTTTCAATTGCACCTTGATCCACTTCAGTTCAGGAGCCCAAAATCACCTGCTAATGTCACAGCCACGATGGCATTGGCTGGATGTCAGGCACAAGCGTGAGGATCACAGCGCACACACGAGTGACAGGAATGGAGATGGAGGCTCAGGAAATGACAGTAAAAAACACACTATTGTTTCCACAGGGCTTCTAGTGAACATTGTGAGACTTAAAATATTAACAGATGGGACAGACAGCCTCGGTTTACAATGTCTTGGATGAAAGCAAATTATTTGCTTGTAACTAGAAGCCCGAGGTGAAGCTCCCCAACACCTGCATGGGGTAGGACACTCCCCAAACCTGATCATTTCTGTATATATATATCCTGTTGTGCACAAGGGCCCTGAAAGATGAACAGGCAGTCTAATTATCCAGAATAATCCCTTCTTGCTGCCCCAATCATTCCCTGGACCTGAGCAGGTCAGGTTGGCCAGGGACTTTCCAGTCCTTTTCACCGAGTCCCTGCAGTGTCAGCACAGGGGGTTCTTTATATCCTTTGGTGTTCAGTGCCTGTCAACCTAAAGGAACATGAACAGGGAAAAAAGCCTCTTCCCACACCACTAGAGTTTGCTGTTTCTTTGTAGTGGCTGTCAGGGATGTGAGGAAAGAGGCAGAAGCACATTCTCCATCCTGGAGAGCTCCAGACTAACTGTCCCTCCCCAAGAGAGAGCGATACAGAAGCTCTACTCCGCACCATGCAGGGAACAGGGGGGGAATCAAGGGCCTCATGCAGCTCCCCTTCCCTTTGGAAGCAAGTTTTTCAGTGGGAATCCTCAGTGACAAAGGAGTTCCTGGGAACTGCCAATGTAATTCACTCCCCGGGTCATTAAACCCAAAGACAGTCCCACATACACCTCATGAGATACAAAGCACAGCACTAATTTCAGACAGGGAGTTGTATTCAAGGTGTATTGCCCACTTAGAAGGAAAAAAATAATAGAATCAGGAAATTAAGCTTCTATTAAGTTAAATTTGAAATGCTAAATCTGCTGCATCCCATCCAGAAGCTCCTTGCTGAAGGTCCTGCAACAATGCTCACTTGCATCATCAGAGTATGTGACTCCTCCCTATGTCACATCATTTTCTTTTAGTTTGTTTTTTTTTTAATTACTTCACTGATAATTTAACCTGGTGTGAGCTGTGCAAGGGAATGAGATCCTGAACTGCAGATAGACCCCGTGTCAGCCCTGGCAGGATGATAAAAGACCTGCTCCCCTGCCCAGGACTGGCTCCCCCACTGCTCCACAGACCTGTGCACAGTCAGAGACTGTGGCACCCAAAAATTTAAACTAGAGCTGTAAAACCTCTTGCACCAATTGCAGCACACCAAGACTTATCTCCTGAGTCACAATTAGTTTTGTGCTAGAGGAGTAAGAGAAACGTGGCTCTTCAAGGGGCTGAAATGCACATCCATACATCAGACTGTCCCTGGTTTTGGACAGAGACTGGAGGGGGGGAAATCTCTAGGCCAGAGAGGGTGGGTTTTTGCTTATTTGGGGGTTTGGGAAGGTTTTTCTGAAGTACAAAACATTAATGGGAGTTAAGGCACCTCTACACCTCTAAAAATCTAGACTGAAGTATGATTACAAGAGTAAACAGCAGGAAGCAAGACAGAAGCATCCAAGTACCTACAGAATATCCAGAAATAGGGCTTCATCATTCTAAAAACAGTATTGTTTGTCCTGCACCAAAGACCATCCATTTCCCTGTGCTGTCCCAGAGACAGCAAGGGGAGAGCAAACTGAATACAGGCACTTGGTTGTACACGTGGGAGAATGTTAATCAGAGCTGTTCTGGCCTGAGGATTTTCTGGATATTTGTATCATTCACCCAAACTTCCAGCAGAAGAGAGAGAATGGGAAAAGTATAAGACAAACCAAACCAAAACACACATACAAAATAAAATAACCCAGCCTAGCAAGTGCATGGTATATGATCAATAAATGTTTGTCCTGAAGGTTTGAATCAGTACATGAGACACATGGCAGTACCTCAAACCTTGGATTTCCCCCCTGTCTATGTAAGAAAGTATCAGAGAATCGACACTCCTACTGATCCCCAACAGCACCAAGCAGGATATATGAGTCTCAAAAATTAGCAAAAATTAGTTAGCAGTTTTGCCACTGAGATCTTGTTGGTTTAACTGGGCTGGACTGAGGGGGCTCTGCAAACAGGCTCTCCTACCCCCTCCATCTCGGTTTAGTCTTGGTTTAGTTTTTATATTCTCCTTCCTGACAAAGCTCTTTCCATGGCTGTGACCCAGACTTGAGGGCCAGCAGCTCTGGAGCCCTGGGCTCCTCCCAGGGCTCTCCTAGGCAGAGACAAGACCATGAATAAATAACCTTATCCTGTGCAAACAGGTCCCCCAGTCACACTGCAGTGACAAGCCAACAGCTTCTGAAGGCCCTGGAAACCTCTCCAAACATTGCAGGGATTCACACCAGCTCCCAAACCCCAAAGATGAAAAAGAACTGAAGCTGGAAAACTTTGGCACTCTGATTAATAAGTTACACATGAACAACGTGGGGGAGAGCTGATGTCATGGGGCAAGTAAAAAAGCTCATTTAGGAGCTCCAGTGCAGGATGGCAGCTGTGGGGACAAGTGACAGTGGACACCTCTGTTGCTCCCAGACTTGCATAGTCTGTCCCCTGCTGCCTTCACACCGAGCCAGAACCCCTGCCATGGCCAAGGCAGCTGAGCCCTGAAGCATCCTGTTATTAGAAGATTATTAATAAGCAACAACTCCTCACTCCAGCTTTTATCTAAGCTTTCTTTAGCTCCAAATTATGCCTTCTGATCACTTATGCAACTATTATGAAACATCTACAGTAAAGCAGCACATCCTAATCTTGTCTAATTAAAGGAATTGTAGCCAACAACAACACCAGCATTCTCTTCTAAGAGAAAAACTGCTAATTATTTTTGCCTTTTAAGAACAAAATGGCATTGATGTGGTCAACGGAACAGGTGAGCACAAAGGCAGGCAGGCTTTTGTGCCTGAGGAATGTGCAGTACCAGAGTACAACACAGAAGGGCGAGAGGGAATGAACAGGCTCATTTTGGTCCACTGCACCTTTGAGAGGTGACACACCACCCCTGCCACCCTCCCAGTCACATCCTGAGGGCAACGTGGACAACACTGCAGACAGGGTGCTCCTTCCCAGCCTGGAAACAGGAGGGGAAAACCCTTTCACAAGCTTCCTGCAACTGTAGGTCCCTTTGGAAACTCCTCTGAAGAGGGTTTAGGGTCTCCTGCTCTCCTGCTCTCCACGTTCATTCAACCTGGAGTGCCACAGCAGGAGTTAAAAGCACATCCTCAGCTCTGTTAAACTGAGGTGGCTCTTTCCCAAAGGCCACCCGTGGCATTGCTCCAGGTGTGCAGCTGACCCTTTGGGGACAGTGTGTGCACGTGTTCTCCCCAGAGAGGGAATCCCCAGGAATTCCAGGTGCATCCACGTGCAGCTCATGCATCCCAGGCCAGCAGGGCAGGCAGAGCCAGGCTGTGCTGATCCCACCACCCCCAGCCCGGCTTTGGGAAGGGCTGTACCTTCTCCTCGTTGCTGATGTTGCGGGTGGAGGTTCTCCAGGTGATGGAAGGGATGGGGTCCCCGGAGGCCTCACAGGTCAGGGTGATCTGATCCTCCAGCTCCATGGCTGTTTTGTTCTCCACATACGTGATTTTGGGTTTTGCTGGGAAACAAAAGCAACCCTCATTCACTCGGGGCTCAGGATGAAGCTCGTCTGCCAACTGTGATGTCTGAAAGAGGCAGCACTGGGGGACAAGGCTTTGGGATTGTGACAAGTTCACTGCCAAGCAGGGAAGGAGCAGAGTGGGGTTTGAGAAGAGGCACCTCCTTGCAGAGCTAGGACCTTTCCTCCTCATGCTGACAGCTGAGGCCTCTAAGACAGGACTAGAAGGGGGAATATGTGAAGTAGAACCCGCTCAGCAGTGTACAAATCATCAGTCCCTGGGATTACCAGCTCAGTCTTCCACCTCCCTTTCTACTTTCTCAGCCACAAATCAGACTTTTGATAAGCAGCTTTGCCAAGGGGCTGCAAATGGGACAGGGAGAATTATATTCCTTGACACTCCCAGATTCATGGAAGGCAGCAAAGCTGCTGATTCATCCCTCCAAGCTTGAGGTCATTCACACAGTGGTGGGGTGGAGTTCACCTCCCTGTCCAGTTAGAGCAAGTCCCACTGAAGTGATAAAGCAGCTTTGGGAGGATCAGCATTCAGCCCTCTGGGTCTGGATGATATTTCAGGTAACATGTGAGTCTCATCCCAGCACCCCTGCCCAGGACTGGATCTCCTTTCTCAGAGGGGAAGCAGAATGGAGCTGGGATGTGTTTCAGACACACACACACAGATGGCAGAGGAGCACAGCAGTGCTTGGGGAGGCAGCAGCTCTGGGTAAGCCACATCAGGCATTAACTGGGATAAGTAGGTTACTTCCAGCTTGCACTGGTGAGCTCCCAACACCCACTGAACTGGAAAGGGGGATGGTAAGAGCATGTTTACCAAACACTTTGAGGTGGATGGTGGCATCTGCCTCCCCTGCCTTGTTCTCAGCGATGCAGATGTACTCGGCCTCGTCGCTCTTATCCACCTTCTTGATGACGAGCTCGGACCCGTCGTAGTTAAAACTGTATTTCTCCTCATCATCTGCCTCCTCCACTGGCTCTCCATCCCTGGGGGCACAAAGCACACAGGCTGTGGGGGGAGCAGCACTCAAAGGCTGCTTGGCTTGGGCTTCTTCTTAATGCCAGAACTGCTTTAATACTGAAAGTCCTCATGCTGAGAGGGATCAGCACATTTTCCTGAAAAAAGCTCCCCTTTGCATCTATTCCAAATGCCTCCTGCCCTAGGGCTCTTGGCAGCTCAACCTTTCACCTCCTGACACACCACAGAGCTGTAACCCCACTGAGGGTGGTTTGTGTCCTGGCACATCAAGGTAGCATTCCAAGCTGCCATCAGCTCTTCCAGTGTGACAACTTGTCCTCATCACCTTCACCAAAGGCTACACAATGCCAAGGACAGTGTGCCTGACACTGGAATGCAAGGTTGGGAGGGGACACAGCCACACAAGCTGACCTGACTGAACACCTGCCTGCCAGTGGGAAGCACTGAATGAATTCTTTGGTTTGCTTTGCTGTCATGCACAGCTTTTGCTTTATCTATTAAACTGTCTTTATCTCAACCAGTAAGTTTTTTTACCCTTCTCATTCTCCTTCCCACCCCACTGCCACAGAGCGGTCTGTGTGGTACTTCTCAGCCTACCAGGGACAGCCCACAGCACAATCTAACTTCAGTTCCATCATGAGCCCACTCTTGTGAAAAAAATCCATTAATCTTATTCCAGTTAAAACGTTTCTTTCCCTCCAGCCTGGTTTTCCAGGCCTCGGGGAATCAGCCCTGCTCACACCCCCCCAGGACACTTGCACACAGCATCTTACTTTGTCCACGTCACGGTTGGCTCAGGAAAACCATCAGCATCACATGCCAGGGTGACAGACTGGCTGAGGTTGGCAGTGGCATTCATAGTGCTCTGCCTGGCACGCACAGAAGGAGGTACTAGAAGAGAAGAAATCCACATCTGAGTTAGAAAGGACAGAAAATGTGAGCAAGAGGGAGCCCTGGGAAGCTCCCCATCCATCTCTGCAACAACCACAGATGTCACCAGTAACTCAAACCCTTCCACCATCACCTGCAGGTTCCAATGAACAGCTTTGATGCTGGAGCTCTCCAGAGCAACCAGCACAGGGGACAAAGGGCAGGGGTGGGGAGATGCACAAAAAACCAAACCAGTGTGGTGGACAAAAGCACCTGTGAGTCCCAACGAGATCAATTCCTCTTTCTAAGTCATGGGACACTTCAGGTTTCCCCTGACATGTTATTTTCCTCTAAATATCTGGACTCACTCCATTTCATGGAGACTTTTATTTGGCTCAGCAGAGAATGCTGATGGTAAATCCTGAGCGTGAATCTGAAGTAACATTTCCACGAGATGAGAACTCCCCGCAGTGAGGTTCTCCCCCCCTGGTCTGCCCCAGCCTCCTCAGAGCTCTCACCGTTCACGATGACCTGGATGTCTTTGAAGTTGATCTCCCCACGAGCCAAGATCCTCCCCTCACACCTGTACGTCCCCTCATCTGTCTTCTTGATGCCCCGGATCTGCAGGTAGTTGTTGGACAGCACTATGAATCGCACTGGAAAAGACAAAAGGGAGGTTGGCCCTTGGATCCTCAGGGAAGCTCACTGCAGGTTGTGCTCCTCTCCTCACCCCTTCAGGGCTGAGACAAGGATTAGTGGAATGAATCTTCCCTTCCCATCATAAAAGGGAGATGCTGCAACTGGATCTGAGACCGCCAAGAAAGAAACCCAGATGTGGAGAACAGCCAAGTGCTGTGCAGTGTAAGTACTCAGAGGGATGATACAGACACACATTTACATTTAATTAGAGCACCTCATATGCACTTTGGGACTCATCCCTCTTGCCCAAGGGGGGCAGAGCTCAAGGCTTTACTGCCCTTCTACCTGTGTGCCTGCAGCAAGTAGGTGTGAGAAATCCAGCTGAGGCACAGCTGGAATCAGGGCTTTGGAGTCCCCTCTGCCAGCAAAGTGCCCCTCTGGGCATGGCTGGCTGCAGCAATGGGAAAGAAAGGGAAAGGTTCTTGCAGGGACCTTTGAGCCCCTTTTCCTCAGGAAGGCTGGAGAGTGTCACAACATTCAGCTTTTCTGTCTGGTGGCACTTCTTTTATCTGATTGCTTTCTTTCTAGCATTCCTGGGTTATTCCAGTCTGATGGCCATTTCTGTAGGAACATTATTGCCCTGCCATTGTCAAAGCACAGCTCCTGGAATAACTAAATTCACATCCTATGACTTAGTGCCAGGTACAAATTGTTCCTCCTTTCCCTGGTTTCCACCACCCATTTTGTGTGTGAGCCTGATCTGAGCCCGATGGGAGATGGATATTTGACCCCTGAATGGACGAACACCAGGACCTTACCATCTTTCTTTAGGATCACATCCCTGCCTTTGTGCTTCCAGATGATGGTAGGAGGCAGTGAGCTGACCACATCACACACAATGACAGCATCATCCCCTTCCTTGAACTCCTGGGGGGTGGGAGCGTTCTTGAACATCAGCTTTTCTGGAAACAGTGGAAGGAGAAAGTCACTGCAGCTTTCTCAGCTGTGCTCCTGGCTCAAGGCTGAGGAAAGCACAGAAACCCCAGAGGACCCCAAAACCCCTGGAAATCTTCTTGTTCCCGAGGGGAGAATAAAGTTGTGTCTGACTGAACGTGCTTCCCCACAGGAACCCCCTTTCCAGCCCAGTCCCCCAGGCATATCAGTGGGCCCAATCCATGCTCCAAATAACCCACACTGCAAAATGGGACCTTGGAACTGCTCAGCTTCCCATCTTCTCATGGCTCTGCTGGACAACATGCTGATGGCTTATTATAAACCTCCTTCATGTGTGGGCCTCTTCACTCAGCCCCAGCGCTGTCACCCACAACATCTGTCCCCTCTACTTACTCCTCCCAGACCCTTAGGAAGTGCCACAATCTTCTCCTTCCATCCCTTGCTCTCCTGTCTTTCTGAAGAGCTTAAGCAGCAGCCATGCTGGCAACGGGGCCAAGGGCCTTTTCCCCACTTACCCCACAACACCCAGAAAGGAGAAGGCTGCATCTTTTCAAAACCCCCTTTCCTTTCACCCTCCTCCCTCCCCTTTGACACCAGGAAGGGGACACGCTTCCTCCCTAATCTTGCCTCATCCAAAGCAGACCAGAGAAGAGCCCTGGGGCTGCTGCCTTACGGAAGATCTTGACGTTGACGGTGGCCTCGGAGTCTCCCTCCTCCACGCTGCTCACCACGCACTTGTAGATGCCGGCGTCGTCGATGTTGGCGTTGTAGATGGTGAGGGTGGAGGAGAAGTCATCGTTCCTCACCACCGAGATGCGCTGCTGGTTCGGCGTCAGCTTCTCCCCGTTCGGGGAGAACCATGAGATGTCTTTGAACTTGGCCTCCCCTGCGACTGGGGGCGAGAGGGGAGAGCAGCACACTGAAACCAGCCCAACTCTGCATTCCTCGCCTTTGCTGGCTGGGGCAAATGTTCTCAGAGCACAGAGCAGCACTCAGAGGGTACTGCCACTCTGAGAGCACTGCCACTGGCAAATTAAACCACAACTGACACAACCGATGCCTCAAGACATCGCTCACCTTGACATAGGAAGAACTTGGATTCTCCAACGCTGATCTCCCCCTGACTTGGAACAATGTCCACTTGTAGAGAGGCTGGGAAAGAAAAGAGCACACAGGGGATGGTTAAACAACAGGAGGGGCCTTCAGCAAAACAGCCCTGCCAGCCTCCCAATCCCCAAAGCAGAGCCCAGTGTAACCCTTGGTTTCTGGTCTGAATTACACAGGTACTGAGCAATGGGAAGGACAGCACAGCTCCCCATTTTCATGCCCATGTACAACCAGCCCTGCCCAGTGCAGACCCACTCATGCCCCACGCCCTTCTCCCCCAGCAGCATCCCTGCCTTCTCTGCTGCCTAAATTATGACCCATTAGGCAGAAAATGTAATTGGATTCTGGCTTTGCTCCAGCTATAGCTTAATTCCACTGCAGATCTGTGGCCTAACAAGTTGGGTCCAGGTCAAGTTGAATGTGAGGACGCCAAAATGAATAGGTTTTCTTTCAAAAACACCCCCTCTCCCATGTTTTCACGCTGTAGTGCATGGAAATCCCTCTCCCAGAGCAGCTAATTTTACCTCCAAACCACAGAGGTGTTATTTGAGCTGCCAAACACACCTGGGTTTTCAAGGAACATGCACTGCTTCAGAAATTAAAACCTGACTGTACGTGCCAATGGCAACATTCCTTAAAGTACCTGGGAAACATATGGACTGGGGGGGTTAGGCATTAATCCTGCAGCTACACACAGCTGAAGGAGCACTGCCTGTCCTCATTAGGAAAGGACAGAAGCCCCAGGATTTTCTGAGCACATTCCTGCAGCCAACCACCACTGACACAGCAATTCTCCTCACAGGCAAACTGGAAGCACTTCACGGGAGCCAGTGGAGCCCTGCAAAGGATTATCACAGTGCAAGGTCCAGGCCACGTTTCTGGTTTTACTCTGCCTGGATTTCAGCAGGCTGTGCTGATAAAGGCTGCTTTTGCAGCCCAAAAGGCTGGGATGCAGCAGCAAACAGACAGAGCCCAGCCAAGACTCAACTGAAAGCAGAGCCTGGGAGCACTGTGTGCTCCAGTTCTGGCCACACTCACATGGGCGGCTGCACGTCCTGCCCTGCCAGAGCCTTTCAGAAGGGGGGACATTCAAGTCCCCCTGCATGTCTTGAGGAACAGCAAAGGGCTTATTACAGCCCCTTCTGGCCTGTCCAAGACACCCTTCTGAGCCCTGCACTTTTGAGCAGCTGGAACACAATGAAGCTGTGATTGAATTCTCCACAGAAGTGCCTTGGGGAACCCGAGGAGCCCAAGGAAGGGCTTTTAGACCAGCCATCAGCTTGCCTTCTACTCAGGCAGGCACTGCTATCAAACCATGGGGTGCTGGTAAAATGGCTTTGAGCTAATTGAGATCTAATGCAAATTCATACCCCTTTTCTTTTTTTGCCACACTACACTATCTAAATACACCACTGGCCCTCTTCTACACTTGTGAGACTTGCTGCCTGCTGGGAAGGCACTGGCACAGGCTGGGGTTATTAATGCCTTTCATTCCGTTCTCAGGTGCTTTCTGTTACAGCCAGAAAGGAGAAAAAAAGGCTCAGTGTAAAGCACTGAACTTTTCATCACCCCCGAATTCAGCATCTGGGCTCTACCTTACATCTTTTTTTAGGCACGTCTGTGCCACAGCAGATGCAAAGAATTGGAGGAAATCACACAGCCAGGGAATATCTTACTGTAATTACAGCCAAAAGGGCCAGGCAAGAGATCTGAGCCCAGGCAACAACACCCAGCTCTCCACATTTTCCCTTATTTTCTTCCAAAAGCTCAGCTCCTTCGGTGCATTCAAGATTTTCAAGAGAATGACACCTAGAAACCACCCCAGGGACACAGGAAGGCAAAACTCTTTGGAAGGAGCAAAGGAAGGACATCCCAGTTATGCCTCAGTCAGGGCTCCCTCTGCTCCAGCAGATGCAAAGTTACCATTAAATCTCATCATTACTACCCTATGAAACAGCATTTCAGGAAAGGTTGTGCAGAGGGGCAGTAATTCCTTCCCCAAGCCTGTATGTCAGCAGAGTCCCTTCAGCTGTGATGGGAGGGAGGCACAGGGGGAACCTCCTGTATTATTACTGACTCCAGACAGGCAATTCCAAACCCAGAAATTGCCAAGAGACAGAAACTGTGACCTGGGGAGCAGCAGGAACCAGAGAGCCAGTATTACCAGGTCTACCTCACACCACACTTCAGCTCCTTTAATTAAATCCAGGAACAAGATGCTCCAGTACCCCGAGGTAGATCAAAACCTGAGTGCTGTTTCAAGTGCTATTTTGCTCCAGTTTCTATTGGGAGAGGAAATTCCCAGTGCTCATCTATGCAGAAACACACTGAGAGTACTTATTAAAGGTACAAAACACCCTCTAAAAACTCTCAACATTTCCCCTCTGCCAGAGATGTCGAGGAGCAAAATTCTACCAGGCTTTTTTGAAGTCTTGGGTGCCTTCTGATGGTGGTTCTGTGCAGGACATGGGACAGGCTGTGGGGCTGCTCCAGCCCTGGGTTTTGTTCTCAGTGTGTTTGCAAACAGTGTTAAGGCTTTGTCCTACAAAAGGCCAGATCCCTGGAGATGAAATCGGGCACAAAAGAGCCCAGCTGTGTGTGTCCAGCAGCCCCAGCCAGGGGCACGAAGGTAACTTGTGGAAATCAGCTTTAATCTGAGCAGAAACGCTCCTCTGAGTGACTCACACCGAGCTCATCTGTGCTGATCTGACACCAGGGAGAACTCAGCCCTAATTGCCTCAACCAGCCTTTACCAGCAGAGCCATTTGCTGACACCATAACCTGGATAAACAGGTTCATCAGAACAATGAACTGTGCCTGGAATTACACAAACAATTGCTCCCTGCTCGCTAAACTTTACTGCTCAGAATATGACCAAGCCCCGTGCTGCCACGGGTTTTAATCACTATTTAATCGGTATTTTTGCTTTGCAGTTCAGGGAAACGGAGCCTATTTTTGCCACTCTTCATTTAATAGACACTGGGAGCCCATTTGTATTCCGCTTCCAACTTCAAGCAATAAAGGCCTTTTTAGCATCACATAATAACTGCATTAAAAGGCCTCTTCATAATCACACAATAACACTTTTTATAGCTCTGCCCTCCCCCATATCTTTTATCTGGTTACAAAGTTCCCCAGCCCCCAAATAATGCTGAATAATTCCCCATTGATTGGGGGAAAAAAAAAATTTGCTAATGCAACTTCCTGTTCATCTGTAGTTAAATATAATTAGTTTTGCATTTCAACAAAAGAAACGAGCTCAAATTAAGGCATGATTTTGGTAATAGGCAGGGAGGCTCTGCCCTGCTGGGCTCAGACTGAGCCTCACACAGCAGGGTTTACCTGGGGAGTAAATAAGGTGCCACTTGCAGCAGAGGGGAGGGGGTTCATTGCTGGGTATTGGTTCTGGAGCTGCCCCAGTTCCAGATGCAGGGATTCACCTCCAGTCAGGAATATCTGCCTGTGTCCATGCAAAGAGAATGCTGGAACACTAAATACATTTACCGTGGGGTTTCTCCCTCGTGGCTCCCTCGGATAAAGGAGAGCTCATCCCCTCACATCCTTCCCTTCCCATAAAACCACCACCCTTGACAGCCTCCCATCGCTTCACCACTGACCCTCAGAAGGTCCCAATTTGAGATCTGGAACTAAAGAAGGATCTCAATCACAGCAGGAATGGTCACCATGTCACCCCAGCACCATTTCAGACACTTGATAGCCAGTTATCCCTGCCAGGAGCACTTGGGCTCTTTGGTTACCCTCTGAGTGCCATTAACACCTGAACTCCCCAGTCCTCAGGGCTCCTCCTGACAGGCACCACTGCCATGCACAGTGAACTGGGATTATTTGCCCTGGGGACAGCAGAGCTCCTGTGTCCCTGTCACTCCTGCCCCAGGTAACCTCTGTGCTGGGGCATTACAACAACACACGGAGAAAACTCAGCACCTTTTGGCAAAGAAAGCACAATATGGATGGAATCAGCTGTAAAGACACAGCCCTGTATTCCCTTCTTAAAGCCTGTACCTGTATTCCCATCCATTTCCAGCAACAGTTCTCCCATTAAACCAAATTCCAGAAATAAAAGTGATCAGGAAAAAAATATCAACTGGGTCTAATGGCCAGAGCTCTTTGAGCAAGGGCAGGATTTGTAAAGCTTGTGAGTGCAGCAGATTATGGGTGAAAGCCCTCAGGATTTAATAACAACAAAGGCTTAACAAGACAAAGACATGCCTCCTGTACACGGTCACTTTATTAAAAATACGCTGACTGCTCAGGAGGAGGAGGAGGAGGCGGCAGCTGGGATTGATCCCAGCTGGGCTGCAGAGCCAATTCCTCCCCCGTCGCCATGGGAACCACTCCCTAAATCTGCCAGGAACGGGAGGAGGGGATGGCTGGTACCTTTGGGGAATATCAGATCATAAGGATGCAGGGAGGGAGCAAGCAGCAGCTCACCACAGCACAACACAAAGGGAGAGCCGTGGCCACAGCTACGCTTAGAGGAGAAGCATCTGCCAATAAAACCAGCCGAGCACGGGCTGGGCTGACCTGGATGTGAGAGGATGCTCCTCACCCTGTTCCTGAACACCCCATGCTGTTCCAAAAGCCATGTCCCCCCCAGTCCCTCTGCCACCCTGGAAATGCCTGCAATTATTTAAAATCACACCATGCCAGAGAAGGCTGTGCTTGCCCAAGAGCTGGAATCAGTGGGATCTGAAACCACAAAAACACAGGCAGGGAGCTCAGAGAGATTTCTTAATTTCAGTCAAAATTATTCCAGGTCTGAACAAAGTGACACGTCCAAGTTGATGCAGACAATCTTTGCAGAGAAGAGGGAATCATTCAGATTGTGCCCAGGTCATGACCCCATCCTTTCTACACACAAGATCTGCTCATAATTGCTTTTAATTTTTCAAGACGACCCAAATACACATTAAATAAAAGCAGCACTAACACCTTTTCCTACAGAACCTTATAAACCAAAGTAGAACTTCTCAGACACATCAGTAGTTTTACATGGAACACAGTTTTATGCCTCTTTTGATGACGTTCCTGATAAAAGTCTTTTATTGCTATGTATCATAAAACTAATAGTCCTATTTGCCACAGCAAATATTTTCATTTACCTGAGGCAGAGTAAGCCAAGATGCTTTATGGGGCCATTAAATCAGCGTACGGACAATTTTAATTAAAACTACAGAAGCTGCAATCTTCTGCCAAAAAAGAAATTTGGGTGAGTGACACCACGTGCAGAACGCAGGGAAGACGAGAAAAGCAGGATTTGCTAAAGCTCATGATTCAAGACTAATCCTGCTGCAGTTAGTTTATCTTGGCAGCATTTTGGGGCACAGAACTATTGCTCCACTAAGGCAGGAGCAGCTCCAGCCCTGTGAGAGATGAGGCTCCTGGAAGGTCCATGTTAGTCCCTGAAGGAAACAATCCTGACACCCTGCAAGCTCCACTACCCCTACAGGATCATTCAGCCTTAGCTTCTCACTCCTAGCATGAGATTTAAGGTATTGAAAATAATTCTTTCCCACCCTTTTTTTATAAGGTGATGGAGTTTTGGGGATGTATTTTTAGCAACAGTTAAACTGCCTGAAAAGCTTGAAATTCAGTATTTACCTCGTAGAAATTATTAACTTCAGTGTAACATCCACATCCCTGCAGTAACCTGATCCACTCCAGGAAGGCATAATCCAGGTCTAACCCATTCAGTCCATATTCTAGAATAGCTTCTCACTTGGCTAATTCACACAGGAGGAAAATAAACCTTTGTCTTGTACTGCAGTTAAAAGGAAGAAGAAAGAAAACATGGAATGTAGTTTTTCTCTCTTCTGTTTCCAAAGAGGTCAGTTCAGGCAGAAGCAAAGCTCTCAAATTCTTAATTGCTTGTTCTGAAGCATCATTAGATGTAAAGGCACAGAAGTTACACACAGCAGTGACAACAGGACTTGGTTTCTCCTGCTCCCAGGTTTAACAACTGCTCGAGGTCCTTCCTCTTCCCAGAGCACTCGGATGAAGGTGACAGGGACAACACAGCCCCCATCAATCAATAACCCTGACGTGGCAGAGCAGTCAGGCAGGTTCTCCTGCCCAAAGGTCCAACCAGATGATCTCTTGAGGTCCCTCCCTGCTGGGCTGCTCTGATTCTGTGACATCTTTTCCATCAGAGACTACACATTTGGGGTTTTTCTTGCAGCTCACTGTTTCTGATCAAAATTAATGGGAGCAGTGGCTGCACCAGGATGTGAAAGGTCACATCCCAATCCATCCTGTCCCCTGGGCAGTGCTGTGACCATGCCTTGAGTCAGGAATCCCAGGGCACAGGAGCTCTGACGTGCTGGAAGAGCCACAGCTCACACAGGTCATACTTTTATCATCTATCAATCTGCCCTGTGGCAGCTCAGGGGAAGACAAAAGCAACCCAAGTGTTGAGAAGACAGAGAAATCACCATTTTTCAAAGGCAAGAAAACATTTTAAGGTCCTTCATTTTTGGATGCCTCTTCTCAGTGTCTTCAAGGAACCCCACGTGAGGTTTTGAGGTGGGTGATCTGCATTTAAATCACCAGGATCTGTAAAGTGATGTCTTACAAACATCCAGATCCAAGATCCTCTGAAGAATTCCTGCATGAGTTTATACCAGTTTTGCCCAGGAAAGGATTTCACACTTGGCAATCCAAGCCCTTAAATATTCCACCTGCATTCAGAGCCTTGCTGCCTCTCGTGAGTTGTGGATCCCAAACACCTCTGAGAGAGCACTATATATTTTAATAGTTTAAATTCCTATCTGGAGCCATCATCTGCCAGGTGCAAAGTGCCAGGAATCAATAGTTCATTTAATGTGCACATTAATCTTTCATACCTGCTGGGGCCTGGGAATGCTGTGATAGCTGAACAGCAACATATAGTTTGGAAATAGCTAAAAATCATGGACTTAGACTGACTCCTCTGTAGTAAACATTATTATTATCAACATTGCCTTACAACCTAATATTCCAAGATTAAACAGTCCCTTTTGTCCTTGCTGTATTAGGTGAGAAAGAAATTTGATTAAAGAATTAAATAGCATTAAAAAATATGGGAAGATTCTTTCACTGTATGAAATCACATGGGAAGAACAGAAGGCAAAAGGAAGCAAAAGAACAGGAAAACATGTTAGTATTTATAATTCTTATTTTTTTTTGTACAAGCCTTCAGTGATGGTGAACAAAACCACCTCAGTCACTTATACCACACGGACAAAGCAGTGTCACAGGGCAGACTATTGGATGTTTCTGGGAATTTGGTGACTTCCTGAACATACCAGTGCCCCTGGAAACACCCCTGTAAATTGTGGGTGGGCTGGGAGAACATTTAAAGAAGGATATTAACTGCAAGACCTTTTGCAACTACCACACTGATGGAACCTCCAGAATTTCAGCACACCATTAGGACTATCAGCATCATTAATACAGCTTTCCATTGAATAAAAACTAAAACATTAACAGAATGCCAAGAGGAGCCCAAAGACTGGGAAGAATAACGTGCCAATACAGTGCCCTATTTGCTCAACAAGCATAGGAACAAAAAATCCCCTGGGGCAGGAGTGCAATGAGCTTGTTTACTGCCTGCTCTGCTGCTGCACCACTGTTTTAGCTGTCTCGTTGTCACAGGAATGTCAAGTTACAGGCAATAAATCAGTGCCCTCCTCATTCAGGCACTGCAATGTATAGAAGAGGAATAGTTTACCCAAACTCAAATTTAGACATCCTTTACAGCCAAGAAGCTCAGAAAGGGGTGATCCCAGAGAAGGAACAAAAGGAATGTGAACCCAAGCAAAGCCAGTGTATCTAAAGGTCCTACAGCATCAGCTGTGACTGGCAGGATAAAGGGGCTCCAGATTGCCACGAGGCAAGAAAATGCTTCATGTACTGTCCTTTGGGAAGTCTCCTGGAAACCCAGAGAGAATCCACCACAGCAAACAGGGGAAACTCCATCTCTGCAACTCATAAGCTATGCAGGTCAGACAAAGGATGTTCCAGCTGAACATTTGTGCTTCAAAAATTAAGAGACCTGGCAGAGTTCAGGACTGAACCTCTCTGGGTTCCCTGAAACACCTTGCTCCAAGACTTGCAGTAATTTATTCCATGTAAGCACCAAGAGAAAGCCTTTAGTGCACTTCAGCATCTCCAACTTAACACTGCACGCTGAAATAACCCCTAAGAAAGGAACTCTCCACTCCAGCAGCTTTGAAGGGAAGGAAAATTACAGGTGAGGGTTGTAAACTGTGAGAGCACAGCCTCAGCCACAGCTACTCACTGAGATGACCAGGAGCAGCCTGGCATTAAATCCATCCAGGCTTTCTAATCTGGGCTAAAACCACTGCAGCTCCACCAAACTTAAATGATCAAAATGTGAGCACAAATGTATAATGCCAGGGGAGCACAAACAGCCTGGTCAAGCCACACATGTTAATCCATCACTTCTCTTCCTCCAGCCTTGCACTCAGCCGTGCTCCCACGTTGGGTTTGTCTTTGTCTCCTCCAGAACTTCTCAGTTTGGCCTGGGAGGTTCAGTGCCTGTCACAAGTTCCGTTCACTCCACACACCACCAGCCCCTGGTATTTCCTGCACCTCTCCAAGTCCTTCCTAGGATGCTGCATTTGTTTCCATAGTAATATCAGCTGTTTGCCCTCCTCCTTCATTGATTTTGACCAAGGAATGGCTCTGTCTCCCTAAACTTTATCTGCTCAGTGCAATAAAACCAGCAGAACCAGGCCTGACTTAATGACATCAGCTTATATTTTGATTTATTGGCTGATGAATCCACCTCAATAAAGACAATGAGAAGTCAGCCTCAACCTTTTATGATACACAACACTTGCTTTTAAAAAAAGCAGTGTCTCACATGCAGAGGAGAAAAGGAACACTTCTCAGATACCTTTTGGGGACTGGTGAAAATCCAGTTTTGCTCAGCTCTAATTGCTGCCCAGTCTGATGGCCAGAGCCTGAAATCAGCACCACTAAAATGAAATGTCATGAGCTAATAACTAGAATATTGGGGCCTAAATTAAGGATCAAAGGCAGCATTTCTCTATAGTTTTCTCCTTCATGTTCCAAGAAGGATCTCAACCCCCAGATCCTTATTTAGATGTCCAACATGGCCCTGTATTGAGCACTGAACATCTCCTGTCCAGAGATGTCCGATTCCTGCTCTGCCCTCTCAAATATCAGACCTTTTTATTGAGATGTGCTCCCTAAATAGGAGCTGTCAGGAGGGATTACCCAGCCTGGGACTGGAGCTAAGCTCTTTAGGGGAGGGACTGCTTTGTTTACAATTTAAGAGCATTTTGGACACAGGACCCTGGGCTGTGACTGTGGCCCTTGTGCTCTGCCAGGACATGGATGGGCCAGCTCCAATACCTGGTTCCCAAAATCAGGCAGGAGCAGCTTTTGAAACAGAAGCAGGCAGGGTTAATCCTTGGATAATGAATATCCAGGGACAGACTCCACCTGACCCCTATTTACTAATGGCTGGGAACATTCTGGGAAGCCTGAGGATTTATCTGTCTTCTAAAGCTCCCTTATATGTATGATTTTCCTTCACTCTCTCAAGAACAACACCCTCAGGCACGTGGTGGGATCCTTGGAGTGTCCTGTGCAGGGCCAGGAGTTGCACTTCAGTGATCCCTGGAGGTCCCTTAAACTCAGGATATTCTCTAATAACTTTTGCTAAGAGATCTACGAGCTGACAAATCTAGAGATGGTTGTTGAACACAGAAGCATCTCCTTTTCTTGTTCAGAAAGAAAGATGTTCATTTTCTGCCTCATCTGACCAGTGTTAACAACTTCAGACAATGTCAGAACTCCAATTCTCCTGTGCCACCTGAGGGTCTATTTAAGCCTTAAAGCCACAGCACTAAATGAAACTTGTCTACTTCCCACACACCTTGCACACAGCAGGGCTCATGTAATAATTAGCACATTTTGCTGCTATTTATTACAATGTCTGTTTGCAATTGCAGTGCAGGAAGAGAGCAGGAGGGGAAGGAGAAAGCTCAGTGACCTGTGAGGGCAAAGACCTTTGGGCCACCTGAGGATTCCTGCTCAATTCCTCTCCTTCCACACTCCCTCCTGCTCTCCAGGGCATGAAATAAGAGCATAAGAAGCCACCACTGTCACAGAATACCTAACAGCAGAGCACAAAAGGCAGAAGGAATATGACAAATGTCCTCTGAGAGTACATGAGGAATGAAAATGTCCTCAACCTGAAAAAAAACCCCAGACACACACAAAGTGATCAATGTGGAGGCTTTGCTGAAAGAATAAACCCAAGTGTCACTGTATGGCCATGATTAAAAATAGCAAAAGCTCCTGTACCACTAAAAACCCGCTTGGAATCTTTGTTACTATTATTAATTGCTCTTTACTTTAAAAAGTCCCCAGGGACCAGTGGGATGTGCAAGTGCCTGACTGTCCCAGATACAATATCCTGCCTTTCATCTCCACCATCAAGAGCCACTCTTTGCTTTCACAGCCCAAACCCCAGCACTGCATTTCCCAACCTTACCCAGATGCACAGCAATGCAAACAATCACCAGCAACACGAGCAAAAATTACCCCAGGGCAGGCTCCACCCATCTGATCCTGGCATTCCCTTCAGGATTGCAAAAGGAACTTGGATAGTACCAAAATTCTTGGGACAACATCATATTGTAAAACACAGCCAAGCTCCCATCAGGACATGTGGACAGACAGGAGGAAGACCAGCCTTGGTGGAAGAATCTGGATGTCAGTCACTAAGAGCATGTATAAAGCTGGGAAACCTTGTTCCCAACGATTTCCATTCAATAATGAATTTCTAGTAAATTAAATAAGGCATATTCCTCAATAACTACACTGCTTTGGTTATTTCCAAGGTCCTTTTCTCACCATCCCCCCAAAAAACACAGTTCACCCCCTTTTCCCTGAGAAAACTTGGCTACAAAACCCTGCCCCAAGAAGACAGAGCAATGATTGCTCCAGCAAAGCAAGTCAGCCAAGAGGAGATAAATAGAAAACCGCACCAGACAAAGCTCCCAAATCTCACCTCACACATATTGGGGTTTCTCAGTTTACTAACCAAGCACATAAATACTGTAAGAATAACTGAGAGCCCTTAGGTTGTAAAAGCAGGTTAACTACAGCTTGCACATCCATTTGGGAAAGCAGCACGTTTCCTTGTGGGCACTGGGAATTGTTGCAGCAGGAACCAACAAAATTGTTGCAACAGAAACTAAAGAAATTATTCTAGCAGAAAGCAAAAATAATAAAAAAAATGAATATTTCCCTCCTAAGGAGAATTTAAGGGGGAAAAAACCCCAAGTTAATTTGATTGAATGAACAGTAAAAGGTAGATGGAATTAGTTCTTTGACTTAAAATAAAGAAAATACTGATGAAAACTGGGGAAAGGGAGGCCACAAAGGAGGCACAAAGGGCAAAGAGCAGATCTAGGGTGTAGAAAAACACCTTGACAGGATGAGCAATGTCCTCAACAATCTTTACTGCCTATAAAAATGGAGAACTGAGTATTCCTTATGATTAAAAAAAAAGGAAAACATGTATTCAGACATTCCCCCCTCATCCCTTGCCCACCAAGCACATGAAATAATCCTTTGGAACTGCCCATGCAAACCAGGACCAATCTCCTGGATTTCCCACAAAAAGATTACTCGTAGATGGGTTTTCTCCTCCTAACCCCATCTATTTTAAGGCCAGAAAGGATCTTCTCTTTCCAAGGATCTAAGAAGGAGGAAAGGCAAGACCTCTCAGGAATGGCTGAGCTCCAGCCACAACATTATTAACTGCGGCTAATCTGGATTTTACATGCAAAGGTAATTGGGTTCCAAGGCTGCAATCAGCAATTAATTACCTGAGCACTCCTGAGCCAGAGAGGGGAGAGCCCCAACAAAGCCCAAGCTGCACATCTTGGTTATCAGAGGGAGCAAACACTTCACCTGAGAGGGAACACTCAACATTCACCTTCACAAGGGCTGTTGCTGCTCTCCAGCACTGGGGATGGTGCCCCAGGCAGGTGTTTCTCCAGCACATTCCTAATTCCTGCAGCCACTGAGACACCTGAGGACTGTCCATAAATCACTCTGACACCAGCAGCCTTGCTCCCACATCACTGCACACACAGAGCATATCTGGCCCACAGGCACAGAGAAACCACCCTTATTTCAGTGAACTAAAACCTGCTTTCCTTGTGTCAGTCCTAACACCTGAAGGTTGGACTCTGAGCTCTTTTCCACCCTTAATGATTTGGTGATTCCACACACACACAGCTGGACTGGTTTGCTGGCTGCATCACAGAGGGCTCTCATTCCCAATGACACCACCACACTTCCAAGTCCTTGCAAAGCAGGACCAGAGCTGATGTGCCCCAGCCTGCAGGGACAGACAGCAGAGCTCCTCCTTGGATCTCTATTGCCTGAATGGACTCCTGGGTTTCATTCATTCACTTCTTCTCACCCCATTCCAGGCCAGCTTGGACAGGGCTTGGACCAAACTGGGCTATGGAAGATCCCTGCCCATGGCAGGGGCTGGAACCAGCTGAGTTTTAACCCTCTTAATCCAAACCATTCTGTGACTCCAAAAAACACGAATAATTGAAAAACTAAGTCTGAGCTGGTACACTGCTGCCTCCAGCCTGTGACTTTCCCAGGAAAGCAAGGCAGAGCAGAGTTGCAAACTTCCTAAAATAATCTCGTTATCTAATGCCTCAAATTATACCCCTTCATTTCTGAACTTCTGTAGAGGTGAAGAACATTCCATTAAAACTCCCACCTGATCTGCTTGGGAGTATCTTATATCAAGAAGTATCTTATATCATGAAGATATATATATGATATATACATAATATATATATGAGGGAGAGAGAGAGAAATGTATAGCAGGTAAGGAAGCCACACATTTCACCTGTAGAACCAGGACTGACCCTGTGCTGGAGGAAGCTCCAAGACCCACCCCTGCTGGGTTCCCCAGGACTGCAGCTGTGCCAACCCTTCCTACAGCTCCTTTCCCAGGCAGCATTCAGGGCAGAAATAAAATCCATATTCTTAGGAGGGGGGTGGAAATGAAAGGGAGAGGGGAAAGCACTGTCTCTCTCATCTCTCCTTAGACACTTCTCATTGCCTGGACAACTCTCTCAGACACATGGTGGGATTTTGGGGGGGGTCCTGTGCGGGGCCAGGAGTTGGACTTGGATGATCCTTGTGGGTCGCTCCCAGCCAAGGGTGTTTTGTTAATCCATGAAGATAAGATGCAGAAAGGGAAGGAGGCAGCAGACAACTGCTGGGACTTTCCTCCCAGCCCCCCCTGCCACTTTTCCACACTTTCCCTGCGTGTTTTATTAGAAACAGATGGGCCCCCTGACCAGTGTATTATCAAGTTCCCTCCACAGCTGCACAGCTCTGAAATTGCAGAAATAGCAGTCTCTGGAATAAATTTCTCCCGCCACTAACAACTGCTTGCCTCGCTGGAATGAAGACCATAGCGGGGCTGGAAGGCTTTTCCTCCAGTGTCAAGAGCCATGGGTGGGTTTATTTTGAGCCACAATGTATTTCTGTATTCCACAATGAAATTCCAGGAGCGTGTGCCAGATGACCCTCCCCTCCCCAGAAGGAAAAAGCAGCTTGTACAGTCTGCAAGAAGCAGGAGCATAATGCAGAGCAGAGAGGTAAAATAATAAACATTCCTTATCCAAGAGCCATTTGATGGGAAAGAAAAATATGGCCACTAATCCTAAATTGCTTCTGTTCTGCTTGGGTCAATCCAATACAAAGTTTATATCCAAACCAGAAGTTCCCAAAGCAGGAGGGAAAGCCACAGTGATTTTCACCAACAGCAATGGGCACTCCATCTCTCAGCAAGCCCTCCCTGCATAATGGCCTTATTTTGGGCATGAGGCCTCCAATAATGCCAGAGCAGCTCCTGTAAAACACTGCACACAGATCTACATGTGCAATATCAGAATAAAGGGGAGGGGGAATCAACCCAACCCAGCCCAGATGGAATAAAGCACTACCCTCCCTTCCCTACCTATCCTGTGAAATTTTGCCATCAGAGATGTAGGTGAGGCCCTTTATCTCCTTCCCAGATGCCATTCAGAGAGTTGAAGCACTTCTCTGTACCAGCCCACAAACCAAGAGAATGCCCTCTAATTTCCTGAGAAGAAAACTATCCCAGTCCTCCCAAACAAACACAACTCGGCCAGTAATTCATCATTACCACGAGATATTTTTGGGTTGGAAGCTTTTTCTTCCCTGTACCCACAGGGAAAGCATTCAAGATGTGCCCTAAGGCAGAACACAAGGCTTGAGCTTGGGAAGCAGCAGATGTGATAACTAATGCAGATTCCTGGCTCCTTCAGAAACCAGACTGCACCTTTCAAACTTTGCCCTGCTTAGCATCGCTCTGCAGAAAGGAAATTCATTGTGGGGCGTCCAAAGAGGAGGAAACAACCAGCAGAGTCACCGGCAAGCGAGAACTTCACAGATGCTGCTTATTTGTGCAGCATATAAATGGAAAAGGAAATGTTTCAAACTTCCCGTGGCTGATCTCTCTGCGGTCCTGGGCACCAACAAGGTGCTGGGGATCAAAGCTCCCATGAATGCCTGATGGAGAGGGATTTGGGACAAGGGTTTGGAGTGACAGGACAGGGGAAGGGGCTCATGGGGATCCATGCTCTTTCATCTCTAAGGAGAAAAGGCAGTGCAGGGCCATCGATTAACTCTCCAACGCTGAAAACAATCCCACAGCAATAGCCCGACAACCTTAAAGAAGCAAACCAGTGCATGAATGAGTGAAGGGAGGGAATTCTCACCAAGAAAATAAAAAAAACACCTTTCAGGAGCTTCCAGCAGGAAATACAGCTGGAAATAATGACACAAAACCTTCACAGAATCTTCTACACTACCCGGTATTCCTGATACTGTAACATCAGAGGATTTCTTCACCTGCAGCCACAGAAATGACCAATCCATTTGCTCTCGCTGTCCTTCCCTTCCCGGGCCACAACAAAGGCAATAAAACAGCTCAATGCCCGTATTAAGGCAGAGATTCAGGTAACTGAATAATCTGCCCCAGGAAGAAAAGCCTGGCAAAGAAAAGCGGCCTCATTGGGATGTTAATGAATGCAGCATCATTAACACTAAATTACCGGCTGCAGAGCTAAACACAGAATGTAAGGAGACTTTGAACCAAGCCAAGCAAGTTAAATGGTTGCATCAAACAACGAGGTCAACCATTCCACTGCCCCAGTTATTAAAATGGGAATTCTTGTTGTTATAGGATGGCATTAAAAGGAATTTACTGGCGCTTTTATGTTTTACATTCACTCTTGGAGTGCTACAGTTATTCAAACTATTTGGCACGCTGAGTTTACAGCCACAAAGGGTGTTTTGTTTCTGGTAAAGTGAAGGACAAGACAGACAAGGACAGATAAAAATAAGAGGAAGAAAAGGAGACAGAAGATGACAGAGCAATGAAACTGCAGGGCCACATTGAGGGGAGCATCTCACTGAAGACTGGAGGGCAAAAACTTCTTAAAACAAAGGCCACAGACCACTAAGCAAAAGAATTACACTGCCAAGGGCAATTCCAGTCCCTCTGCACCCTATGCCAAGAATAATAAACAGGAACAAGCCAGAGACACACTGCCAGTCAGCCCCTCTGTCCTGCCCCACCACACCACGTTTCACAACCCTGGTCTGCATTTCCAGCTCTTCTTTTACAGCTAACCTGGCTAAAGGCAGGATAAAATACCCGAAAACAAATGTCTCACTCAGGGCTGGGAGCTGGACCCAACATAAACTTGGAAAGGAAAGGAATCAATTACTTTTCCCTGCTCATTTTGGCCTTTTTTGAGAGAACACTTTTTTATTGTGCAAGTTCCTTTACTAAGAAGAATTTATCCACCTTCTGCAATAAAACAGCTCCCAGGAGAGGCACCTATGGAATTTCTCACAGGCAGACAGTCACCAGTGAAATAAGGTCTGACTGGAATCCTCTGTCACATCCTCACTGGGGATGGGAGCCAGCCCAGCCTTCCCCCACCACACAAAACTGGGCAGGGAAAAGGAAAAAACAGGAAAAGGGGAAACTCCAGGAGAGGGAGGGAGTCCCAGAGCCCACAGCAGGGAGTAGTGTGTGAATTAAACCCTCTCCTTACCCCCCCCAGTGCTCAGGAAACCCTCTGGGGTGCATTTTCAGCAGAGTTCACCCTGCATATGGATAACTGAGGACAGTGGGGGAGTTCATGGGGTGACCATCACACACCTCCCGAGGGAATCCAGGAGGGAGAAACCAGTTCAGCCCAATGTGTGCTTTAAACCTGAAATATTCCCACCAGGGAAACATCGGGGGGACAGCCCTAACTTTCCCTACAACAGCATGTGATCTCATATTTCAAGTGAAAAAAAGAGTCCTGGGCTTCCCACAGGAACAACAATGTTGGGAGAAGCACTGTGAGAGGAGGAGGTGGCAGCAGAGGGAGGGATGGAACTGGAAGAAGCCCCATATTGTGTGATATGCTGCAAAATTTCTGCCAAACCCACCTATAATAAGATTTTTCTGCAAGAATTCCAGCAGGATCCAATATGTTTTAGTTACCAGCCTTACAGAACAAGCCAAATCTTGTGCTGTACTTGGTGCTTTTGGGCACCCATCTGCTCTGCAGGGTTTCTTCTGTGGCCAGTGTCCTCATGAAGAAATAAAGGGGTTTTGGGGTTTTTTTTCCGCTAGCAGGGACCCCTTGATTTAACCAACATCCTCTATGAAACAGCCCTCTAAACCATATCTGGTGTTTTATAAAAAACCTCTAGGTGCAGAGGAAAAACCTGAGCATGTTCTATTTAAATCCACCCTAAATTCCACAAGGATATGGCCAAAATCACAGCCAGGAGACAAGGACAGCAGGTGCACGTCAGGAATGCTATGGGGGAAGGATGCAAAGCAGCCACGGGGGAAGTGAGTTCCACATCCCCTGTCTGGGCACAGAAAGGTCTAACGAACAGCTCTGTGCTCTTGGGTATCTTCCCCTTGGCAACAGAAATGGCTTGGGGAAGGGAGCTGGAGCTGGAGTTTTGGGGAGGAAGATCAGTATTTCCTAAGAATGCTGAGCACAAGTTGTGAGAGTCATCACCCCAGAGTGCCCCTCCTGCTGACTGGGCCCTCCACCAGCATCTGACCTAAGAAAATCTAAAATAAATCTATGTAATAGCCAATTAAAGAAGATAAATCTGTGCCCCTTCCTTCACTCGAGGGAAAGTAAAAGACTTCAGCATCTAAGGAGGGGGGAAAAAACCATACCCAGCAGTAGGTTTGCATAACTAAAGCACCCAGAAGAGGCACAAAAAACATTCTCCCCCTAAAAAAAAAAAAAAAGAGAGAGAGAGAAAAAGCAAAAAAAAAGGCTGTAAATGAGAGCACTCAGGCACTCAGGTCACTGCAGTAAATCACAGCCCTTAATTTCATGTGAAAGGAGGGAATGTTAGACGACCACAGGACCCTCAAAGAGCCCTTTGTTAGGAGGGAGCCCTGTGCATAAATACGTTTCACAAGCCTAGAGAAAGGAGGCTTAGAAAGGAAAATGCCTCTGGATTTTTTTTTGGCCTTATTTTATCACCTTTCAGAGAATAAAGAAGCTGAAAAGCAAGAAGAGATAGAACTGACAATTAACCTATTAGCACACACGAGTAACCATTTTATTTGCACTATTTCAGTAGCAAAGAGCTCCTCCAAAGGGCCCTGTTACACCTTTGAAGTCAGAGGAACTCAGGAGAAGCAGAAGAAAAGCACAAAGCAGAAGTTATTCTGTTTTTATCATCACTGAACATCACACCATCACCAGTGAGATGGATTAATAAGGCTAAAAATACACTCTCCTGCCAGATAAATATCATCAGTAGTCAAAACCAATGGTTGCATCCTGCACTTCTGGAGCATCTTCTACTGCTGCTTATTGTCTCCTCCCACCCCCCTCTCAAACAGACATTTTACAGAGCATTTAACAGCACACCAGATCCTGTCTTGGTAAGACTAACATGGAAATTTCCATGTGGATGTCTGTGCTAAATTGGGCAATGCTCCCAAAAATCCTCATCAGTGACTTATCTCCTCACTCTTGACCATGAGCTTCCCATCACTTCACTGAAAACATCCTGGCAAGTCATACGTGACCAGAAGCTGAGCCAAGGAACAGCTGGAATGTCCCCAAGGTTGGTGCTGTGCTTTCCATGGAACCACAACCCCTGAAACAGCCTCAAAAAACAAGCTTTCAGGTCACAAGAGTCCAAAAACCAGGGGCACCAGGGGGGAGAGGGAAGAAATCATCTAAAACCCCATGGCAAAGCACGTGGAGAGACCATGAAAAGCTGTGCATTTACAGCCAATTAATGGAAAAGAGGGAGGGGGAAACAACCTGCACACGGATTCTGCTGATGGGCTTTAGTGCCACCAATAACTCTGACAGAAGCAGCAACCTGAGCTGCCTCCCTGCACTATTCCAAGGGGGATTCACATCTAACAGTTCGTATTTTTTCTCTCTTTTCCCCTAAAAATGAGTATTTGTGTGGGAACGGGAACATTTCTCATCAGAAATGCACTACCCTGTTCTGTGACACAACGTGCCGAGTCTGTAATTAAAGAGCCTCGAAATGGATGCAGCAGTTTTCCAAAACTGAGTCCCACATTATAATTACACTCTCCCAGAGCACCCTGCATTGTTGTGTGGTATAAATGGAACACTCAGCAGCACAGGATGTGACTGGCCATTAGATCACGTGGCAGTAGGGGAGCTGGACTCCTCTTCCATGGGCACATCCCTGTGCTCCTTCCCAGAGGGGAAGGACACGCTCAGATGGGAGCTGGCAGCTGAACACTTGAGCCTGAGCTCAAATTGTTTGTTAGCAGACATGGAAAATGGACTTTTCATGAGGGCAAGGAGTGACAGGGCAAGGGGGAATGGCTTCACACTGACAGAGAGCAGTGCTCAGGACGGGCTGCCCAGAGAACACTGTTATCAGAGCACAGCTCTGCTGCACAGCACAGCAAAACTCTCCTTCCTGATCCCCCAGGAAATTCCTTTTTCCCCCTAACATTTTCCTCGTGCCTCACATAGCAGCGATTATCAACATCCCCTAAAGGAAAACAGGGATGGGATCAATGGGAAGTCGCTGACTGTATCTCATTCTAATTATGGAGATGATTCCCTTACTATGGACGAGGACAGAACTGCTGCTGCTCTCACTGCTGAGCTGCCTTCACTCATTTAACAGGTAAAACACGGCAGCAAAGTGGCCTCATATCTCCAAATGCAGAACTGGAGACTTCCTCCCTCCCTCCCTCTGAGCCAAACCACGCTGTGATCAGTCCCAAAGGAAAGGCCACCTCCAAAATCCCCCACTGATGATCAACTGTGTCAAAGTTAATCAAAACTTGAGTATGAGACGCAATAAACACGACATTTGTGTTGAATTATCGACACTGTTTCATAACAGAGCAATGACAAGACTTTCATGAGCAAATTGGCCCGTGAAGATGCAAACTGAGGATGAAGGATCACGATGGAAAGCTTCATTTTGATCAACAATACACATTAAATGTATTTATTATCAACAGCTCTCAGTTTGGGGGAAATTATGGAACTGACTCCAGTCCCTGCCTGAGGCTGCAAAGAATTTTAATGGTTTTTACTTAGTCCAGACTGATGAAAACTGCCTTGTATTATATTTCAACGTATGCAGAACCATTTTTCACCTGAAATAACAGCCTGCTGTCCTCCTAATGAAGTACTGAAAACCTACAGAACCCATAACTGCTTAAATTCTCACCAAATTCCGTGCCAGGAGGTCACAGGGCTGTGTACTATGTGTGAATAGGCACAGTAAACTCCTAGACAGGGCAAGGACTAAAACCCAAGCATTAACTTCCCAACTTAACTAAACACAGTGGACAAACCATGAAACAAATTTGAATCTCAAAACTAATAACCACCTCCCCTCCATCCACAAAAAACCAGGGAGGAGGAATCCACATGTTAAAAGCAGCCAACTCTTGCAAACAAGAACTGGCATCATTCCAGACCCAAAACTGTGCTTCCAGTAAGGAGCAAAACTGGAACTCAACCCAAGAGAGATCTAGAACAAGTTTGTTATCACGGAATTAAACCAGTGCTAATTTATTTGGACAGAAAATGCCAAACTGCTGCTCCTTGCAGACACTCAGCAGGATGAACGGGTGGCTTGGACAGCCAGTTGGGAGCAGGAACAGAGACCAGACATACAGTACAGAACAGTCTTCCCCAAGTCCATAGGGAATGGATTATACAGGGCTTAAATGGCCTAATCCACTTTCCTTTCAACAGGTCCCACATAAACAAGGCTAGAATGCATGTTAAATAAAAGCCCCATGAAATTTTAATGAAAAGCAATATGCAGTTACAGAAACTAATCTCCTAAATGGAATCATTTCATAAGTGGCAAATTCCACAAAGCAAGAGGCAGTTTGAAAGACAAGTCATGAAACAACCTTATCTAATAAATACCTGAAAAAAGCAGGAAGATTCCTTCTGGGGTAAAAGAGCACAAACTAGAATGTTTCCATAGCCTGAATGAAGCAGTTCTGAGCTCTGCCACTGACATTACCTTGAGCAAAACATCTTTGTGCTTCTTCAGCTTGACTTGTTATTTTAATACCTCCTTTAAGTTAGTGACAAGTTCAATAGGGCACCAGTCTTGCCAGGATCCTGGAGATTACTGTCACACAAATCACTGCAATTATTTACAAACACACCAGGCAAGCCCAGTGCCACAAAGACTCCTGTCCCTCAACTTCCCAGCTCATCTGCCTCCTCTGCCATCCCCTTGATTATGGAAATGAACACCCCAAATCTAAACCTTGCTGCATTTCTGACAGGTCATCAATACAAATCAGATTTACTTGCATCACAGTCACACTAGGCATCTCTAAGAACACAGAGGCAGCTCCTCCACAGGCTGTGGGCCAGCACAACAGATGCAAGAATAGATTTTGCCACAAGGTAAAACAAGATTAGGAAAATACCCTGAGTCTCTATTTTCAGGGCTCAGCTCTTCCTATGGTTGTAGCCGTGGAAAGCAGCAGCACGTGAAGGGTGTTTGTTGTGTGCAGACACAGCCTGAGCTCCCTTCCACACACATTTCATCCCTTACCCCTTGAACAGGGCGGGTGAAATAAAGCTTTCCAGGCAGCTGAGCTTTGGCTCAGGCTGATAAAGGAACAAGAGAATGGAACAGGGAGCCGTGGGCGGAACAGGACCACGGATAAGGACACTGGGACAGGGTAAACCAGCTTATCAGAGACCTCTGGCACTGCATAACCCCAGCTGGCAGCTCAGCCCCACACAGCCCTCCTCATTTGGGTTCAGAAACACTACACAGGGCCAGAGAGCTGATGGGATCATCTCTGTGTCCTTATCAACCGGAGGAGTAAACAGTAGAGTGCTGAGCACCAGCCTGCCTTTTCACACCTGGATTTACTGCTCAGAAACCAGCTACTAAATCAGACCTGCACGGGATCCCCGACAGCATCATCAAAACCTCATTTTTCCTATCACTTCATTGAATGAACCAGCCCAGCCTCCAGAGTGTCTGAATTTTCCATTTTTCCTGGGTATAATGAAAATTACACAGCACAAAATACATACTAAGTTCAGACTCCACCTGGCTTTCTTTAATCACCTCTGAGTGCCCCACACAGATCAAGGAGTGCACCAGCAGCAGGCACGAATAGGGTTTTAAATAGTATTTTAAAGCAACTTCAGATGCTGTTTAATGAAAATGACCACGTGTTCTAAAAAAATCCTTGGCTCCAAATACCAAGAGTATTTCCCCAGAGGAAATGAGAGGTTCACTTCAATATTTCTGTATTATTCTGAAATCTGTCTTCACAAGGAAGGGGGAGACACATTTATCTGCTATAATATGCAATCATAAATTGAAATGCTACCACAGAAATCACTCACAGATGCATCAAGCCAACCAGAAGTATTACAGGAATGAGAGAGAGAGGGAAAAAAAAAAAGAAAGATAAATTAGATTAGTCTTTTGTTCACTGTGTCACATCAGATTCTCTTGAAACAACTTGAAAAATGAATGTGTCAGGAAATTGCTGCTGCTTATCAGTTCTACAAACTGAAACACCAAAGAAACCAGACAAATAGGATATTTTCCCCCCTTCTAATGTGCAAGATAATTGCAGTAAATCATATGTTTCATTCCTTAATTATTTTGAATGGGGAACAAATGATAAAGAGTGAAATAGCAAGGAAAAAACATCGGCTGCCATAAAAATGAAGTGAGGAGGAAAAGTGCTGTACAGAAGCAATACTACAGGGGCACTTGCTGATTCTCTGACCCTACAAATAACCCAGCAGTTATAATAACCCCAACATCTGCCAAACCGGCTCCTGCCCTCTCACTTCCTAAACCAAAAGGAAACAGCAACAAGAAGAGACTTTAATACATGAACCACTCAGTGGACCCTCCACCAGCTCACCCACGTCCTACCTGGAGTGTCCCTTCCATTGGAATGCTTAAAGCAGCTTTGCATTGCTTTTAGGGCATTTTTTTGTATTCTTTCCCTTCACAAGTAAGTATGACCACACAGCTGTGTGTGCTTTCCAAGGAGTCCCAGCAAAGAATTCACTTCAGGAAGCACAGGAGCAGTCACCCTGAAGGCAGCTGGGCATTGAGGCAGGACTGTCACACTGATGTCACTGGGAGAGGAAAGGCCATTTCTTCTTTACAGGCAGCAAAAAATGGGCAATTTCCAGCATCAAACCCCTCAACCTCCTGCCTGCAGCTCAGCTCCAACCAGGCAGCTTCTCACACACCTCCGACACCAACTCCATGTTCCCTGTGCATTTATCAGAGCCCTTAACACTCCAAATCATCCAATATTCAGCAGGCAGTTTGTTTTGCCTCCGTCTGCCACAGGAGTATTAAAAGTTTTATCAGCTTGGATGCAAAAAACTTGGCTTTGAATGAGCTCAAGTATAAAATAAAGAGTTATTTTGCCAATAAAAGACCCCTCTGCTTCCTTTCCCCATGGTCACGGCAGAAGAGCTACAACACACCCACTGACTCCAGAAAAGCAGTTCCAAGCTCTTTCTGCCACACCAGAGCATTTAACACACATTCTTTTCTTTGAATATCTTATACAGCTCTTGGGAGCAATCAAAAAAAGGGAGAGTCAATATGATTTAAAATCCAGGAAAGAGGAAATCAAGGAAAAGGCAAAGTGTATTTATGACAAGAAGTGATGCCAACCTATTTGTTTTCTATATTGTATCTGGAGGAAAATTCTAATTACAAACAGCTCTCTTGTCCATTCTGTGGCATCACAAGGTACAAGATTCACCCAAATCCTCCAGTGAGCTGTGGAAGCGTCAAGTGAGGATGAACAACAAGGAAAGAGGGTTTTAATTTGTATCAGTGTCACCTTCACTAGAGTCAGAGTCCCAGTAGAGCCACTAATCACAAGTCCATGAATTCCACCCCCACAAATACTGAGTTTCCTTCCAACCAGATGTGCAAAGAATTCAAAACATCTTGTTCAGCACCGATTATTAACACCAGAAACAACATGCAGGCTGAGTATGAACGACTTGAGAACCACCTTTCATACATAAATAATCCAAACTGTGCTTCCTAAAGCCTGAGGCAGCAGGGTAATGACAGGTGCCAGTGACAACCCCAACATGTGAGAACCCCCCATTCCTATGACGTGCTGAACTAATGACACTCATTATAAGAGGGAGAAAACACCTTTTGATGCTAAATGAAGCAAGAGCAAAGAAATCAACTGGAAATTCAAGTGGCACGGTAAGGAGGATGTTTGAAATCCAACGCAAACGCTGTGAGTGTTCCATCCAGACACACAGGGCACTATTTATAGCAATTAAAAATCAACCAGAAAACCAAACACTTGGATTATCTCACCGAGAACAGACACATTCTGTCCCTGAACAGAATCCTTTCTTCCTTCAGAGGTCAATGGTTATTTTGTTTGTACATTTATCATTTTAAACCCCCAGTCTGCACATTTCTCCCTGGCAGACCCCAGACATCCAGGGAAGCTCTGCAGTCTCCCACCTTTGATCCAAGGAATTCCTTCCAGGATTGTGATGTCCCAGTTCCCTCCCCTGGGACTTAACACATCAGAGAAAAGTGATCCCAGTAACACCACGATTGGTTAGTTGCTCAGAAACGTGCCTTTAGCAGAGAAAATTGGATGAAAATCAGCTGTTTCCCCAACTACAGGAATCTTGGATTGCCACAAGAGACTTCTCCAATCCTCTTGGGAGCCAGTTGTAAATCCCAAATGCTGCAGAGGTCCTTCCCAGAGCCCCAGGGAGACTGGGAGGGGTATCCATGGATTCCCTGCCTCCCCATTACATCCATATATTCAAAGCCATCACCTTCTGCCTGTTACCTCTGTGTGTTCCCAACCTCTTCACCCACACCAGCTGGGCTGATTTTCAACAAACATATATGAGGACTGGGCTTTCCCACCCATGGAAAATTCCAGCATCATCCCACTGTTAGAAAAACAATCCCAGCACTGCCAAAATCCTCCCCAGAGTCGAGGATTCCCATGGATTCAGGCTGCTCACATCAAATGGGAAGGGTCTTGTGTGCCCAGTTCAGAGAGGTCTTCAAACAGGGAAATTTGGTCAAGAGTTGTCTGCAGGAGATGATAAATTAAATTTATTACTTTTTACAAGAACAAAAATCAAGCAGCTGCTGCCAAGGGAGGTCTTGGCTCCAAGTTTTGTGGAAGGGCTGTGTGGGCAGGCAGATGAATAGCTCCCTATCCACCCCTGCTCTCCTGGCACCCAATTATTTCCGGGTTTCTGCCCTTTGGCTGCACAGGGTGGTTCTCCTTGCACAAGAAACGTCAGCTCTGTAAAAGGGCATCTGTGCTGAGCAGTGTTTTAATGTTCATTTCATACCATGTGGGCACATCGAGGGAAATGGCACCTTCTGTAAAGCTGCTGGGCTGCAAGGTACACAAGAGGCTGGTCATGGAGCCAAGGTTCCCCAGGGGAAGGTGATTTACTGGGGTGCTGGGGCTTCCCAGAGAGCCCACTGAATTCAAATATTCCAATAAAACAAACACTTTGGCCAGTTTGGGCCTCCACTCCGAGGGGTGAACAGATCTCCAAAGACTTCTGAAGTACCTGAAGGTGAAGAACTAAGTATAAAGATGGTAACAGCTTCTCTGAGCAATAGAGAGTAACACACAATATCAAGAAAATGTTGTAAAAAGGGTTAATTGAGTTATAAAAAGGTGTTAACAGCTGTGTCTAACGAGGTATCCAAGGACAGAGAAAGACAACACATTTAATGCCCATAAGAGCATTGTATTACTCCAATATCAGTCTCTGCAGATGGTCGCCCACAATGCACCAAGATGCAAACACAATTTTGCTTTTACAGTGATAAAGTGAAGCCAAGATGCTTCCAGCTGTAATTTGGTTTTTAAGAGCAGAAAATCATCGAGAACCAGTGTAGGTAGAAACTGCCCCTACTGGAATATCCTGTTTTATCATCCAAGACCAGACACCCGGAACCAGCTGCTCCAAAGCCCTGCATGGCAGAGCCAGCACTGCCCAGCACAGCCCGTGGGGCCGTGTATTTCACCCCTTGAGGAAGGTGTCTGGAAGAACTGATCCTTCAGGAGCAGCCACTGTCAGTTATTTCACAGCACCGAGGGGGAATCACACTGCAATGAGATACCTTTGATTTCCTGAGCTCTGCTCAATAAGGGCTGCTCTGACGAGCACTGTGAGCCAGGGACAGACACATGTCCTACAGAAACCACAGGGAACAACAGCCCTGAACATCCAGACTTTAGGGCTTCCATACTGAGACCACCCAGGGAGACCTGGAAGCGTTTATTTTAAAAACCAATGGCACACTGTGCATTATTTCCCCCTGACTCGCGCTGTTCCACATCACCTCTTGCACTTGGGTAATGCTCAGCTTGTTAAGCTCCAGCACATCAGCACCAGCCAGGTCTGCTTGCCCCAGGAGCTGTCTCTGATCCCTTGGGCTAATTCCCTCACCCAGACCAGTCCCACTGCCATTCCAGCAAACCCCAGCATCCTGAAGGCCACCAAAACACACAACATACACAGCAATACCCACAAACACTTGTAACACTGTGCAGAATTAAAATGATCTTTAAACAAGTGGATTAGCTGATGGATTTGGATGGATTGGATGCTCAGCACAGCTAATAATATCTTACGTGGAGCAGAACAGCCAAAGCTTAATTGATATGACAATCACAGGCACAGTCACTGCCCAGGGATCTGGACACACACTGACACATCCATTAGGGGAGAAGTTGAGTATGAAGAACTTCCAGGCTGCTCTTCCCTAAATGCTTTTTAAAAAAAAAAAGTGAATGAGATCATTCATAGCTCATAATAAATATATCACTCCTTTTAGGAAAACAATAATAGTAATGAATAAAACCAATCAAGTGTGTGAGTGGATATGCACAATAAGGGGGAAAATGATTTTGGTGCAGAAGCTGGGAGGGCCAGGGAATTCAAACCTTAGGCGGAATTTGTCTGCTAAAAATTCATGTCAGAAAAAGATAAAAATCAAAGATTGCTAATTGAATATTTGAAAATCTTCTGTTATAATTGAGGGCAAATTTGCTCTACAGAAACAAGAGCTGTAGATGTGCCACTACCTTTAATGGTGTGCTGTGGCAGCAATGCAGCTGCACAGATATAAATACCCACAGTAAGCAAAGATAATTTCAGCTCTGGAATAGTATTTATGCACTTCATGTCCAATCAACTTACTCCTAAAATCAGTCTCAGCAATGACGGGATCTGAGTTTTAAGAAGCATTTTCTTCTCAAGTGTTGTTCTAAGCCTTGTTTGCTCATTCTCGTTCTGACTGAACTTCCTCAACATTCTGTTTCAAAGCCTGTCTCTCCCAAACAATAAAGCATCGCTAACACACAAATAATTAAATATGTATTTTGATGATTTCTTCCTTTTGCATCTATTGAAGAAAACGCCAAAACCAAATGACAGTTCCCACAGAAGCCAAGAATTCTCCTCCAAAGCAGCACAAGCCAGCAATTGTTTGTGGAGAGAACAATGGATCTTTCTACTGCGTGAGCTCATTAAAAACACGCTCACAACCAACATGCAAGGTGATTTTGTTATCAGCCAGGATCTCCTGGGACACCCCAACCCTCCACTTCAGCACAACAGAGATAATGAGCTGCAACTACAGCAAGACACAATTTCAAAACTATAAACTAAACCAAAACTGGTTGATGGCAGGGTAAATACAGGGAGTGATCTGCAGGTTTCATCACAATATTTGAGGAAAATCATCTTCAGGGAGAGGCTGATGAACATATAAAAACCCCCAGCCAGATCCTCATCCTTTTCTGTTCATTACACCAGTGTTTTGCATCACTGAAATCCCACTTGAATTGCACTTTTAATCACCTGCTCTATTTTCCCTGCTCTTCCTCAAATTGCTGCAAACTGGCAAAAACAAACCCGCAAAGTTTGGGAACAGATGGTACGAGCAATGTGGGATCCCCTCCGTGGCTGGAAGCAGGAATTCAGGCACTGCTGTCACTTCGTGAACAGCAAACCCCTCTGAGAACATGACTCACCCAGATTCGGGGGGGAAAAATTATTACTGCCGAAAAATATAAATAAGAATGTGTTTTGAAGCTTCAATTAGCCAAAATTATTGCACGTATTAGGCGAGTAATGGAGCGTTTAGTACGAGAGGAGAAAGAAAAATCTCTTACAGTTCTTTTATGCCAGGAATCAACCAAACCACTGGGATGGTGCTTTTGTTACCCCTCCCTGCTTATAAACATTTATTTAACCAGCTGACCCATCACCTCTGCTCTTTTTGCTGCTTCCTAAAGCTCCTCACCTTGCAAAAATCCAGATTTCCTGCACAGAGGCACCTGCCTCACGTGCACCAACCAGGAGGGAATCACCCAGTGCCCTCCACGCTTCTCTGGCCTGTGGGCTTGATAAAATGCCACAGGGAAACCCGGCATATTCCCTGAAATTTTATCTGGATTTTATCTAAGCACGAGCAGTGGCACTTCTGTTAGAACTTCTGCTGAACTGCTCAGCTCTAAGCCTTCCCCCTCTTAAATACATTTTCCACTGAATTAAAATGGGCTTTTCCCCCTTTCCAAAAGGACAATTTCCCCCTTCCTTCTCACATTTCTTTCTTAGCATTAAAATTCTGATTTTTCAAGTGCATCTCAGCTAAAACTCTGAAGTTCCAACGATGGCATTTCAAAGCAATTCCCAGCCCAAATGTTCCTTCCCTGTGTTCCCCCTCACGTCTCCTGCACCCCCAAAACCCTTCAGACAAAGGCAGGCAAAGCAGTTGGAAGCTGGAACAGCGATCCCACTGTCCTTCCAAGCCATCAAAGTCCACCATGCAGCTGCTCCTAATGGGCAGGAGAACAAGGCAGCTCCTGCCCGGGTCTGATTCACTGCAGGATTTATAGCCCCATTTTCTAATTCTGGAGCTGAAATCTGTAATGAATCAGGAAATTGGGGACCTGCTCAGCCTTTAGTGTCCCCTCCCCTTCTCTGCTCCTCCCAAGCAAGAGAGGAAAAAATACAGAGAAGAAGAAAAAAATAAGTCAGCTTATGAAGGAAGACAGAAATAGCAAGTCAGAGCCTCACAAAATAGCAGTGAAATGATGAAAATAGACTATGATATATACCCAATACACTCTAAGTGAGAATGATGGAATGCAAGTGGTTGATATCAAAGCCTTCCACTAGAATGGAAATTCACTCTAAGTGCATGAAAAGAGGATTTTCCTACTTCACCCACTGTCAGAATTCCCACTATGCTTGTCTATCTTCTTAATTAGAAGGAAAACCCAAACAAACATTCACTTGAGTTGCCTCCAGAGCTGTAAACAGAAATCTCCAGGTCACATTTCTGATGCAATTCCTGCCAGGGATCAGGAGATCCTTGATTTTTGGTGCCATGTCCCCCACAGCTCCTTAGCCTGGGGCATTTCAGCCCTCCAGGTGCTGAGAGGGACCTGCTGTACATTGAATAAAGTGATCCATCATCTCACAGCCCCAGCCATGGGCTAAAGGTGCCCAGCCTGGCCAGGCAGCAGCAGGGCCAGGTGTCCTCAGGGAATTCAGAGGATTTAGGTTAAGTAACCATCTGGCTCCTTCCACACCCTCCACTGCCTTCAGAAGGCTTTATAGTTTGCAGTAGACAAAGCCCTTAGCAGAGTAACCAGCACCATTTCAGCACAGCACAAATTAAACCAAAATACAATAAAAAACCCTTACAAAATTACAAAAAAATAATCACAAAAACTCCGCTGCCTGCTCACAGCCTGAAGACCGCAGGGCAGATACCCAGAGAGCACTTAATTGCCAAAAGAAACAAATCCTTAATTCCCAAGGGCTCTCATCCAGCAGAGCAGTCAGGGCAAACCCGGAGTCCCTTCCCTGTCATTTGCAGGGTGAGAATTACCTGTTTTAACACTCACTTAAAGAAAAAAAAGAATAATCAACTTAATTAATTGCCCCCTTGAAAAAAGCTACAAACAAAAGTCAACAAATGTGTCTTCCCCGTGCCATTCATTCGAGTGCTCGTTTTTCACATTAGTTGGCATTTTTAGCCTTAGTAACTCCCCGGTCTTCCCGAGATCATTATCTCCAGATTTAGAATGGGAATATCAAAATTTCCAGCTGTTAAAAAGAGACAGAAAGAGGGAAGAAGAAAAAAAGGCAGTGGGGAAACCAGTCATAAGGAAATAAGAGTGTTAGGAATTAATAATCTATAAAGAATGGAGTTAAGTAATTGACTACATATAGATAATGGAATTAGGAATTATTATAATATATAAATTATACAACAATATAACATAATACATAATATATTGCATATTATTAATAATGGCAACACTACACAATATATATAACGTAACAATATATAATACAATACATAATATAATATTATTATTTACACATAATAAAAATATCCTGATTATAACTCAGAAGGGTAACACATTTTCACCAATTCTGTAAAATCTTTATTTGGCAATGCATGTCTAAATAAGATTCACACAATTAACACTTTATAAGCTCATTCCTTTTATACACTGAGAACACTTTGCTGTGGGATTTTTACAGCATTTTTTAACTCCCAGGAAAACTCTTGCATCATTAAACCCAAGCAACACTAAAAAATAAAAATTAACCTCTTGCACAAGCATTGGATTCAAAGCCATGATATCTCAACAACTCTTTCCTCATAAAGGGTTAAATTCATAAGTTTATATAAAAATTACTGGCGTCAAAGAAGAAAGAAAGGTATTTTAAAACCCCCAAGCTGTGCATGTGCCTGGAAGGAGGGACACAGATCCCTGTGCTGTACCTGGTGAAAGGGCACTGCAATTATGGATTAGAGACCAGACTAACAATTTTAAAGTGAAGAAGGAATAAAAACCCAGCACCAAAACACCCCCAAAGCCCAAAGCAGCCCGAGAGGATGAGCCCATCAATCCCTGCTCCATGGCACTGACAGCACAGGGGCCAGGGGCACCCTGCCCAACCACCACAACTGGGGCCCAGCTCCCTCCCAGCATCACTGCCCCTCTCGGTCCAGGTTTGGGAGAGGGAAAACACACATTGCCCAGGGAAGGGCCCCATGTCAATCCCACTGGAGCTCCCAAGGGTGCAGCTCAAGGACCAGAGCCCCATGGTACAAACCATGCTGCATTCCCCACTGGGTTTGATGCTCCCTGGAGGCTCAGGGCTCTGCGGGGAGATTCCACCCCCAAAGGCAGGGCAGGCAGAAAGCAGATGCTGCCAATGGCAAAAGGGAGCCTTGGAAGAACCTTTTACTTCCAAATCACTTGCAAGGCAGACAAAGGAAACACGCAGGCTTTATGTTGGGGGGGGATGGACTTGCACACACTGCAGAGCACCAGAGCTCCTGAGCTCCGACACAAAGCCAAGAGAAGCTCCATTTCTCTCTTGTGGCACCAGATTAAAACACCCACGAGTTCTGGATTCAAAGTCAACCGAGGTAAAACTGCAACACTGCTCAGCACTCCCCCTCATCTTGATGGAAAGGAAGATCAGCTGAAGAAAACAAGGTTTGGTGGAACAAAGCCTGATTCAGAATTTATTCTCATGCAGCATCCTCAATGCTGAGCAGCACATCTGCTGTCCTGCCTCCAAACTGAGGTCGTGGGCATTTATGATGCCATCGAGGGCAGCATTTGATGGCCCAGAGAATGCAGAAAAAAGACAAAAGGTGAAGTTATTGGTGCTGTCCCCCAGCACCAGCTCTCAGGTAACTCCCTGCCCTCCCACCCTGGCACAGCTGAGAGTTCTCTGCCCAACCCCACAGGGAATTTGCTGCCAGCAAGCCCAAACTGGTCAGCTGGTGAGTCCCAGACTACCCCAGTGTCCTTCTCAGAGTAACATTTCCAAGGACGGCAGGGGCAGATCCACTGTGATCCTCACCAGGGCTTGGCTCAGCAGGACAGAAATACCTGTCGTGGCCATTTCTGCCTTTAGAGCTGGAATAACACCCAGTGCCCTTCAGCACCACCACACTGAGATCATTTTGGTGCTACCAAAGTCAGTACTTGGATTACTGGAACCCACCAGAAATGCTCTTTCCTTATCAGCCCAAGCTCCTGAATGCTGTGATGTTTTGGGACACAATTATGGAACACCCATCTCTCCAAATGCTGCCTGCACCAACACACTGGAGCAGTTTCCTGTCTTTAGGAATTGATGTTTGCACAAAGAGGGTAAGAAAAACCAGGCATGGATTTGTTTTGAGATGGCTCCCCAGTCCTACACATTTAAAAGATATGATTTACCTTCATAACAAAATCTCAGTTCCCTACTCCACTTCAGAAGCACAGGGGTCATGAAGGACTATATATATATATATATACACACACACACACACAAGACAAGTAGATAAGTATGAAACATCCTCATCACCTTATTTATGGTTCCTATTCCAAAAATAAAAACCTCCCTCTCTAATTCACAAAACTGCATTTGGTGGGGTTTTTTATCAACAGCACAATAAATCAGTGCCATCTAGTGGAGTCCAAAATGTTAACCTGGACCACAGCTCCCAGATCTTACCTGTCTTTGATTTATGACCTCTGTGAACATCTCAATGAAATGAAGGCAGAAACAACCCAAACCCCCTTCCCTACAGTGCATGCAGCTAATCAGCCAAATATATCAGTGTAACACTGCACCTCACCCTTCCTCACCTTCCAGAAACTGCAGAAGCATCACCTGAACCCCAAAACACACTTCCAGTATCAGCAGAAACTCACCTTTAGAGCTCCTGAACATGCAGCTCTGCAGCTACAATAAATGTTGGCCAAAAAATAACAGAGATATTCAGTATAAAGCAAAAAAAAATGGCATTGATTTATCACTCTTTTCCCAGCAGTTCAGAAACTAAGGATGCATGAGGATGTCTAACAGTGGTATCATCACACCCCCTTTAAAAAAACCCCATTTAGCACTGGGGGATAATGTATTTCACAGGTTCAGCCCCTCTACAAGGGCACCAACATCATTCAATTGCTGTATGAAAGCAAACTTTGTCAAACAAAACAGAAGAAGCACAAGCCACAGTTTAAGTCAAAGTATCCTCACGTGTGGCAATGAAATTCCTCACTTTTAGATAAGCACAGAACACAATCCTTTCCCTTTGCAGTGTGAAAATGCCATTTATATTTTCTCTAAGCAGGAGCACATCTCCAGCCCCAGCACACCCTTTACCCAAATGACAAAAATGGGGGCTGTGGGTGAATGAGTTGGCAGGAGAAGCCATGAACAAGAACACAATGTGGCCCAGATGCTGAAAGATCCCACCCCAGAGTTACACCAGGATAATTCCTAAAGCTTCCACATATCCAAGGAGTGATTTCACTCCCTGCATCCAACAAAGACCACCTTTTCCTCCCCAAATGCTGGTCCTGTGGGCCCCACGTCAGCAATGCACCTTCATCTCACAACATGCCCAACACTCTGATATTCCAGTGAACAATCCTGATTCCCAGAGAGCTGCCATGCACAATGCTCTCATTTAGCTCCCATGTGGCAATCGTTTCAAATTCACATCAAACATGTAAATGCAGATACTTTAAAAGGCTTCTGGGTCTGACGCAATGCCAGGCCGGGGTATTTTTAGTTCTAATCCATTTAAAGTGCTAAATTCCAAGGGAATCAGCAGCATTGCTTTCACTCACCACTTCAACTCGGTTCTTCTGGTCCCACTACTCAGTGCAATCTTCAAGAAAAAGAAGATAACAAACCCATTCACCTGATAAGAAAATACCTTTATCTTTTATTTTTTAATAGCTGGAGCCACTTCTGTTTGTCCCAATAAATAATAGATCACAACTGCGTTTGTACACAAAGGACACTGCAGAAATCCATAAATAATGCAGGGCCCGAACGCACAAAATCAGGGAGTGTGGGATTTGCTATTTTTATCTCGAGCCTGCTTTGTATGTACCAATTTAGGTTGATGAAAAACAGCTACTGGGAATACACAGAAGCTTTGGAATAGGGCACTAATCATTGCCTAGACCTGCCAGAGTGACTGCAGACACAAAGCCACAGGAAAGCAGAGTCGTAAATTCATGGATAACTGCAACTAAAATCACCAAGCTGGTCCATATTTGGGTTGTGATTTCATTTAAATGGAGATCCTTTTTCATCAAACAAGTATTCTTCATATACAGATAGCTTCCTTTAATCAAAATAGGTTTTGAGATCCTCACAAGGGCTTTCACCTGCACGTAATTGGCATATTCAGTCTTTTCTTTGGGGATTACCATTACCTGTTAAAAAGAAAAGGCACTTCCACTTATTGCCTTTAGAGTTCTCTCATTTGCCACAAGTTATTACCTTCTCAATCAAATGATGCAAACCCAACAGGCCTATGTCTAAATGCTTCTCCTATTGTCACATAAACAAACATCAACGACTGTTATTGACAAAAGGAGAAGTATTTGAAGTGTGTTTGCCCTGTGACTTTGAACAAATACACTTCAGGTACTGCTTTTGCTCCAGGTGCAAAGGGTGCCTTTTAAACTTGAATATTCAAGGTCTACTTAGCAAACCAATGGCAATGCAACTGCTGCAGAAAATGTGTATTCTAAAAGAGCCCAGTGAAACCCCTTTGCTACACTGCAGTCGAGGAATATCTCAGGAACGAACCTACTTAAGGCTCTGCTCGACGATGCTCAGATTAGCTGGTTGTAGGAGAAGATTTTTGTTCTTACAACAGAAATGTAAGTGTGAACTACTATGAAATGTTGACAGATTGGCTGAAATACCAGCAGTGCTACCATTTACCAGAGCTGGGAGTGTGTGGCAAGGAAAAGATCACAATTTACCCAGATTTTCTGTCTTTCTCCCAGCCCACCCCCAGCACATCCTCACTGAGCAGCAGGTCACACTAATTGCAGTGGGAGCAGCAAGGCACGTCCTGGGTGGGAAAAACACTTCCTCAAAAGGCAACTTTTCCCCTCCTCCAATTAACTTTTATTCTGTGAAACAGAAACGTTTCACAGTGGGAAAATATCGGTTTTCTCCTAGACACAAACGTTCACTGCAGCACTACATTTTGCCCACGAGGCACAAAGTCCCCAGAGTTCCCTTGCACAAATGAAGTATTTAATGAAATAGTCATTTTACAGAGAAACGGGGAAAAATTATAGAGTTGACTGGCCAAAGCCTATCCACAAAAACACCCCACCAAAAACCCAGTGGCAAAGCTAAAAGTGAATCCAACATGAAATTAAATCTCTGCATGCCATTGCTTTTCTTACAGGCAATGAGTTCTCTTAAGCAAAACTCAGCTTTTAAGACCAAGGATTTATTCCCCCTCACGGCATTTATTAAGACTTTCTCTTCTAGCAGCCTTCTTAGTATCTTACAGACCGTGTCCATAATAAATACACATTTATTTTTATTTTCCTAATGGTATTCCACCATGCCTGGTTTATTCCTAACAAATACCAAGCACTAGGGAGTAAATAATAAACGCTAAATGCCTTCAAGTTGCATCCCACAGATCATGGAGAGATTAAACTCCAAAAGGATTTAGGGGACTATGGAGTAATTCTGTGTGTCTGTTCACAACCCCTAAAAGCATGTTATACTTCTGAGGGATTATCTGCTGAAAACACAACACTGAATCACAGTCCCTGTGTCTGTTCTTTTGATTTCTGCAGGCTTAGAATAATTTAATAAGTGACTTGAACAAGCAGCTGCTGATTATATTTTTCTAAAATGCTACACACAGATGCCTGATGACTTTCTCTCACTATCAACACACTGAAAAATACAAAATTAAGTCCTAAAAAAACACCTACAATTAGCCAAGACCGTGAGTACACATTTTGCACACATCCTGAACTGCACAAAAATGTTTTATGCACACTGATGGGTGTTACTTATACCCATAACTAGAGAGAAATTTTTAAAAATGTTATTTTAAGGCTTTCAAATCTCAGCCAGGTGTGCACTGGAACACCTTCCACAATGACTCAACAGTTAATCTAACAATATTAAGGCAGCTGTCACTGAAGGGAACTATAACACCAACACTGGCTGGGTATATTATTTGCTACTACCCGTAACCTCTGAGCACTGCAAGTGCAATGTGCTTTATATGAAAATATGGAGAACATAAGTGCTCCAAGCGATGCAAAGTGTATTGCAGAGATGGTTTGGGGGTTTTCCTTCTGACTGTAGATGTGGTACAGCATGAAAATCCATCAGTTCCTACCCCAGAACGTACAGAGCTGCACACAGACACCATAGAGCCAACAATTCTCACTAAAATCCAATAAAATGAACATTTATCACAAGATTGCTCTTCTGGTCTTTGTGCATTATTCACACAGGAATTCCTCATGTTCACAACAAAGAAATCCATTGAAAATACCATTTTGATTACAGAGAGCAACAATAACACCACCAAAAGCTCCATTCCAGTGATTCATTTCTGCAAAGACATTTCCAAGTTCAAACCAACCTTCGCTCAGCCAGAACAGCAACACTCGAGACTGTTCCTAAAACCCTCCTGGTTTCATCACTTCACCTGTGAATTCCACACTCAAAGGAAAACGATCTGATAGTTTCCAGCAGAACAAAATGATTCCCCTGTAAGAAAATATGCCCAAGTGGTTGATAACAAGGAGAATCAAAGAGGGGCTTCAGCAACCAGCCCAGCTCAATATTATTGATTAACCAGCACCATGTGCTAACATCTCTGCACTGGGGAAGCACAGTGGTTATTTCAGTTGCCTGAAGTGCAGTCCCCAACCAAAGTCCTTCTTTCTCCACTGCCTTCAGCAGAAGAGTCACTGCAGGAAGAGCTGAGGTTTCACCTGCTGCTAATGCTGCTCCAAACCACTGCAAACACAGGCTCGGTTGGCAGTTTCTGTGCCAAAATAAAATTCCCACTACAGTCCTATATATATATATATATGTATGTATTTACACACATGTATCTTCTACCTGTACATCCTCTCCCTCACAATACCAAGCAGAACAGTTTGTGAGCTATCACTGCTTGAAACATCTGTACTGCTCACTGAAGTTCACATTTTAAACCTGAAAAGAAAAGAGTTTTCAGGGGCTTTTGAGACTGTCAGACACATTCCTTGTGTATACAAGGACGTCTCAGGTCAAAGTAACCAAGAGCTCACCTTTCCTGGACTTTTTCATACAAACAAAGGGTGCAGCTCAGTAACACATCACCTCACGCTGCTCCAAATACCAGCTGGATCCGTGTAAAATCCACATCACCAGAGGAATGATGAGCCTGAGCAGCCTGCTTATCCCAACACTCCCACACCCTCAACATCCCCCCAACCCTTACACCTTCCACGAGTTTTCCAAAGGGCTCAAGGTCTGGATCTCTGTTCACAAAAGATAAAAACAATGAACATTTTGCCAATATTTGATTTCAAGCCCCAGTTTCCTGATAAGCCCCATTTAATGATGGCTCTGTGGCATCCTGAGGGTGACATCACAGGCTGGTGAGTCAGTGCCCACAGCTCAAACCCGCCTTGCCACATGAAACACAAGCCCCAAATGCGGCTGTTCTTCCCCCAAACACTGCGCTAATTCTCCCCCATTCAGCCTTCCCACTTGAATGGAATAAAAACCCTTTTGAGAACAACAATTCCAGCCCCCCCCTCGCCTTTTCTCTTCCCTCAGCCACACTATGGCCCTGCTCAGTGCACACACAATGCAAATAAGGCAAACTTCCTTTGAAAGGGTGATTAATATGCAAAGACAGGCTGCTTTCCGTGGGCTCTGAAGAACCACCACCAAGCATCTCCAGATTCCGAGGTTCCTTCAATTATTCCCACTGTTTATTTTAAACATGAGATTATGCAATAATACCACACATTAAGAGCCCAATTTGCCAATATTGTGTAAACACCACCAAACTGGCTGTTCATCTTTTGTATCATATTGAAACGCAGCCTTGAATATGCCAGATATGAAGGCAGTGGAAGAAACAGGATTTAAATTTTTGAATGCTTAATGCACATCAATCTTCATGTTAAAAAGGCTGCAGTTAGAACTCACTGCAAAGAACTGCACTTGGTTTTTTCTTTAAGAAATGTTTAGGGGTTTTTTTCCACAAACCAAGGAATTTTACAATTTCAGGGACAATTAATTGTCTTTTGTATGAATATACTGGAGTCCAAGTAGCATTTAAAGTGTTTTTTAATAGAGTTGCTTTTGAGACAAGTGAGGAAACCGATGGAAAAGTCCATTCAAATCAGGACACAAGTTTGCATTTCCACTGCCTAAAATCTTCATCACTATTTTTCATCATTTATCACCTGGTCAACTCCCCCTTCCATGTCCAACTCAGCCAGGTGTCTCCTATTCCAAGCACTGACAAACCACCCAAAATGTAGCCTGACCACGTTAACTGACTCATTTCTTCATCTAACCCCTTATTTCACACACTTCCCGACCTTTTCACACCGATTTGAACATTCCCATTCCCCTCTTTGGAGTGGTATTTCAAGTCAGCCAACACGATGAATTATTAACCATAAACCAGTAACCAATAATTAACATTCTAATTTATCTTCACGAGCTCAAGGTTGATACATATCACTGATATAAACAAAAGTAAATTAAATCTCTTTATACGAGTTGCTGTGTAAAAATCACAGAGTACTGGAGGTTAGAAGGGACATCTTCAGCTCCTCTAGGCCAGGAAGGGAAAGAGCTGCAAGAGGTTACCCAGGAGCGTGTCCAGGTAGGTTCTGCACCTCTTCATGGATGGAGAGTCCAGTCAACCTGTTCCAGGAGTCAATTAAATCAAAAAAAAGGAGGGGGTTTGTTCTTTTTCCACATGTTCAGAGAGGATTTCCTGTATTCCAGTTTGGGGCCATTGTCTCTTGTCAAGAGGAGAGCCTGGTTGTGTTCTCCACTGCTTCCCACCGGGTGTTTATCCACAGTAACATCCCTTTGAGTCTTCCATTTGCAGTCTCAGCCTTTTCGCAGCTTCTTCTCGTCCCAAAGAAGCTCCAATCCCTTCACTGGAGCCAGCACTCCAAATGTGGCCTCACCAGTGATGAACAGGTGGATTTTCAGAGAATTACCCTGATTTGCCTGATTTTAATGACAGATTGTGAAAAGTCCCCATCCAGATTTACAAAGACCCAATGGTTGTAACAGCCTTCAGTGCAAATATTTTACAAAGAAAACACCAATATTTTTAGTCACGACATTACGAAACTGACAATTCTGGAACAATCAAAACAGTCACAGTTTCTTTCTGTGCATTCTGTGCCGGCCACCACTGACCTGGTAAGCTGATGGATATTTGTTTTAACTCAAAATAAACGAAATGGACACTCTATTCTAAGAAATTAACCCTCCCAATGGATATTTTCCACATTATCCCCCCAAGCCAGTAATAAATCAGGCAACTCCCAGTTTTCTCACCACGCCCTGCAGATCTTTGTCTTGTCACAAGATCCAGGATGCAAATAGATGATGGATCAACCACAGCACATCTCACATTACTGTCTCCAGCCTAAACTTCATTTTCTTGCATCAGATTTACAGATATAGGGCTTCACCCGTGCCATGACCCACTGCAGCAGGAATAGCTGTAGGGGCAGTGTCTGTCCCTGCCTGCCTTTGGGGCCATCTGTGCCCTGGCTTTAAGCCACTCATGCCAAGTTTACCTGGGGACAATCAGAACCTGAAAGACCTTTGGTACCTCCATTGCCTGGGCAGGGCACAAACATAGACCTGCAGTGAACAATTATAGATTTTCCCTTATTTTTAAAACTGAGGTCTGTTTTTGAACATAAGGCAGGAAATTGAGACATATTAATGTTCAGGCACAAGCACCTTTTTCTGCTTCAAACATAACAAGGCTCCCTGACTTCTGCTGCAAATACACAGGCCTAAAGGATTATTAGATCTCCATGCTAATTATTCACTTTTAAGGGTAATAGCTTAAGAATTTGGATAGTTCATCCAGCTGTGTGAATAAACCCCACAGCTGCTGCTTCTTCAGAGCGTTCTGGAATCTTACAGCCATCTGCACTTGCTTTCCAGGATAAACCTTCCATTGCTACCTGTTCCCCCAAAATCAGCTTCTCCTAAAGATCTGAAGGTACCAGGACTAAGGATATTCTATATTTGCCCAAGCAATAGTTCAGCTGAAGTACCTGCAACATATAAATTACTTGTGTTAAAACAAAAGCAACCTCTGAAGTCAAAGCCCATAAGAGAGTCCCAAAAATGCTCTAACGAAGCTGTCAGGTGGCCTTGGGCATTTCACATACATCTTCATCTACTCTGTGCACCTCCACGTGCTTTGGCACAAGACTTTCCATGGAAGCACGGGATCACCGAGGTTGGAAAAGCCCCCTAAGATCACCCAGTCCACCCTGTGCCCAATGCCCACCTTGTCACCCAGCCCAGGGCACTGAGTGCCACATCCGAGTGTTCCTTGGCCACCTCCAGGGATGGGGACTCCACCCCCTCCCTGGGCAGCCCTTTCCAAGGCCTGACCACCCTTTCCAGGAAGAAGTTTCCCCTGGAATTTCCTTTCGTGGAATCAGAGAATCATTAAGGTTGGAAAATACCTTTAGGATCATCAAGTCTAACATTTAACCCAGCACCACCACTAAACCGGATTTCCAGGAATGGTGATTCCACCACTTGCCAATCTTTTATCCTTGGAAGATCCAGAAGGGCACGTATCATTCACTGTATGGTAATTATCTGTCTCTGCATCATCTTAGACACAGCAGAAGCTACTGGACTTTAAGCCATGAATTTAATCTGAATTTAGCCTTGATTTTTAACTATTCTACCTACACTGTAAACTGAAACCCACAGAAAGACCTCGCTCCAGTGCTTTGCAGAGCCATCACAGCGTTTGCCATTTGGCTCTCCCGGTCACTTCAAAAGGCTTCGTTCCTAATGAGCAGCTGCATTTCAACACCACGAGCTGAAAGGGCTTAATGGCCCTGCAGCCAAGCCCACCTCATTTACATCCCTTTGCATCAGCACCGAGGGCTTTCCACCACCCTCATGTGTTTCCCCAAACAAAAGAAGCCACAGCCAGCACAGATCTGACCTTCAAATCTGCTTCTGTGATTTTTATGGCTCAGTGTCTATTTGCCTGGTGGCTCTTTTTTTTTCTCCCCCCCTCCCTTTTTTAATTCCCTCCGGGATTGTTGTGATGAAAACCGACCCATTAATTCCTAGGAAAACATGCGCAAAGGAACCATCCAGGAGAATGGAGCTGCTTGGGAGCTGTAGTTCCCTCCACAGACACACCCTCAGCCAAGTTATCCCCATTCTTCCCGTTCTACAAAGCAAGACAAACAACACAATTTTGTTTCCTCGCTGGTTTCCAACTTGGGTGCCTACAATGGAGTAGCTTTGCTTATTTTCGCTTATATTTTAGATCTCTGTGAAGGCATAAAATTGGGAAAACAACAAAGACACCGTCTTTTCATTGCACCTGAAAAACACTGTCATGGCCCCTACTTGAATCGCTCTGATAGTTCCCTGCATCAAAGCCATGACACTTCCAAAGGAGACAACTTCTCCCAGTCTGCTCCCAGAGGCATTTTGGGGACTTCATAATATCTGTCTTACTATTTGCAAGTCAAGAGTCAAGAGCACAACAGAATTGTCACTGACAGATCAAGCCATACTGGAATACACGGCCCTACAAACCCAATGCTTCAAAAACCACAGAAGAAAACCTATAAGAAACCCTAGAATTGTGCATTCTCTATTCAAACAGCGTCACCAGGTGTGGTAAATAATGAGGAAAAGCAGAGCAGGGCCTTTTGAAGGAGGAAATAAACCGTGCTTTTGTCTTTTCCTACTGCTCTTTCCCTGTGGCTCGCAGACTGATGGCAGCAGATGCAGGATCCCCCCTCCTCCCCCAGCAATTGGTTCTGCTTCCCTGCCAGCCACTCCAGGAAATCCATGGAATTATCCCCCCTCCCAACCCTCAAACAAACAAGCAACAGCCCCCAAAAAACCACACCATTCTCTATCAAGGAGAAACCGATCACTTAAACCCAATGGCACAGAAGTCTATCGTTAAAATTTATGTTTCTGGAGATGAGCCAAGGAAAGTGAAGGCACTTTCAGCCTGGAGAGCAGCCACAATCTTTAACACTTAAAAACTGAGTATTCCTTAAATTACCAATATATTAAATGTCCTCAGGGAAACAAAAAAACAAACAAAAAAACCCCAACAAAACCAAAAAAACAATGCACCAAAAAATCCCCCAAAATCAGGAATTTTCAGGTTCAGAGGATAAAGTTTATACATAATACTCTATTATTTAAGAAACCGTAGCGCTCAGGATGTAGCACATGAAAGGAGATGAGCCATCTGCTCTGTCTGTAAATCAGCTCCTAAATTATCGGAGAATGTTTTCATTTAAGCATAGACTAAATAAATCATCGCTCTCTCAGGCCACAGGGATACACAGAAAATGGGAAATTATCCTAAAAGACATCAAGGCACACTTTTGTTCTGAACCTACCCCACAACTGTGGCTCAGACAACAGGGATTCCTCACTACGACCATCCACCTCTTGCTGCCTCTTACACTGAAGCTGTGGGGTCTTTATTTGCACCATCACAGCTGTTCCCCCTTTTCACTGACACCTCCCTCTACACCAGAACCAAAGCCCAAAGCAAAACCCCTTCTCCCCCATCACAAGCTGGTGAGATAAAACAAAAAGCAACCAGAGCATCCTTTAGGGTGGAAGGCAGAGCCGATATGCTGGGTGCTGCTTTCACCATAAACACTGCTGCTGCTTTGTTCTAGCTTTTTAATATTTTATTTGGTTTTTGTGTTCTCCATTTTATGCTGATTTAACAGTTCCAGCTGTGCAGCTCCCTAGGCACTCTACATATTCATAATTATTATTATTGGATAAACATGTATTTGAGTGGGGCAACAGATGATACGCAGATAATTTTTCTTTTGCTTACTCCTATTTATTTCCCCGGGAAAAAGAAAAAAAAAAACCGCTTTATTCTCCCCTCCCACAGCTGACAAAGCCTGTGTGAATGTGTCAGGGAGGAGAGAGCTGTGGAATCAGAGAGTAGTCTGGCATCTCGGAATGGGTGAGATCAGGAATGTGCAGGGATGGGGACGGGAGGGTGTGGCCGAGCCAGATGCAGAGCTGGATATGGGGAAGAACTGCTGGAAAATGGGAACACAACCCCGCTTGTTACGATAAGCAGTAATATATTTAATTGAAGAGAAGCTCTGCAGCAGCACCGGAGGGCTGTGCATCGCTAAGGATGGGTGTTGCGCTGATGTTAAACAGGTGGATCGGGCTGGAAAGAGCCCGGAGCACGGCGGTGCCAATGGTCCACCACGGCGGGGGCTGGGACGGAGCCACACGGCAGCGATTGCTGCTGCCAGAGCAGAGGGAGCCCCAGCAGAAGGGATTCCTTACGGAGAGAAAGAACCCCCGGCAGGGGAGGGATGGGGGGTGAGGAGCGGCTGGGCAGCGAGGTGTGTGCCAGCAGTGCCGGGGCACACGGCAAGGGCACACGAACGGGTCCGGTGAGCCCCGGGACCGCAGGGATGCGGACCGAGCATCAAGGGATGCAGAGGGAGCACCAAGGGATGCAGAGGGAGCATCAAGGGATTCGGACGGAGCACCAGGGATGCAAAGGGAGGATCAGGGATTCGGACGAAGCATCGGGGATGCGGACGGAGCATCGGGGATGTGGATGGAGGACCAGGGATGTGGATGGAGGACCAGGGATGTGGATGGAGGACCAGGGATGCGGACGGAGCGTCGGGAGCCGCGGTACAAAA